>OFHU01003807.1:0-523681 GCA_900245905.1 Lacerta viridis
GGCCTAACAAGTTTGACCTGCGGAAAAAACTTTTTTTTTGAAAAAATCCCTAACCCGCGCGGTCAGAATTTCACCAAAAACTCTGACGTTCTCCAATTTCCTCAAAAATGGTGCCAAAATTTTGCCAAGACTCCCCCGGAAGATTTGGCCGTGAAAACAGAAGGGTTTTTCATCAAAGGAAAGGAAATCAGGCCTCGAAAAGTACCTGCGGAAAAAACTTTTTTTGAAAAAATCCCTAACCCGCGCGGTCAGAATTTCACCAAAAATGCTGACGTTCTCCAATTTCCTCAAAAAATGGTTGCCAAAATTTTGCCAAGACTCCCCCGGAAGATTTGGCGGTGAAAACAGAAGGGTTTTTCATTCAAAGGAAAGGAAATCAGGCCTCGAACAAGTTGACCTGCGGAAAAAAACTTTTTTTTTGAAAAAAATCCCTAACCCGCGCGGTCAGAAATTTCACCAAAAATCTGACGTTCTCCAATTCCTCAAAAATGGTGCCAAAATTTTTTGCCAAGACTCCCCCGGAAGATTTGGCGGTGAAAACAGAAGGGTTTTCATCAAAGGGAAAGGAAATCAGGCCTCGACAAGGTGACCTGCGGAGAAATTTTTTTTTTTGAAAAAATCCCAAACCCGCGCGTCGGGAATTTCACCAAAAATCTGACGTTCTCCAATTTCCTCAAAAATGGTGCCAAAATTTTGCCAAGACTCCCCCGGAAGATTTGGCGGTGAAACAGAAGGTTTTCATCAAAGGAAAGGAAATCAGGCCTCGACAAGTTGACCTGCGGGAAAAAAACTTTTTTTGAAAAAAATCCCTAACCCGCGCGGTCAGAATTTCACCAAAAAATCTGACGTTCTCCAATTTCCTCAAAAAATGGTGCCAAAATTTTGCCAAGACTCCCCCGGAAGATTTGGCGCTGAAAAACAGAAGGCTTTTTCATCAAAGGAAAGGAAATCAGGCCTCGACAAGTTGACCTGCGGAAAAAACTTTTTTTGAAAAAATCCCTAACCCGCGCGGTCAGAATTTTACCAAAAATCTGACGTTCTCCAATTTCCTGAAAAATGGTGCCAAAATTTTGCCAAGACTCCCCGGAAGATTTGGCGGTGAAAACAGAAGGGTTTTTCATCAAAGGAAAGGAAATCAGGCCTCGAACAAGTTGACCTGCGGAAAAAACTTTTTTTGAAAAAATCTCTAACCCGCGCGTCAGAATTTCACCAAAAATCTGACGTTCTCCAATTTCCTCAAAAATGGTGCCAAAATTTTGCCAAACTCCCCCGGAGAATTTGGCGGTGAAAACAGAAGGGTTTTTCATCAAAGGAAAGGAAAATCAGGCCTCGACAAGTTGACCTGCGGAAAAAACTTTTTTTGAAAAATCCTAACCCGCGGCGGTCAGGAATTTCACCAAAAATCTGACGTTCTCAATTTCCTCAAAAATGGTGCCAAAATTTTGCCAAGACTCCCCGGAAAGATTTGGCGCTGAAAACAGGAAGGGTTTTTCATTTCAAAGGAAAGGAAATCAGGCCTCGACAAGTTGACCTGCGGAAAAAACTTTTTTGAAAAAATCCCCTAACCCGCGCGGTCAGAATTTCACCAAATAATCTGACGTTCTCCAATTTCCTCAAAAATGGTGCAAAATTTTTGCCAAGACTCCCCCGGAAGATTTGGCGCTGAAAACAGAAGGGTTTTTCATCAAAGGAAAAGGAAATCAGGCCTCGACAAGTTGACCTGGCGGGAAAAAAAAAACTTTTTTTGAAAAAATCCCTAACCCGCGCGGTCAGAATTTCACCAAAAATCTGACGTTCTTCCAATTTCCTCAAAAATGGTTGCCAAAATTTTGCCAAGACTCCCCCTGGAAGATTTGGCGCTGAAAACAGAACGGTTTTTCATCCAAAGGAAAGGAAATCAGGCCTCGACAAGGTTGACCTGCGGGAAAAAAACTTTTTTTGAAAAAATCCCTAACCCGCGCGGTTCAGAATTTCACCAAAAAATCTGACGTTCTCCAATTTCCTCAAAAATGGTGCCAAAATTTTGCCCAGACTCCCCCGGAAGATTTGGCGCTGAAAACAGAAGGTGTTTTTCATCAAAGGAAAGGAAATCAGGCCTCGACAAGTTGACCTGCGGAAAAAAAACTTTTTTGAAAAAATCCCTAACCCGCGCGGTCAGAATTTCACCAAAAATCTGACGTTCTCCAATTTCCTCAAAAATGGTGCTAAAATTTGCCAAGACTCCCCCGGAAGATTTGGCGCTGAAAACAGAAGGGTTTTTCATCAAAGGAAAGGAAATCAGGCCTCGACAAGTTGACCTGCGGAAAAAACTTTTTTTTGAAAAAATCCCTAAACCCGCGCGGTCAGAATTTCACCAAATAATCTGACGTTCTCCAATTTCCTCAAAAAATGGTGCCAAAATTTTTGCCAAGACTCCCCCGGAAGATTTTGGCGTGAAAACAGAAGGTGTTTTTCATCAAAGGGAAAGGAAAATCACGGCCTCGAACAAGTTATTGACCTGCGGAAAAAAACTTTTTTTTGAAAAAAGCCTAACCCGCGCGTCAGAATTTCACCAAAAATCTGACGTTTCCAATTTCCTCAAAAATGTGCCAAAAATTTTGCCAAGACTCCCCCGGAAGATTTGGCGGTGAAAACAAGAAGGTTTTTTCATCAAAGGAAAGGAAATCAGGCCTCGACAAGTTGACCTGCGGAAAAAACTTTTTTTGAAAAAAATCCCTAACCCGCGCGTCAGAATTTCACCAAAAATCTGACGTTCTCCAATTTCCTCAAAAATTGGTGCCAAAATTTTGCCAAGACTCCCCCGGAAGATTTGGCTGTGAAAACAGAAGCGGTTTTTTTCATCAAAGGAAAGAAATCAGGCCTCGAACAAGTTGACCTGCGGGAAAAAACTTTTTTTTGAAAAAATCCCTAACCCGCGCGGTCAGAATTTCACCAAAAATCTGACGTTCTCCAATTTCCACAAAAATGGTGCCAAAATTTTGCCAAGACTCCCCCGGAAGATTTTGGCGGTGAAAACAGAAGGTTTTTCATCAAAGGAAAGGAAACAGGACCTCGACAAGTTGACCTGCCGGAAAAAAAACTTTTTTTTTGAAAAAAATCCCCTACCCCGGCGGTCAGAATTTCACCAAATCGACGTTCTCCCAATTTCCTCAAAAATGGTGCCAAAATTTTGCCAAGACTCCCCCGGAAGATTTGGCGGTGAAAACAGAAGGGTTTTTCATCAAAGGAAAGGAAATCAGGCCTCGACAAGTTGACCTGCGGAAAAAACTTTTTTTGAAAAAATCCCTAACCCGCGCGGTCAGAATTTCACCAAAAATCTGACGTTCTCCAATTTCCTCAAAAATGGTGCCAAAATTTTGCCAAGACTCCCCCGGAAGATTTGGCGGTGAAAACAGAAGGGTTTTTCATCAAAGGAAAGGAAATCAGGCCTCGACAAGTTGACCTGCGGAAAAAACTTTTTTTGAAAAAATCCCTAACCCGCGCGGTCAGAATTTCACCAAAAATCTGACGTTCTCCAATTTCCTCAAAAATGGTGCCAAAATTTTGCCAAGACTCCCCCGGAAGATTTGGCGGTGAAAACAGAAGGGTTTTTCATCAAAGGAAAGGAAATCAGGCCTCGACAAGTTGACCTGCGGAAAAAACTTTTTTTGAAAAAATCCCTAACCCGCGCGGTCAGAATTTCACCAAAAATCTGACGTTCTCCAATTTCCTCAAAAATGGTGCCAAAATTTTGCCAAGACTCCCCCGGAAGATTTGGCGGTGAAAACAGAAGGGTTTTTCATCAAAGGAAAGGAAATCAGGCCTCGACAAGTTGACCTGCGGAAAAAACTTTTTTTGAAAAAATCCCTAACCCGCGCGGTCAGAATTTCACCAAAAATCTGACGTTCTCCAATTTCCTCAAAAATGGTGCCAAAATTTTGCCAAGACTCCCCCGGAAGATTTGGCGGTGAAAACAGAAGGGTTTTTCATCAAAGGAAAGGAAATCAGGCCTCGACAAGTTGACCTGCGGAAAAAACTTTTTTTGAAAAAATCCCTAACCCGCGCGGTCAGAATTTCACCAAAAATCTGACGTTCTCCAATTTCCTCAAAAATGGTGCCAAAATTTTGCCAAGACTCCCCCGGAAGATTTGGCGGTGAAAACAGAAGGGTTTTTCATCAAAGGAAAGGAAATCAGGCCTCGACAAGTTGACCTGCGGAAAAAACTTTTTTTGAAAAAATCCCTAACCCGCGCGGTCAGAATTTCACCAAAAATCTGACGTTCTCCAATTTCCTCAAAAATGTGCCAAAATTTTGCCAAGACTCCCCCGGAAGATTTGGCGGTGAAAACAGAAGGGTTTTTCATCAAAGGAAAGGAAATCAGGCCTCGACAAGTTGACCTGCGGAAAAACTTTTTTTGAAAAAATCCCTAACCCGCGCGGTCAGAATTTCACCAAAAATCTGACGTTCTCCAATTTCCTCAAAAATGGTGCCAAAATTTTGCCAAGACTCCCCCGGAAGATTTGGCGGTGAAAACAGAAGGGTTTTTCATCAAAGGAAAGGAAATCAGGCCTCGACAAGTTGACCTGCGGAAAAAACTTTTTTTGAAAAAATCCCTAACCCGCGCGGTCAGAATTTCACCAAAAATCTGACGTTCTCCAATTTCCTCAAAAATGGTGCCAAAATTTTGCCAAGACTCCCCCGGAAGATTTGGCGGTGAAAACAGAAGGGTTTTTCATCAAAGGAAAGGAAATCAGGCCTCGACAAGTTGACCTGCGGAAAAAACTTTTTTTGAAAAAATCCCTAACCCGCGCGGTCAGAATTTCACCAAAAATCTGACGTTCTCCAATTTCCTCAAAAATGGTGCCAAAATTTTGCCAAGACTCCCCCGGAAGATTTGGCGGTGAAAACAGAAGGGTTTTTCATCAAAGGAAAGGAAATCAGGCCTCGACAAGTTGACCTGCGGAAAAAACTTTTTTTGAAAAAATCCCTAACCCGCGCGGTCAGAATTTCACCAAAAATCTGACGTTCTCCAATTTCCTCAAAAATGGTGCCAAAATTTTGCCAAGACTCCCCCGGAAGATTTGGCGGTGAAAACAGAAGGGTTTTTCATCAAAGGAAAGGAAATCAGGCCTCGACAAGTTGACCTGCGGAAAAAACTTTTTTTGAAAAAATCCCTAACCCGCGCGGTCAGAATTTCACCAAAAATCTGACGTTCTCCAATTTCCTCAAAAATGGTGCCAAAATTTTGCCAAGACTCGGAAGATTTGGCGGTGAAAACAGAAGGGTTTTTCATCAAAGGAAAGGAAATCAGGCGACAAGTTGACCTTCCTCAAAAAAAAATGGTGCCAAAATTTTGCCAAGACTCCCCCGGAAGATTTGGCGGTGAAAACAGAAGGGTTTTTCATCAAAGGAAAGGAAATCAGGCCTCGACAAGTTGACCTGCGGAAAAAACTTTTTTTGAAAAAATCCCTAACCCGCGCGGTCAGAATTTCACCAAAAATCTGACGTTCTCCAATTTCCTCAAAAATGGTGCCAAAATTTTGCCAAGACTCCCCCGGAAGATTTGGCGGTGAAAACAGAAGGGTTTTTCATCAAAGGAAAGGAAATCAGGCCTCGACAAGTTGACCTGCGGAAAAAACTTTTTTTGAAAAAATCCCTAACCCGCGCGGTCAGAATTTCACCAAAAATCTGACGTTCTCCAATTTCCTCAAAAATGGTGCCAAAATTTTGCCAAGACTCCCCCGGAAGATTTGGCGGTGAAAACAGAAGGGTTTTTCATCAAAGGAAAGGAAATCAGGCCTCGACAAGTTGACCTGCGGAAAAACTTTTTTTGAAAAAATCCCTAACCCGCGCGGTCAGAATTTCACCAAAAATCTGACGTTCTCCAATTTCCTCAAAAATGGTGCCAAAATTTTGCCAAGACTCCCCCGGAAGATTTGGCGGTGAAAACAGAAGAGGGTTTCATCAAAGGAAAGGAAATCAGGCCTCGACAAGTTGACCTGCGGAAAAAACTTTTTTTGAAAATCCCTAACCCGCGCGGTCAGAATTTCACCAAAAATCTGACGTTCTCCAATTTCCTCAAAAATGTGCCAAAATTTTGCCAAGACTCCCCCGGAAGATTTGGCGGTGAAAACAGAAGGGTTTTTCATCAAAGGAAAGGAAATCAGGCCTCGACAAGTTGACCTGCGGAAAAAACTTTTTTTGAAAAAATCCCTAACCCGCGCGGTCAGAATTTCACCAAAAATCTGACGTTCTCCAATTTCCTCAAAAATGGTGCCAAAATTTTGCCAAGACTCCCCTGGAAGGATTTGCAAGTGAAAACAGAAGGGTTTTTCATCAAAGGAAAGGAAATCACAACAGAAAACACTATTGCTGTGCCTAAGTTTTATTTTATTTGTTTTTTATCTTTTATTTTGGAAATGTACATCCAGTTTTTCCCCCTTTAAATTTTTTTGGGGTAAACTATAGCTTGTTTAGCTTATACATAAATCTGGCACTGTTCTACGGCACCTTGTGCCTCCCCGGAGACAAGCAGAGTTCAGCTTGATATTGGGCTACTCCTTCTGTCCGTTACTTCTTTTCCGAATCTCCTTTTCCCGTAGCTCCTGCCCTCACTACTCTCATTCTACACAGCTGCTTCTGGCCTTTGAGGTCAGGATAGGGTTGCTTGCGTCTGTGCTAAAGTTGGCAATCCTAAACGCAAGTAGTAATTTACTACCAGACTGTTGTACTCATTACTTATTTGACCCACCATGCATGGAATCTGATGGTCATTGTTGTAAGAATTTTGAGGTGTTTTATTTATATATAATTATTGTTATTAATGTACCAAAACAAGTGGGGCCACATGTCTGAAGGACAGCACAGACAGGCCTCACTCCATTTTGACTCCCCAGCTGACCAAGTATTTCTTTGTCTCAGGAACAAAGGGGGGGGGTTGCCCCTCCAGCTACTCAGCAGCCCTCTGCCTGAGTGATAATCTCTGGCATCCTGATATCTGAGTGTCAGACAAAAAGGTGTGATTAACTTGGCTGGGATATAGGGAAATGTAAATACCTTTTGTTTCACTTGATGGGTTTTTGGTGGAGGGCAAGAGGGCCTCCCAATTTGTGATGTAATTCTAATGTATGGAGGGGTGGTCTTGAGCTGGAGGGGGCAATTTCAAAAAGTCTATATAGGAGCTTGCGCGCCTTTGTTGGGGTCTTTTGCTTGCAAGACACCCTGCTGCAGCAGTAACAAATAAAGGGCTATCGCCTTGCT
Organism: Lacerta viridis; assembly: GCA_900245905.1. Taxonomy (NCBI): domain Eukaryota; kingdom Metazoa; phylum Chordata; class Lepidosauria; order Squamata; family Lacertidae; genus Lacerta; species Lacerta viridis. Next base: position 7,240 of record OFHU01003807.1, read on the forward strand.
TTGGGAGATTCTGTATTGTCTCTATTTTATTCATAAGTGCTCTTGAGAGGAGGGGAGCCCTACTAAGGCTCTCCCCCGGGTTCATGGACTCCCTTCTGGGGTTGAACCTAATTTTTATAACATCATCTAGCCTAAAGAATCCCAGGCAAGTCGGTGACGTTACCCTACTCCAGATTTACACCGGCAGGCATGCCAGGGGATTTGGTTCCTTTCTTCTCTAGACTAATCAGATGAACTCCCATCCCTGCTTCATCCTGCTTCATCCTACTTTGTTTTAGGGATATTAAAGAACTTGCTTGCTGCCTATTAATTGCTGCTTTCTAAAGTGTATCAGTCAAGAGAGCTAGGCATCACTCCTCAGACGCCTACTGGCATATCCCACTTTAATTATGGCTCTTAAGAAGTTAAACAAATATTAGATCCTCTTTCAAAGCTGCTCCAGTGCTTCCACATGATTATATGCCATCGATCTTCTCGTGCTGCTTCTCTGTTTTACATGCCTATTTTCTCTCTCAAATGTATTATTGCAGTGTTCCCATCGTCACATTTATGTATAGAACTGTTAATATTGATTGTTTCCTAAATGTGACTGTAACCCAGTGTAATAGGAGTACACCCATATCACCTACATCTTCACCCCACCATCACCCCTATGCACAGAGAGGGGACCTATACCATCACCCCTAGGCACAGAGAGGGGACCCAAATCCACTGCAACGCCATTTTAGATCCACTTCTTTCCGGAAGCAGAAGGACAAGTTGACTGATGAAAGGGGGGGGGGGAGAGACGGACGATGACAATCCTGATGTTCAAATGCAAATCCGATCACCCACATCTCCGCACCCCACCCATGCCATCGCCTGCAGCCGGATTAACCTCCCCACCCAGCCTCTTCACCATTTGCATAATCTAAACCCATCAGCCAAGACCCTGTGAGTGAGAACATCATACAAACATTGCCTCAGGTCCTGACCGAAATAGAACTCTTTATCGCTGAGGCTGCCCTTCCTCAGCGCACCCCACCCGAAACCCGAAACGGCAAACGCACCGTAAAAGTGTGCCCTTTTCCCTAATTTCTAAACAGATGTCTCCCCTCTGTAATCACTGCCTTAATGTGCCTCCTGTACCTCTGAAATATCAGGTATTATATCATTGTGTGATTCTCCGACATTGTATCAAAATGTAACTCCTGAGCCTTCAACTATTTATCCTAAATGTATCCCTACGCTCTATGTGCTCTCCCTTTCACTCCGCAACACGTATAATGTACCATGTTTATCCATACTCTTCCTGTGTAAAAATACGTTTTATAAGAGGCTTCCTCTTGCGGCCGCCATTCATAAGAATAACCGCCACTCATCCATGAGCTGTCAAATTCCCCTCTTCGACGTTCCATGAACTGTCAAACTGCTTCTCCTACACCACAGCGCCACCTACTGGATCTGCTACCAAAGCAGCAGGAAACAGACATCGGAAACATCTTTTAACCAGAGAAGATCACCTTTATTCATATACAAAAAGGCATAAACATTTACAAATCAGGAAGTCCCGATCGCCGACTCCACCTTGTGAACAGAGGATAAACAGGACTATTATCTAGTCAGAAGACAGACAGGAAACATATCCTGCTACTATTGTCTAAACCAATCACCTTATCTTAAGTGTACTTACCTTATGTAAATTCTTCTTTCCCGCTCTTTCCTGCCATTTACCTGTATGGAAACAAAAATGTATAAAACCCTCCCTGTGACAATACCCGGGGTTCTCTCTTCGTGATTCTGCACGACGTGGGGAACCTCTGTTGCAACAGATCCGAATAAACGGGAGGCTTCGCCTTGCTTTTCCCTTCTACAAGCTCCGGTGTCGCCTCTGCATATTATTTCAGCGTAAGTGGGGAGCTCAGTAAATGTGTGGGCTTCCCAGGGCTAACTTTCCGGAACTCCTCCTTGGGAAAACCGGGCCCTATTTTCTCCCTTTTTCCTAGTAATTGGCTTATATCACCAGTGATGAGAGCATTTCTTTAGATTCATTAAATCTAATTTGATTCCCTCTATTATTTAATTACATTATTTAAATATAATAGTATTGCAGCACTTTAAAGATGAACACGTTTTTTATAACATAAGCTTTCGTGGCATAGGATCTCTTCCATCAGGTGTATGAAGTTCTTCAGCTGCAGGTATGGATACACTTCGTGCAACTGATGGAAGTGGACTCTAATCCAGCCTTGCATTTAAGCACTGGCCTGGTAGCCATAGGCAAAAAGATGATATGACAATCACATGCAGGCAAGTGGACCCAGCACAGAAATCAAGTGGGATATTAGAGAAGATAAGCCCCACTCCATCCTTAGCATAGAAATTATGTGGATTGTTGCAGGAAGGAAGAAACATCCCATCCTTCTCCTGACAACTCCCTCCCATAGGTTATTTATTTTTGTGTTAGCAGGCTAGTAACTTTTGTGGGCTTATTTATAAGGCTGCTGTAGTCCATGAAAGCTTATGCTATACAAAATTTGTCTTTAAGGTGCGAAAGGACTCTGTTGTTTTTGCTAACACAGGGTAATCTATCCACCTGGAAATTATCGTTTAAAAATAATAAATTAACGTTAACATGATTATTATTATTTTTTGAAAAGTAAATTTCATACAAGCAAGAAAATTTGGGACAGAGACTATACCTGATCCCTGTTGAATTCAGGAATCAAACCTTTTGCCTCGCCCCCCCCCCCCAATTCTCACCACTGTTTGTTTCTTGGTCTCTGTAACAGACTGGCTTTTCTGTAAAAAAACATATAGGCCTAGTTCTCACTTAGGCTGTGTACACACCATACATTTAAAACACAGGACTTCCCCCCAAGAATAATGGGAATTGTGGTTTGCTAAGGTTACTGGGAATTTTAGTTCTTGGAGGGATACAGTTCCCAGACATCGGTGTGTGCAGCACATTTCATTAGAGTGTTTCTCTCAGGGATTTTTTTTTAAAGGAAACATTTATTAATCATAAAGGACATTATATTTAGTCATCAAACTAAAGAAACTAAAGCTTAACTAATCTTATTTTTTTAATTAACAACTAAACTTTAGGTGTTGTTTTTTTTTTTTAAAAAAAAACACCTTTAGTTTAAAAATACAAACTTAAAAAAATGAGAGATACCACCAGATTTTTGCTACAATGATAACCAAATGTATACAAAGTTGTATTCAATAATCTTTATCTTTAACTGGGTATGTGGTGAAATCTGACAATTATGTTTGCTAAATTGGCCTATAAAGGGGTTAAGACTCACAGAGTTTCTATATTCCTAGAAAAGGCAGGTTATACCCTCTACTTCCTGCAGTGGAAAATAGGACAAAGGATATTAATCTTTTCTCCTTCCTCCTTGCCTCAGTCTCTGTTCCTTTCAACCCAATAAAGTGAACATACATACATACCTGGGCTGTGCTCAGAGCTCAGACTCCATTTTGGAAACTAATTTTGTATTTCGCAACTAAGAAGTATTTCTACCTGCATACTACTTTGATATATTTGCTGCCTGCATTGAAATGTAAGTAAACCTTTTGTTTTTACTAAAACATGTGGTTCATTCTTAGCAAAGGTGACAGAGAGGGGAAAGGTAAAGCAGACAGGGATAAAAAGTGTAATTACTCTACCCAATCTTCCAGTAAGCTGCAAAAGCGCATAAGTGTTTTTATTCTGCTAAAAGGGCTTCACAGCTTGTTTACACTCATATTTCTCCCAAACATGTGGGGCAGCAGGTTTAAATTTTAAATTTGTCTCCACCCTACCCTATTTCCCCATGGGTTGTGGCAGCTGAGGGAGCCAGGGTGCTGCTCCATACTCTCTCCTCCTTACCATGACCTTCCCTTAAAAAAAAAAAAAACACATTATGGTATGGCTGGGCATACCCTGTGTGCATGCATGTGTTCCCAGGATTCTTTGGGGAAGTCACATGCTTTGGATGTGTGGTGTGTACACAACCTGAGAGGTAAACCTGCATCTGGGCTGACTCTAGTCTTCAGCTGGGACCCATGCTGCAACTTTGATGGGGGCAAGGGCACCCAGAAATGTAGGGTAGTCTTGATGGGTTAATGGGATCAAACTGGTGATGGGCCCTTCTGTAGGAAGAACAGAACCCTCTGTCCTTCCTAGGCCAAGCCCCAGATGGCTAGTAATATATTTGCAGGCTGGTCACTTCATGGACGGGCTTACAGGGCTGCACTGTAAATAAAGACAGGAAGCAAGATCTACACGAAAGGTGCCTTCATTATTTATAATATTTAGATGAAAGGTTGCAATGTACAGAACAGGATGCTTCTCTCTAATGTTGTTGTTGTTGTTCAGTCGTTCAGTCGTGTCCGACTCTTCATGACCCCATGGACCAGAGCACGCCAGGCACGCCTATCCTTCACTGCCTCTCGCACAGTTTGGCCAAACTCATGTTAGTAGCTTCGAGAACACTGTCCAACCATCTCATCCTCTGTCGTCCCCTTCTCCTTGTGCCCTCCATCTTTCCCAACATCAGGGTCTTTTCTAGGGAGTCTTCTCTTCTCATGAGGTGGCCAAAGTACTGGAGCCTCAACTTCAGGATCTGTCCTTCTAGTGAGCACTCAGGACTGATTTCTTTAAGAATGGATAGGTTTGATCTTCTTGCAGTCCATGGGACTCTCAAGAGTCTCCTCCAGCACCATAATTCAAAAGCATCAATTCTTCGGCGATCAGCCTTCTTTATGGTTTCTGTCTAATAGCATGTGGAAATATGAAGGGTGCGTTCCCCAAAAGTTTACATTTCATACGCTTTCTGTTTCTTTGGGCTGTAGCCTGCCCCCGCTAAGTCGCCTCAGGAAATGGAGCTCCACAAACGGTTTTAATGAACACACACAAAGAGAGAGAGAGAGAGAGAAATCCAATCTAGGTCAAATGACATTTGTTTCAGATGCCGTGTTTCTCAGGTTAAATTCTTTAGTAAGCCATTGGTGTTTATTGCACTGCCGAATTGATTGGGTCATGTAGGGCAGTTTGTACAAATAACGGCATCATTCACAAAAGGGACCACAATTTGTTTCAACATGTATTGAACTCCTACCAGTCCTTCAAGCTCTAGCAGAAGAGAAACAGGAGAGATTATCAACCCCCCCAAACCCTAAACCTAAACCTCTTCCTGTTTTCTTTCCTATGTACCTTAAATAAGCCCTTAGGCTAACATCCACCTGACTGACAGCTTGCCTTGAGTTGTTTGAGCTGTGTGTGTGTGTGTAATCAAAACTGTACAGTTATATGTCAATGCTGTATGGGAAATGCTTACACGATACTATTAACCATTTCAAGACAGGGAGTTCATATGCACCTGTCATTATTTCTATGTTAAAAAAGCAAGATAGCAATCATCTTTATGCCCCAAAGACGATCAAACCACCTTTCGTATTTGCTTTGCAAATTCCCTGTGGGCCACTAGGGATCTGCTAGTGTGCTTCAGGAAATAAAGCGACGACATTATTCAAAACTCCTGTGAGCCCAAAGTATTGACTTGCAGAAGAGATGCTCTCTGCTGTGTCTCTGTATGAGTCACTGTTTTGGCCATGCCTCCTTCCAGTCAACATCGGATGGGGACAGGCCATTTTGTGCACCTGATGGGATGATCGCCATGCTCTTCAACATCTACTTGAAACCACTGATACTTGGATTGAGGACATTCAGATAGTTGGGCTGGGTTGCCACCAAAATACACCTGTCCTCCTAATCAAGCGAACAAGTGAGTGTTATCTAAATTAGTGCCTTTAACAGTCATTAGGATGGATGAGGCCCCGTAATCTGAAACTTGATCCAGAAAAGGAAGTGGTACTATATTGTTTGTGTGTGGTTTGTCTGCTCAGTTCGGAGGTTTTCATTTCCCCTAAACAGGATCAGGCTCCCAATTTCAGGATACTCTCATTCTGACTACAGGCACAGATGGCAATTATAGCTCTGAGCACCTTCCATCAGTTTAGCCCGGCTGATGGGCACTGTAGTCCAAAACAGGTTAGTGAAGGCTGGCTCAAGCTCCTATGCCAAGTGTGACCTCACTGGGACACAGACAACACACTGGGAACTTACTGCAGATATTAGTACGATGTGCTTTTGTATGTGGAGCTGCCTCTGAAAATGATTCAGAGGAAAAGCTAAGGAGTTTGGGGAAATGATACATAATGAAATGAAAAAGATGTTAAAATTGGTTATCCCCCCCAAAATAATAATAATAATAATAATTATTATTATTTGTACCCCGCCCATCTGACTGGGTTGCCCCAGCCAATCTGGGTGTCTGCCAACATATAATAAAAACATAATAAAATAATAAACACTAAAAACTTCCCTATACCCGGGTGCCTTCAAATGTCTTCTGAAGGTTGTATAGTTACTTATCTCCTTGACATCTGATGGGAGGGTTTTCCACAGGATGGGTGCTACTACAAAGAAGGCCCTTTGCCTGGTTTCCTGTAAACTCACTTCTCACAGAGAGGGAACCGCCAGAAGGCCCTCGGAGCTGGACCTCAGTGTCCAGACTGGATGATGGAGGGGAAAAGCTCCTTCAGGATAATAGGGACAGGTGTCCCAAAGAAGACAGTAAAATTATTTATGTACACAAAAACAGCAGTTAGAATTTTATATGCACAGAAATGGAAAGAAAGAGAAGTTCCAGCTAAGCAAGAACGGATATTAAAACTAATGGGAGTTTGCAGAAATGGCAAAGCTGAAAGCAACAGTTAAGAGATCAAAGCAAAGAGCGGAAGCCCTTTATGGACTATTTGAGGAAAATATCACAGTCAGATGGAGTTGCGATCAGGATTAGAAGTATGAGCAGCCGAAACAAAATGATGATAAATGTAAGACAGGTTATATATTGGATAAATGTATGATGTCTAAAGCAGTAGGTGTGGGAATGTTCAGGGTGGCAGGAGAGGATATATTGTTTATTAACATCCTTCCTAACTTGCGCTAGCAAGTTCCTTTACTTAGCAGAGTTTTCATTCCCCTTTTTACATGCATAGCAGATAGCTGGTTGCGGGTTTGTGTGAGCCTCTCACTATTATACAATTCAGTCTGTCTCAGATTGAATTGTACATTCCTGGTAAGTTCGCCTGAATCCCTCTTAAAAGAATAAAGACGCCACAATCTTATTCAAAGTCAATAAAAGAAGTTTACTCACATCAGTTCACAGTTGGATTCCTGAAGGCAGACTTAGTTACAAATATGTACATGTGGATCTACCCCATATGGGGGAATAATCCCAGTGCTTCTGCTAGCTGAGAGCTAGCAGAGCAGTCCTACCTAAAAGATGGTCCAACAAAGAAGGAAGTCAAAAAGAGGGAAGTGTGCTGTTACCTGGACAGGTTAGGTCACGCCCACCTTCCATCACATGCAAAAGGAAGGATGCTCCAGCCAGGAGGAACAGGAAGTTTTGACTGGCTGGACCAAACATTCCCTCGCATGTCTTCTCTAGCATTACAAGGAATGTTGTACTTGACTGCCTCTCATGGATTACATCCCACAGTAGGAATAAGCATGGGAACAAAAACACCATGGAGGTAAGGGTGGGAAATCAAAATGTCAAAGGGAATTAATATGGAAGTTGAAGTTAATATGTAAAAGCTTTTGAAATTCAAGACAAAATTAAATTGGAAAACAGAGGGGGGAAATGATTAAGAAACATCAGTAAGTCCAGAATAGAGATGCAAGACTGTGAACTGGGACTGGGCAATTTGATTTTGTAACACCAAAGGAGTCATTTTTTATTTTTATTTTTTTAAAAATGCTTTGTGTGTCCGCATCTAATCTTGCCCCTTTCTAAAATTTATTTACTGGGGCATGTTTTTCTTCTTTGCGTATTCAGACCTTTAAACCTCCCCCTTAAATAAATTCAGACATGACTCAACTTTTGGTTTGATTTTTGGCAGAATTTAGGCCACAACTTTATTGGTTACAGCAAGTGATTGGTTGCATAGGTTCTGGTTTGACTAGCTCCCTGCTCCGCAGGTAGGGTGACCCAGGGTTCCAGCATAGGTCAGCCAAGGGTGAACACCTGGATAGCGGAAAGCCGGGGACCTGCTCTATCTGCCATCCAAATGTCCCCCTGGACTCAGGCACAGGCACAACCCCCTCTCAGGGGTTGACCAAACCATTGAGTCCCTGGATTCCTTTAACGGAATACCCTTCACATAGGGATGGTGAGAGCGTTCCCCCATCCCTATCACCTGAACCAGAGCCTATCCGCAACCTTACAAGTTGTGAGGATTTGCTACCGGCAGGTGAAACCCAAATGGCAACAGCCAATCAGCCAAGTGGGGAAAATTCCTGTCGTGCCCCTGTCCCAACGACAGACGACACACAACAGCATAGCAAGGTCAAGCGCACAAGCCCTAAAATTAGGGAGAGGTGGGCGGGTGTTCCGATGCATGCGCTTAAAAGAGGAAGCTCAGGGTCACATGCATGGGTATTTGTAGGTCCCTCGATCCGTTTAGCTTGCGTCCCATTGGCCAGATTGAACCCTGCATCGAGGGACCTAATACTGATTGGGTGTTGTGGCTGTCAATCACTCACACCCACAACACAGGGATTTGGTTGCCAGTCATAGCTGTCAACTTTTCTTTCGAGGAATCCTATTCGGAATAAGGACCCGATTTATAAATTTGCCAAAGAATAAAATGAAATAAAACTGGAATTAAGGGTGTGCTGTGTCCCATTGTTATGGAGGTGGGGGTGGCACTCGCCCTTCTTCTGATAGGAAATGCTCTGCAGGGAGGAGCAGGGACAAAAAAATGGGGGGTTGAGGCGGGTTAGTTTGCAGGGCATGAGAAGTATCCCTATTTTCCTCTGAAGACTGTTGTTGAAGGGCATGGCCTTCTCTCCCAGCTGCTTTCCAGTCCTTCTGAGCTTCCCACAACCACAGGTTGTAAACCTTCGGGTTCAACAAAGAAGGGCATAACCACACGAACATCTTGGTTGTATAATGTAATGAATCAGATCTGAGACCCACAGGATTTTAAGAGTTAATGGGCTCTCCAGTTTGAGTGGCAGACACCCCTTGGGAGGCGGGACATTCCGCGATTTAAAAAGGAGGGAGCAGCCGTTAGGAGGGTGTGTGAGGGTGTGAGAGGGTTGGAGAGTGGTGACTGAAGTAGGAGGGTGTGGGGCCAGGTTAGGTTTAGGTTAGGTTAGGATTGTTGAAGATGTGCTTATGTTACTAAAAAGAAGAATCTACACTGTTAACAAACTAAGCGTATGAACCTATACTGAAACCGTTATGCTCTGTAATAAATAAAGATCTCTTGTTTGTTGAGCCAAGGAAACATCGTCGTTATTGTGGTCCAGCGAGTTATACAAGCTCTTGAGGAGAGGAACTCAGGAAAAGGGCAAAACTAACCGGAAAGGCGATAGTTTGTGTCTTGGAGTTCCCTCAGGAGGGGCTAGCGGGCGGAAAACCTGGGATTGCCACAGAGTTGCTAAGAGGGCTTAGTCAACTGATATAGTGAGGGGATCTAATAAAGAGAGGCCCCGATCTATAGGCAAAGGAGAGGTTAACCCCCGAAGCCCAGAGCCAAGGATATAACCGGCCACGGCCGCTGGACAGGAAAACTCCCGTTACTAAGAAGTTCCCAGTTTATTTATCAAAGGGAAAGGCAATAACAGACGGACCTCAGAGGGACAGGTGGGGTGCATGGTAATTTGACCCAGAACACCCTGAATAAAGATTTAACTTAGTAACAAGGGGAGAGTCTGAATTGGAGGTTCGTCGCATATACCCACAACTGTTGTTGTTGTGTTGATGAGAGAATACTTGTCTTTGCTCAATAGTAAAGGAATAACGATGCCGAGAAGAGGGAAAATTTACTCGTTGAGCTCTAGCAGCTTGAGACTTCAACTTGTCTGGAATGTCCCTCACCAGATAAAAGCAGGTGTGCACAAGCCATTTCCTTTCCACGTGGCAATCATGCTTTGCTTGACCAGACTGCGACATTACAGTTGGCAATGATCAGAATGACTGACTTGTGCAATACATCCATTTCCCCCTGCAAACCCTTACCCAAACGTTTTAACAGGGCATCTCAAAGATTACTGTTATTTGAGCTGGATTCCAGTCACTTTTAAAGCAGAAAACACTCCCTGCTCTATAAAATGCAGTTAGATTAAATGTTGAAACTCGCAGCCTGCAGTATAATAAAGGGCTGTTGGGGCTTGCAAAACTTTGAAGGATGACAGTTGACAGCTGTCTGCAGTTCCATCAACCAAACACTGCTTTATCTGACAAGAAGCCACGTCCCTTGAGCCTTTTGATAAAGGAGTTTGCAGCATGTTAGAGAGCATCAAATCAGCTGTAGAGAGAAAAGCTCAAGGACTTGGCTCTGATGGGGGGCTTAAGGAGGTTAAGAGGTGATTTGGTTGTTTGTTTATCCTAACAAGGGGAAGCATTTTATTTATTCTGAGTGCAGAATGCACTTCTAGTTAGTTCAGAATCTGGAACCATTTGGAGCACAACCAGAGGCAAACCCCCCACCCCAGTTTACATTTTCTAAACTTTGAAATGTATTGGAAGTTGGGGGTGCAAGCTTAAATTAGCTGAACTGATAGCTTTGCAGTGCAGTCCTGTGCATCTTTGCTGACAAATAAGTCCTACCCACTATGCTCAATGGGTGTTACTCACTAGTAATAGAGTTTAGGAGTGCAAGTTTAGTGAGATTGTAAGACACAAAGCAACACAGAGCCTGTCTTGCTTAATGCAACATCCTTATATCAATTTACCTTTGAGTAAGCCCTCTTGAAATCAGTGGGGCTTTTGAGTAGGCAAGCATGGGCTTGAGCTGTAAGTTAATTTATTTCACAGGCTGTTAGCATGCCCATTTGTGTGCTGGATTGTGGCTTTTATCTTTTGTAACCACAAAAGAAAAATATTAGAGGTGACATTTCCTAAACTGTTGTAATGAATGCTAGCTTTTGTGTATTAAATTTGTAGGATCTCACACTCTCTCCAGTGGCCTCAAAAATGTCTAAATTGAACTTTTGTTGATTTGTGAATTTACTTAAAAATAAGTGGATCAATCAGTTATGAAGGAGATGATCAGCTAGATAACCAATTAATAACTGTACATTGAGACAGTCACGTCAATTCCTGGTATGCCTCTTAGCTGGACTGGTAAATGAGATCTAATGCAGAATAACAGATCTTTTGATGTAGAAAACAATGGAGAACACAAATGTTTCCTGAGTGCCTACAGCTGACCACATGTGATTGTAAATGACTAATAGCACAATCCTGCACCTGTCTACTCAGAATTAGGTCCCACTGAGTTCAATGGGGCTTATTCTCAGTTAAATGGAGAACAAGGTTATGGACCAATCATGGATCAGTTTAAAAGGTAATCCATGGTTTTAGCTTCATGCAGAAACTGGCATTTCAGCCCCCACGTCTACAACATTAGCATTTGCCAACATGGTATTAATCCAAATGAACATACAACATTTAACAACAATTTTAGAAGAGTTTGGATTTGATATCCCGCTTTATCACTACCCGAAGGAGTCTCAAAGCGGCTAACATTCTCCTTTCCCTTCCTCCCCCACAACAAACACTCTGTGAGGTGAGTGGGGCTGAGAGACTTCAGAGAAGTGTGACTAGCCCAAGGTCACCCAGCAGCTGCATGTGGAGGAGCGGGGAAGCGAACCCGGTTCACCAGATTACGAGTTTACCGCTCTCTCTCTCTCTTTTTCCCCCAATGATGTTTATTGGATTTTCACATAGACATATTATTTAAACATCTGATTATTTTTCATAATTATATACAGATGGTTTCTGAACTATTTGCTACTTCAAAAAAAAGGAAAAAGGAAAAAAGGGGGGGAAAGAGAAAAAAGGAGAAAAGAAAAAGTCTTTCCCACTTCGTTCTTCTGTTACTTTTGTAGTCATTTTTAATTTGCGCAGTTTGAACCTTCCTTATTCAATTGATCATTTTACAAATGCTATTCCAGTAGTTACAATCTTCTAGATAGCCATTTCTATATTTTCAACATTATGTCTTTCATAAAATATCCGTAACAAAATAAAAAATAAGAAAATTCCTTCCAGTAGCACTTTAGAGACCAACTAAGTTTGTTCTTGGTATGAGCTTTCGTGTGCATGCACACTTCTTCAGATATCCATGTACTCATTTTATATCCGATATCTATACATTCTATTGCCTTATTATTTCCTTTGTATTTTCCCAATAAAAAATATTACCATTTCGTAGTTGTTATCACTTTTCTCCATTATCTCTTACATATTGTGCTGATGTATTTTAATTGTATCTATCAACCATACATTGTATTTTTCTTTCATTGTTCATTTCCAATAAAGAATTTTAAAGTCTACCGCTCTTTACCACTACACCACACTGGTGTAGCGTTAAATCAACCCCACCCTCCAAACAAAACAGCACCCACCCAGGTTAAAACCTCATACCCGTTAAAACCATCCCACCCAGCTCGGTCACCTGACCTGGCAACTTTCTGTAAATTGAGCTGGCAAAAATGATGGTGTAACTTACACCAGCTTTCTGAGCGCAGCACTGCTCCCTAAATGTCCCATAATGACACACTTAAAATGTCCAAAATGTTTAAGGCCAGATAAAGGCGTCCTTTCTCTTTGGCTGCCTTTGCCAGCGGTAGCCCTGCTGTGAACAGAGTTTGGATCTGGTGTAACACCTGCTTGCTTTTTGATGGCTTCTTGTCTATAGGATTACTCCCTCGGAAATTTCAAACTCTGCTTATGCCAGCAAAAGTTGTAATATCTGCTACAAAAGCAAGAAAACATAGGTACCTTATTTAAGATAGATACAGTGTGTGTGGAGGACCCCATAGGCCAAGGGCACATGCAACCAATTAAAAGCATCAGCTTACAGATGCTGGGAAATGCCTTTCTTTGCCTGAGACCCTAGAGAATCATCTAGGCTAGACAATGCTGGCCTAACTAGACAAATAACCTGACCTTGCAGAGGGCCTAGGTACCTATTGTGTGTTTTATAAACAGAAAGCCAGGGTTGTGGGCAACTTAGTTTTAGTCAGCATTAACCCACTGACATTAACGGACTTAATGTTGCAGGAATTTAAGATATGCCTATCCAAATATTTGCTTGGAAACACTTGGTCAATCAGCTTAGCATAAGTTTTAAAGGTCTGGGGTGTCTGAAAAATGGAGTTTGGTAACATTTGTCAGTAGGTGAGAAAAGGGGGAGTTCTTTCGAAATGCCTGAGGAACTTTTGTGGTCAGACTGGAACAACTTATGGCCGAGTTCAGGAATAGGCTATGCTTATGAACTTCAGGTACAACAAACTAAACCCAAAAACAAGTGACATAGGGAGGTTAGAGTTAGAGTTAGGGTTACGGTTAGCAGTGCCCAACCTGGTGACAACAGAATAAATGATGCAAGGAGGGAGCTACAGCCCAAGATAGGAAATGTGGTAAGGGAACACCTAGCTGTCTTAAATGAATTCAAATCTCTAGGGCCTGATGAGCTGAACCCAAGGAACTTGCACATGTTATATATGACCTTCTGTCTATAATATTTGAGAATTTGTGGAGAACAGGTGAGGACCCTGCAGACTGGAGATGAGGAAATGATCCCAACTTCGAAAAGAGGAAAAAAGAATATCCAGGTAACTAGCAACCGGTGAGCTTGACATCAATACAGGAAGGTTCCTGGAACAGTTAATTTGACAGTCCGTGTGTGAGCACTTAGAAAAGGATGCTGTGATTACTAAGACCCAGCATGGGTTTCTCAAAAACAAGTCATGTCAGACGAATCTCATTTCTTTGCCTTTTTTTGGGTGGGGGGATAGAGTTACAAGTTTGGTGGATCAGGGGAATGCTGTGGACATAGTGTATCTTGATTTCAGTAAGGCTTTTGACAAAGTCTCCCATGATCTTCTTGCAGAGAAGCTGGTAAAATGTGGGCTGGACAAGGTAACTGCTAGGAAGATTTGTAGTTGGTTGACTGACTGAACCCATGGAGTGCTTGCTAATGGTTCCTCATCATCCTGGGGGAAAGTAGCAAGTGGGATGCCACAGGGTTCTGTCCTGGGCCTGTTGTTGTTCGACATCTTTATAAATGACTTGGATGAAGGAATTGAAGGGAAGTTCATCAAATGTGCAGATGATGCCAAACTGGGAGGGGTAGCAGAAGGCAGAATTTGGGTTCAAGATGACCATAACAGATTGGAGAACTGGGCCAAAATGAATGGGTTATTTGCCTGTAGAAGTAGAGTCTGAGGGCCAAGCAAGACATGGTGTTAAATGCATCTTGGTGTTTAACCTTCAGGTTTTAAAGAAAATGAAAATAGCATCAGTTTGGGAGTAGATTGAGCAAATTATCAGCATTGCAGCATGCACAAGTGGGCTGCTTTTTTCTAATACAAACAGCTTTCATAGGTGGGTTTTTCCCCAGGACAGACCTTATGCAGGGAGGATATTAAATTCCCTCCTCTACCTCTGCTGTGATACTGAAGCTTAAGGATTCTTGAGATGCAGTTTCTGTCTTTGATGATCTAGGACAGGATAAGCAGCTGCACTACTTATGGAAGTGTCTGTTTGGACTGAGCTTTGAGCTGGAAGAAGTGTGCATGCACACGAAAGCTCATACCAAGAACAAACTCAGTTGGTCTCTAAGGTGCTACTGGAAAGAATTTTCGATTTTGTTTTGACTATGGCAGACCAACACGGCTACCCACCTGTAGTGCATTTGTTCACTGTCTTTGCAAAAAGGTCTTGTTTGCAGTGACTTTCTGCAGAATTCCCCAAGGGTGTCTTTTTATTTTTAAAACATATTTGTTATGATAAAATTTAGTCAGTTACTATCATCATCAATGTTTCATCTTAACTGTTTGTTAACCAAGTACTGCTGAAATGTGGTGTTAGCTTTGGTCTCATTGATTTGCTGTTAAGGTGCTTATTAGCCATTAACCACCATTAACATTCATTGTTTAATTGTTGTTTCATTGTTGACCTCTTTCTCTTCTCTTTTTTTTGCTCCTTGTGACTTAGCCAAACACACACAGAAAGTGCAGCCATTGGATCTTAATGTGAATCTGTAATATTTATTAATGTAACCGAAAAATGGATTTTGTTGAGTGTTAAAATGTGCAGCTGATGCATATATTTTTGTAATGACACTGTTACATTATTTATTACATTATAATAAACAGTTCATTTTCCTAACAAAATCAAAAATTCTTTCCAGTAGCACCTTAGAGACCAACTGAGTTTGTTCTTGGTATGAGCTTTCGTGTGCATGCACACTTCTTCAGATAGGTATCTGAAGAAGTGTGCATGCACACGAAAGCTCATACCAAGAACAAACTCAGTTGGTCTCTAAGGTGCTACTGGAAAGAATTTTTGATTTTGTTTTGACTATGGCAGACCAACACGGCTACCCACCTGTAACTAGTTCATTTTCCTATCACCCTGTTCGTATTTATTGCTTTTCTTGATTAATCCATGCAAAAACACAATTTTTTTTTCCTCTGGAGAAAGTGTTTTTTGGGGGGCAGAATCATATGCACATGCCTTGAATCCAATATAAACTCAGTTTTGTGTGTGTGTGTGTGTGTGTGGTGGGTCACTCATTTTCTTGACTGCTAATAAGAAAAAATGATAAAGAGCTGCAGCTCCAAGTGTGGCCCTCATCCTCACTTGAACAGATAGTAATCCTAAGGCAAGGTGCATACTTCAATTGAAAATCTCCAGCTCCTTGAGTTTTCAGCCAGTTCCGAAATCATCATAAAAAAGTCAACAATAATGTTCATAGAATCATAGAATTGTTGAGTTGGAAGGGACACTGAGAGTCATCTAGCCCAACCCCCTGCAATGAGGAATCTTAACTAAAGCACCCATGACAGATGGCCATCCAAGCTCTGCTTAAAAACCTCCAAAGATGGAGAGCCCGCCACCTTGGGAGTCCGTTCCACTATCAAACAGCTCTTACTATCAGAAAGGTCTTTTGCTATTTATGAAAAGCTAAAGGACCAGATCAAAAATAGTTAAAAATAATGATCAATCATAACCTGAACGGCGACCAACAATCAAATTACATCACCATTCCATTTACCTATTTCTAAAAATGCAGTAAACATTGCAAAGACACTTTCAGCATCCAATGCAGTAGCCCCATCCCTTGTATTTCTCACTACCCAGGGAAGCGGGGAAGCATATAATACTATCTTATCCCATGGCAAGTAGCAGAATATCAATAGAAATAACAGCAAATGTCATTCGGAAGTGTGCTCTTTCTTTTTCTGCACTGTAAATTCTGCATTGTTCTTCACAAACAAAGGGTGGAGCTGTTGCTTTGAGAACTGATTGTAATGCACGTTCTGGTGGAACCAATGCAAAGGACGGACTGAGTAGAGCACACACTGTGGAGCGGAGAGAGAGCACAGCTTTGTTGGAAAGCCTTCACAAAAACACAGCCTGCTTTGGGCACGCATCAGCAGTCGATCCCACTGCAAGCCCCTTTACAATCAATGGGAGAAGTGCGAGAACATGAACGCTCTTGTGCGGCAGCCATTCATTGGAACGGTGCTTGTACTGGAGGACTTCCTCCTAGATTGCGTCTTAGAAGGAGAATTATGTGCTCTGTGGAATATAGAAAAATGCTGAAAACGTTCCCATGACAGCTCCGTGGCATATATTCATTTCATCGGTCTGACAAACAGCATTTTAAGAGAATATCAACACCGGCACTCCCCACTGCCCTGCAGCTGAATGAACATATATACTGAAGAAAAGAAAACTCCCCTCAGCAAATAGGACTTAACTTCTTGGCAAATGTGTTCAGGATTGGAAACTTGCAGTGTGCTTGCTCAACAGTAAGTTGCACTGATGTCTAAGGAGCCTACTCACAAATAAGGTTGTAACCTTAAATACTCATGTATATAGAAGTAACCAGTGCTATTTTCTTTTTCTTTTCTTTTTTTTAGAAAATGAGGTTTTGGAGCTCACCACAAACTTCTCCCTCATTCTCTTAGAATGGCAATGGCACCCACCAGAGAGGTACCAGAGCTGAGCTCCTGCTGGAAAAAAAAATGCCTTGGGAGTAGCTTTCATACTCACCTATATAGGGGTAACTCACAATGTAGAATCCAGGTTCTACATTGGATGAGGAACTTACGTGAGTTTAAGAGGCTCCTTGCTCAAGAAGTTCACCATTCAGTTTCTGAACAGTGACAGGGAGACAGAGCAAGCACACTCATCCCTCTTTTTCCTCTTCACATCTTAAGACTAATGCCTTAATAGGGTCTCCTATCCATTGACCATGAGATTTCAAGGGTTCTGTACAAGAACTACTTTAAACTTCACCTAAAGCTAATCAGACTCTCCTCCGTTGTTAAGCAGGAGCAGGAGAATTCCCTCTCCTTTCTTGCACTTAAATCTCCATTACAGGACCACCCACCTATTGGGGCAGAATGCTGTTGTGCTCAGGTCCTGCTTTTGGGCTTCACAGAGACATCTGGTCAACAATGTGAGAACGGGATGCTGGAATAAATGGGCCACTGGCCTGATCCAGCAGGCTCGTTGTATGTTCTTATGAAAATATATTACAAAGTGGGTCATTCTTTAAACAAAAAATGGGGATCTTGGCCAAAACGGTTGATAACTTCTTTTAGAAGTTTCTCCTTTGGATAGGTCTTCAATTTTTCTCTATGAACGCTCAACATACACGACCTTCAGACAATCATGTCTTCACCCTGTGCAAAATGCTAATTGTAACTGGGAGGGAAACTGGATAGCCATTTTAATTGTAGGGAACAGTTTAGTGTGGTCCAATAGTTCATGAAGGCTCTTGTTGCCTTATGAGCAACAATGATGCGTGTATTTATTTGGCAGGTCTTTTCTTCCACAGCTCATATTAAGTAACAGATTCATTCTGCAAGTTTTGAAACTAGTAACTTTCCTTAATGGAATTGATGTGGGCTTGAAAGCCTTCTTCTCCACTGCGGTACATCTGACATGGATGTAGTTTCAACAAACTGGAAACAGAACAGAAATGAATCCTCAGTGAGGTAATAAGGGAATCCAGGTAGGGAACATAGATGGACCCCCAGTATAACTCTTTTCTGTGGATTGGTAGGGATGATTTCCACATTTTCTGTTGTGTATGGTGTGTCTAGGTGCTTCATCAGCCAGCTTCATCTGTCAGCTTCTTGCACTTTTCTATTATTGTGCTAAAGGTCTCCCCACTAAGTTCCCCATGTTGTTTCAACATTCTCAGCAACTCTCATATATGTGCTTTCATTTCCATTACATCTCACATCACAGTTTGCAGAGCTTTGGCGACTGACTCTAGCATCAAATAATATTTCCTTCTTTGGTCTTACTAAACATCTTCCAAGACAATAATGCCCACTTACAACACAAAGAACTCATAATCCATCTACTCTCAGCAGCCAGAAACATCATAACCAGACACTGGAAAGACCTGTCAGGAGTAAACATGGACCAATGGTACCAAGTAGTATGGGAAACAGCCCTACTAGAAAAACTAACCAGTAAGCTGAAACTGACACGGGGACAAACAGAAGAAGACACCTTCACCCCGGTATGGTTCCCCTTCATCACACACACAGCCCAACAAGACAATGACAAAAATCTACCGACAGCATACAAATCAATATGGCTAACCTGATCAAAAACACCCACCCACCCCACTCACACAGGAAACCAAAGATCACCACAGCCAACCACAAATGAACAATCACACCCTACGCCAACCTCTCTCACTGCCAAAGAAGCACAAGTGAACAACAGAGAACCTACACAAACAACGCTGACACCAAACCCTACATATATTAAGTAAAATAGAAACATCATCACCCCACCTCACCCATCCCCATCCCACCCACATCTTCCCCCTTCTCTCCCTAATGTCTCAACAACCAAAACTGATTTGTAAAAATGTTATATGGAACAAATACGAGAGACATTGCACACACTTTTGTAAATCGAGAAAATCTTTAATATAATAATAATAATAATAATAATAATAATAATAATAATAATAATTCCTTCTGATTCCAAGAGAAACAGTAAAAGCTGATATCTGCAATGCACACAACAACTGGTCCAAAAGCCGTCTTTGTCACCATTTACCTTGATCCAGCTAATTGCTTCAGTTGTGAGATGATAATTCTGTACTTTTTTTTTTTGCAAACACATGGATGCTCTTGTATTTTTGAGTCCACCATGTTCCACATAGCATTGACGTGTTGGATATTAGATGTTGTGTTTGGACAGTCTCGTGGAAAAAAATGATGACGGTTTTAATTGTGCCAACTGTACACTACACATCATTTGCACTGTTCAGATCATTTACAGTGAGATTAAGTCTAAGGGATGAGCAGCAGACAAAGGTTGTCTGAGGATAGAATGCCGTCATTTGTGCTTGAACCCCACCTTGTTTTCTGGCCATAGTTGAACAACCATTGTATCCTCATCCAACTGATTTTTTGAAATCTACTCCAAAATCAGAAAAAGCAGATAAAATTGTGTTGGCAGTTTAGTCTGAGATTGAAATGAACCCAAGGAATTCCTCGTATACAGATGCGTTCCCATCAGCTTCTTCCACAAATCTTACACCTAGAAGCAGTTTTTCTATGCCGGAAATATCTGCTGTCTCACCAGCTAAATCTGAGAATCTCATGGAGGCATCAGCTTTCAACGTTATCGTCCCTCAAAATTTGGCCACACAACTTTATCTGCTCATTCTGCATTCTTGAAGAGGAATACTTTGCATTGTGTGCCCCAATATTTCATCCCCTGCCTCAACGTGAAACTGTAAGAGGTCTATCTTGAAGCACAAGGTCACGTGACTCACACCACACACAATGGTGGATATCACAGAGTACAGTTTTGTTTATTTTCATCTACAGCTCCTGCACATGACTTCTTCTGTTCAGCTGACACTCCCCCCCCGTTCAAGACATAAAGGAAGTTAAAAGCATCTTCATGTGAACTCACCACTCTGTGAGAACTTCTCTTGCAGCTTCTTTGAAGTCCTTTGTGCTTGATACAACTTTGGTAATGAAGGTGCCTTGTAACTGCAGCACTATTGGCTGGAGAAATAAAATGCAATGATGGCATACACATCCTTTCAAAGCAGCAGAGAATACTAACCAAGGAGAATAGTTAGAAGGCAACACATCTAATGAAGCAGTGTCTTCAGGATGTGTCTGGGGCTCACTAACTCTTCTCTGCTTTTTGAAGCAGCTGTGGGAAACCAGAGCTAAACAAATAGAAGCAGCTCTGGTTCTTTGCTTTCTCCCTCTAATAACCTTATACATACCCTCCAAGTGTTCCTATTTTCCAGGGACAGGGTCCCAGACTTACAGAAGCCTTCCCAATTTCTGACTGGATCCAATAATGTCCCACTTCTCCATAGGACGTCCCTATTTTCATGGGAGAAATGTTGGAGGGTATGGAGTTATGTGACCTCAAAGATAAAGAGCTAAGTAACTGTGGGTTAAACCACAGAGTCTAGGGCTTGCCGATCAGAAGGTCAGCGGTTCGAATCCCTGCGACGGGGTGAGCTCCTGTTGTTTGGTCCCAGCTCCTGCCCACCTAGCAGTTCGAAAGCACATCAAAGTGCAAGTAGATAAATAGGGACCGCTCCAGCGGGAAGGTAAACGGTGTTTCCGTGCGCTGCTCTGGTTCGCCAGAAGCGGCTTTGTCATGCTGGCCACATGACCCGGAAGCTGTCTGCGGACAAACGCTGGCTCCCTTGGCCTATAGAGCGAGATGAGCGCCGCAACCCCAGAGTCGGACACGACTAGACCTAATGGTCAGGGGTCCCCTTACCTTTACCTTTTTAACTGTACAACCTTTGCACTGCCCTGAGTCCTGCAGGTATAGGGCGGTATATAAATTCTAACAACAACAACAACAACCCTTAGAAAACATCTGAAGGCAGCCCTGTATTGGAAAGTTTTTATGTTTAATGTTTTATTATGTTTTTGTATAAGTTGGAAGCTGCCTAGAGTGGCTGGGGCAACCCAGTCAGACAGGTGGGGTATATCATCATCATCATCATCATCAATGTTGTCCCTATTTTCATTGGAGAAATGTTGGAGGGTACGCTTATACAGAAAAGCTTTGTGCCTTTGTCTCAGTCTTCAACCAATCAAATCACTAGTACTAAGGTTTTGTTTCTGAAGAGAACCTTTTCAGCACTTTCAGTTTCTGTTCTGCTGGGTTACTTTTGGTTTCTATTCTTCGCCACCCCTTTACCTGCCCCTTAAAAGAGGAGGCGTAAGTCCAGCATCGCCCCACTAAGCTCATCTCCTGATCATAGAAAGGCACCACAATTCTGTTGGGATGCGGTTGTTGTTTTACAAGCAAGTGAAATAAATAAATAAGTAAATCCTGTCGAAGGCCTCCCTGGAATTACGGGATGAGCTTCTGAAACTATGAGAAACAATAGCTCATGCCTTTTCCGGTTCAAACTGGGCCATTTATCATCTGAGGAGTACCTGGTGAAGAAGGTGGAGAGCACATGTCTAAGTTAGAACACCACCCATTTACATCCCCAGCAAATTCTGGTGGTTATCGTCAGGCCCTGCTTGGGGTTATAAAGGCTCACTTAAACCCTGGGCTCTTCGAGATGAACTTGGGAGCTCTCCCAAGTCCTGCAGCAATGAGCAAGATCCAAAATAGCAGTCCCCAATCAATGTTGTTCTTCCAGGGTTATTTCAAGACGTTTTAAAGCATTTCAGTGAATCCTATAAATGTTGTTTTCACTGTTTGCTTTTCCCAAGGGAAAAAAAAAACCCATGCCATTTACAGCCATAGAAAGACCACTGGCTTTTTCATTCATTTAATCTTTGTGGCATGTTGGGAAGACCACCAGCAGCTGTTTATCAGCTGGTTGACATCAGGTAAAGAGCCAGCCCTATATGTTTTATTTACATTTTTAAAAAATAGGATGTGGAATATCTCAGCAAGTTCCTGAGAGACCCACGAAACGTATACCATGGGTTATAGAAGCACATCTAATTAGATTTGACAGTATAACCTTCCTGTAGCATGCCTAGGGTATCCCCTCAAGAAATAGCTGGTTTCAAGATCAGCATCCTTGAATGCACTTCTGCATAAGGCTTTTCTCTCCCCCAACCCCCACAAGTGTTTTTTTTGTAGTGTGTGTGTGTGTGTGTGTGTGTGTAACCCAAACAAAGAGTGTTGGATTTGGCCAGAGGAGCTCCAGGTTCAAATCCCTGCTCTGCCACAAAGCTCGGGCCAGGAAAGTCATTGCAGCCTAACTCACTCTGATGAAGGATTAAAAAAGAACCGAAAAGCCTTTTGTGTGCACTTCAGATGACTATAGACGGCATACAAGGGAGAAACAGACAAGCCCCTCTTCAGTTTGCAAGAGCAGTGTATACATTGGTTGAGAGGTTGGGCTGTCAATGGAAGCAATGGCATGGAAAGCTATCAGCTACAGACTGGTGGGTACTTTCAATAAAGCATTTATTTTTATTTTTAGTTAAAGCATTTCCTCTCATCTATTTCAACAGCTCAAAGCAACCAAAATCAGAATAAAACCCTGAGTTTTATATATTTTAAAAAACCCATTATTATTTTTCAGTGACACCAGAGGGGGCTTGGATGTGGCAGGGGTGTCTCTCCTCTTAGCTCAATATGACAGTGCTGGGCTCTGCTGCTGCAGTTTCTTGCTTCACCAATCGAATGTGTGGATGGGCAGATGCTCATACGATTTGCTGCAACAATGCAAAGATATTAGGCATTCCCAGACCACTTACTGGACCAATCCTGCAAAAGCTGCACCTGTCTTCTCACGAACATAGGAAGCTGCCACATAATAGACAAAGTCATTGGCCCATCTACCTCTGAGCCAGTGTGGTGTAGTGGTTAAGAGCGGTGGACTCGTAATCTGGTGAACCGGGTTCGCGTCTCCGCTCCTCCACATGCAGCTGCTGGGTGACCTTGGGCTAGTCACACTTCTTTGAAGTCTCTCAGCCCCACTCACCTCACAGAGTGTTTGTTGTGGGGAGGAAGGGAAAGGAGAATGTTAGCTGCTTTGAGACTCCTTCGGGTAGTGATAAAGCGGGATATCAAATCCAAACTCCTCCTCCTCCTCCTTCTTCTTCTTCTTCTTCTTCTTCTTCTTCTTCTTCTTCTTCTTCTTCTTCTTCTTCTTCTTCTTTCTACTGAGTAGCAGTAAGGTCTCGAGACACAAGGCTGTTACCTAAGATCATTTTAACTGAATATGCCAGGGATTCAATTTAGGAATTTCTGCATTCAAAGTATGAGGGTCGACCCATGACATTTTGGCACCTGGGGCGAAATCACAACATGGCAACACCCATTCCCACCAGGGAAGAAGGGGAGGGGAGTGAAGATCTACATCAGGAACAAAGGGGGAATAAAAATCTACTTTGGGATCTGCTGCCCCTGTGGATCCTGCCGCCTGAAGTGGTCCCCTCATTATGCCTCATGGGTGGGCCGGCCCTGAAAGCATGGACCCTGCCCACTGAGCTATATCTGAAAGTTGGACTTCACCACAGCATCAGCCTAATTATATTAGTAAACCTTGTAAATGCACAATCACTGAATTAGATACATATACAGCCCTGATACTTCAGTGGCACCAAAGACCAACACTGGAGTTCTGCACTTGTGAACTGATTGTGGTGGAAGAGCCACAAAACCAGAGAGGTGTATGGTGTTGCCTGTGAACTGTGGCAAAGATAAGGCATTTGTCTGCCTGGGGAGAATCATCCTGAGATGGGCTCTTGGCTAATCATCAATCTCCCTCTGCAAGCAACGTTTCTGTTTAATAGCTGATAGAGCATCTCAAAGGGGACTCCCCTTCCATCCCCCTTTGTTTAAAATGAAATATAATGGACCTGGACTTATCAGTGTCTCTAAATGCATTTTCTGCGCTTTATCCCTGCTAAGGGATTTGGTCTATCCTAGTGAGTATGTGCAGAATGGAATCTGAGCTTGGTATAATTTGATCCATCAATTTAACATTAGATTAATATGCAGAGAGGTCTCTTTTGTGGATTAAGGAAAAAACCCCAGAGGGGGAAACACTTATTAATTTAAAATGGACTTGAGAAATGGAATGGAGCTGCTGCTATTAGTATCAGCCATAGAGCTCAATTGTTGCTTTGAGCATAGCCTTGCAATAGTTAGGTGGGTATTTAAGCAGATCTACAGCTGTCCAGAGAAGAGACAATCCTGACCATCTCCAGGTTTCACAGAAGAATGTAGCCATTCCACAGTGAGACTTCCCAAGACTTCTGAAAATTTATGTGGAGATGATCATCTTGAAACCCACTGCTCCATGTTAACCAGATTTTAGTTGAAAGGTATGCTGGGACACAGCTCATGTTTTCAAAACCACACTGATCAGAATCTTCCAAGGATAGAATATTTCACCATGTCAGCTCATGTGTTTTTATATATATATATATATATATATATATATATATATATATATATATATATTATATATAATAAAAAACTGAAAGCAATACAGGGGATATTCAAAAGCTAGAGAGCAGTATTCTTGTACACTAAGAACTTTGGATTGCTGGCATTTTGTGTCAAGTTATAAAACCTATTTGCTGGTTTTTATGCCTGAGATCAGTATTTATTTAGACCATGTACAGGACACTCTAAAGAGTTTCATAGGCATAGAAAAAAGGAAAGGGAAAGGAAGGAAGAAAGGTTATTGCTCCAAGGAGGAGTTTACAAATCTGAATATTGACAGGGCTGAGGTGAGAGGTGCAACAGAGGGTGGTTAGAGGCAAAGGGGACTTTGAGCATGTGCAGTGTGTGTACATCAACTTTGTTTCAGCTGGGGATGAAGACTAAGGAAGTAACTCAAAACCTCTTTAAAACTCAGTCCAACCCAGATGGATTAAGAGCAATTCCTTCAATATGCCACCAACTACAGATAGCTTCATTCATTTCATTCTGTCACTACACACTCTTTTTCCTACCTGCGATGGGGGAAGATGTATTTTTGCTCTCCTCCAGAGGAAAATCTCCATTTTGAAAAGGACTATAGATATTTGTAACATTTAAGGATTATCGACTGCCTGTCTTTCATCACTGTATCAGCTGAATCCTGGTGTCAGGAGTGCGTGCAGGAGCCAGGCCCTGTGACCAGCAGGGCTACGCAGGACTGGGGCCTTCCTAAGTTTGTTCTGGAGAGGCAAGTCGCGTCCGCACAGGTGAGGCCACTTGGTAACTCACTGCACCTGGAGGCAAGAGCTGGGAAGGGATATAAGTCAGCATTTCTCTTTGGCTCTTTGCCACAGCAACATGCTTCCTGTGTCTGGCCTCCTGATCCCCAGCCCTCAGTTTCTGGACTCCTTGCTTCTTGACACCCAGACCTTTGACTTCGTGACTTTCTGCTCCCTGAGCCTCAGACCCCTGGTTTCTGGACTTGCATACCTGCTCCCACCTCACCATCTTGCCCCTGGTCCTGATGTCCTCTGCCAGGACTTCGTTCACCCGTAGACCAGACCGTGACACCTGGCAAGACTTTAGATTTGAGTAAAGCTTGTATTTTCTTGCTTACTAAGCAGTCTGAGGGTGATTTCTTTGTTAAGAGGGAAACATAAAATGGGGGAAGATAATCCAAGTCTTCCGAAAGCATCCTTGGATACCATAATTGTTCTATGCAACCTTGTCCTAATTGCTTCTAGCAATAAGCTGTGCACAGATGATTTCAAACTCTGCTGGGGGGGAAAATTTACATTCTCACACAAGTGAGAAAGAGGAAGGGTAACTACTAAATAAAATATCCTCTCATCATCAGAACCCATCCAACAAATTTTAACCTCATGGCACAGATTCCTCAACTCAAATGCTCACATCCAAGCACATTATAATAAGCTATTATGAGGCTCAAGCAGACCTCCCACGCTACTTTCTCTCCACTTTCTTCTCCTCTCTTTTTCCCAAATGCCACCTTCAACATTCCATGGCTCAGCTGCAGGCTTAACTGAACCAGATCTGAACACAATCTGCTCCACTGCCAATTCCTTAGCCCTTTCCACCTGCCTGGTGTGGAAGTGGCAACTGCCTACAGAAGACCAATGGAGAACCTCTGGATGCAAATGTTGCTGTGGTTGGACAGGAATTTCTTCCACACCCACCAGAACAGAAAGTAGCAGTACAGAAGGGAGTTCCTGGGCACTCCATGAACCCCCATTTGAATCACGTTGGCGTCCACAGTCAACAAAACATTTAGCACTCTCAAAGCTATGCCACACTGCCTCTGAAATAAGGAGAAAATAAAAACATTAAGTGTAAAAGCTGAAAGAGAAAAGTCAGAATATGAATATACTGTGGGAGAACTATGGTTTCTGAGAGATAGTCCTGGCTGTGAAGAGATGGGTCCAGAGTCATTCCCATATTACTTTCACTGAGTGAATAGGTTGTAATGGTATCAGGAAATTGATCTGCATTCAGTCTGCATACAGCCTTTGAAATGGAAGCTTGTACTCTGCAGTCTTAAGAGGCTTTTGGACTCTAAATGGGTCTTTTGCTACCTCTGCAGGTATTGTTGTGTATGGAGGCAATTACATGAAACATAACTTCTCCCCACTTTATTCCCTTGCCTTTCCTAATAACCTGTATTTTAATTAAAAACAGCAATTTACAGTGCAGTTCATTTATAACAACATAATCCATGGTAATCGCAACGCAATAAATTTATGTTTTAAGTAAAATTTTAATGCTCCGAGCAGCTGGGTCTCTGAAGTGTGGAAATAGCTAACATTTTTCACTTGGTGCGATGCATCCCGTAGAAAGCCCCACACTTTAATTACAGAGACACCACAGCCAAGGGATGGAGAATTGAGTGATTATAACAGTAAAATTACAAATGATTTGTTTGCAACTTGCAGTAAATCTAGAAAATATCTAAATAACATGGAGCGACAATTTGCAGTGAGCTGGACAAAAACACATAGGTTGATCATTCAGAAAGGTAAACTGCTGAATAAGGTACATGAGAATAATGATGGATTTCATCCCAAAAAAATGTATAAGGCACATAAAATTATAAACTTGCATAGTTGGTCAAAATTTTATGGCTGAGTGTTCTGATTTCCTCTTTGTGTATGAAAAATCAATAACCTTATTCCAGTTGAACCAGAATCCAATTTTATACGGTAATTCACATCTGGCTGGTAAAGAACGTAAGAACTGACTTGCTGAGCCAAACCAAAGGTCCATCTAGAACCCTGTGTCCCAGTCAGATGTTCACTGAAGGGATCACATTCAATTATTTGTTTCCAATATTTTATAATTGGGTATTTCCTTACTTAACCTATTAACAAAACTCAACTTCTCTTCAATGGTTTTCCTATACCCATATCATGGCCACCATATCTTTGCTTCCTTAACTTGCCAATAACTCTGGTAACTGTGGAACATAGACATGGTCCAAAGCTGGGCAGATGTCATTACTACATTTATCAAATATATTTATTACAAGATTAATTCGTGCACACTGGCCTTGTATTGACTCCACTCCAATTAAGCCTCACCAACACTATCACCAGGGACTTTTGTTGAAGCCTCTGTTTCAGCCCCTGCTGACTTATTGAAGGTCTCTTTTTGATGTCCTGTCCTGGAATCTTCCTCCTACCAGGTGCCAGAGCCTAGCATTACACAAACAACCTCTTACTTTTTCCTCCTCAGTGATGTAGACTGGTTCTCCCCTTGACTCCTCAGCCCAAGCCAGCAAGACCTCAGTCAACAAGCCACTCTGAAGCACTTCCCCTCAGTGAGCATCTTCTTTCTTCTTCCACAATCCTTTTCTTCTATGGTCGTCGTCTTCTGGCTCTACAGCACAAACACCAACCAATGCGCGCTGATGCTGACTGACCAGCCCCCAGCCCCCATCAGTCAATCACAGTCTCTAAGAATTCTAAACCTGCAGCCACCAATCAGAGTTGTGCATAAAACCCCTCCTCAACTATCAGTTGAGGTCCTCCAGTGAAAGTTGAACCAACTTTCACTGGACCAAACAGAAGACTTCCCTCACCAAACACTTACAATGTACATTAAGGTAAAAGGTAAAGAACCACTGGACGGTTAAGTCCAGTCAAAGGTGACTATGGGGTTGCGGAGCTCATCTCACTTTCAGGCCAAGGGAGCCGGTGTTGGTCCACAGACAGCTTTCCGGGTCATGTGGCCAGCATGACTAAACTGCTTCTGGTGCAACCGTAACAGAAGCCAGAGTGCATGGAAACGCCGGTTACCTTCCCGCTGCAGTGGTACCTATTTATCTAATAGCACTGGCATGCTTTTGAACTGCTACATTGGCAGGAGCTGGGACAGAGCAATGGGAGCTCACCCCATCACGGGGATTCGAACTGCTGACCTTCTGATCAGCAAGCCCAAGACGCTCAGTGGTTTAGACCACAGCGCCACCCACATCCCACAATGTACATTATAATACAAATGGCAGAATACTGTACACAATGCCTGTTGAAACACAGTTTATGAGAACAGCATTTGTTTGCAGTGGTGAAATGTTCAGCATGGCAAATGCAGTAAGCAGAATTGTGCAGCTCGTTTATTGAAGGGATCTGTCAACTGTTTCCCCACCAAAACGTAACAGGTGGCTTAGAAAAGCAACGAGCAATAAAGCAAGTTGCAAACAGTAATAAAAGCAATGGTGCCATATTACAGAAAGCAGCACAGAAATATGGGGTTGGGGTGGGGGAGAAACTTTGCAGATTTTAAATTTTCATGCAGCGCAAAATCATAGCTGTCAACTTCCCCCCCTTTTTAAGGGAAATTCCCGTATTCCGAATAGGATTCCTTGCAAAATGTATGCTTAAAAATCAGTAAGAAGACTGGTTGCAACAGCTTGTCTGAACAAAGAGCCTCCGCGCTCCCTTAGAGAAAGGGAGGGGGCCATCAAAGAAGGAAATTAGATGGGAGAAGGAAGTCCTGTGGCTATTCTGGTCCTAAAACATATACAGCATGAAAGGCCATCACCAGCATTTTAAGACAAATGGGGAGCCAATGCAGTAGTTTCAACAAAGTTTCAAAAATTCAACTGAATGTTTAAAATAGTGTAAACGTATAGTGAAACTGTCCACTCTTGGACAGTTAGATCATTGGAAGCACAGAGAGATGCCAGTGTGGTGTAGTGGTTAAGAGCGGCAGACTCGTAATCTGGGGAACCGGGTTCGCGTCTCCGCTCCTCCACATGCAGCTGCTGGGTGACCTTGGGCTAGTCACACTTCTCTGAAGTCTCTCAGCCCCACTCACCTCACAGAGTGTTTGTTGTGGGGGAGGAAGGGAAAGGAGAATGTTAGCCGCTTTGAGACTCCTCCGGGTAGTGATAAAGCGGGATATCAAATCCAAATCCAAACTCTTCTTCTGCGAGAGAGGAGAGGCAGAGGGATCTGAGTGGAGCTGAGCATGTGCTCATTCCTCCCACTGAAACCAACCGGGCTGTTGGTGCAACCATTTGCCCCGCACCACGGTGTTGATCCAAACTGATCCCTAACCTGCTAGAGAAGAAACCTGCAGGCTAAAGCTCTCTGCTCTCAGTTGAGCTTACAGTAAGCCCACAACTGACCTGGGGGTTACGTTCTGGGGATTGCGCCTGAAGCCAAAATTTCAAACAATCCAAACACATGAGGTGCAATGGCGGGTGGTATTGCCAAACACTTTCCCCCAGACACCTGTCCCCTCTCTTCCCCCTTTTATTTATTTATTTATTTATTTGCCAAGCACATAAAGCTGAATGCACACAAGTTAAATGTGTGTAAGTTGCAGGCTTACTGTACTTAAAGTTAAGCATATATAGGATTTCAGCCTTAAGCACATCCTTGATTTCCTCTTTGAAATCAATGGGTGATTAAATATTTGGCTGGATGGTGCCTATTACTGTTGTGGTATAATAACTAGCCTGAAATGTCTAGTTCTGCGTCGCGTGGTTTGCTTGAAGCTGACTTTCCTTGGGAGAAGATCGGGGCCTTTCAACATTAGCATGCGCCCTTTATTCAAATGAAAAGATACCGTCTCTGGGAATGCTCTGCTTTTGTGCTTGGGTGGGGGCCCGGGGTGCAGGGAAGAAGCCTTCGGTTCCCTTTATGTTATTACTCCTTTTCCCATTTTTCCATTTGTCATTGATATATGTGGTGCAAAAGTAAAAAAAATGCAAACATTACATAAAGGCTGAGTAAATATACATTAAGGAGGACTAAGCCATCAAGTGATTTTACTCTTATCTGCATTTGCAGGTTGGTTAGATTCATCAATGTATGTGCAGCCAAACTCCATAATTCAATTCCTTTGGTGGAAGGGGAAAGCAGAGAAGGCAGCTTGGAGGTGACATCCTGTATACTGTACTGTAAAACCGTGCAAAGTTGTTGTTTTTTTTAAACTTATTATTTTCAAATATCTGTTTAGCCATTGGGGCAAAGTAGCGGAACTAATTTTAAGGACATTTCCCAAACATTTATTTAGATAAAAGATTGATAACAGTAAAAACTCTAAAACCGGCAGCTAGATAACTAGCTTTTATTAATGACCTGCCATACAACGTGGCCGGATAATTAAAGTTTTTTTTTTTTCTTTTTTACATCCCAAAGGAAGAGAGTGGACAAATTTATTTGATAGTTTGATAACCACGGGACACTGGTTGAAAACTCTTGATATAATCGGAGCTCATTCGATTTGCTCGCGACAGACACTCCTATCAGTTAATTTCACCTGTGAATAGTTAATTATTCCCTGGATGCATATGGTTGATCCATTAATAAAATTTGACTATGTCATAGGTTTTCCTTTCTTTTGTTGCCCTCATGTGCATTTTTATCTATGGGAATCTCTCCCCTTTTTCTCGCAGTGGAAGACAGATGTTAGTGGTGTGGATATTTCAGCGCGGCCGCATTATAAATGGCATGCAGTGAGGATGAGAAACGCTCTCCTCACCTGAAAAGGACTGGGCCTGGGTACATAATGAAGGCTCCGAAGCATGAATGATAAACATTTTTCATTTGCAAGCTCTGCTTATGGGGCTGCACTTCCCATTACCTTAAGCGAGGGGATTGGGGTCTTGTTTTGGCAGGGGCACAAAATATTTTCAAGACAGGAAGGAACGTTCAGAGTCGACCTTTAGCTTCCTGTTTAATTCTACTTTCTCAATCTGTATTTGTTAAAATTATTGCACTTAGCTTTGCAGTTGAGAGAGCCCAGGTGTTGTTAAAAAAAATGGTGTGTTTGTGTATACGCATTAATACCTTACCTTTTCCCCATCAGTGTATGTGTTTCCCAAGGGTTTCGTCCTTCCAAGCGCTGATCAGACATGCTTAGCTTCAGCAAGGTGGTTGCCTTGTACCAGGACAATGCAACGTATTTGTTTAAAATCATAGGTTTTAAAACAAATAAAAAAATTGACAATATCCAACAGTGTATACCTAGGGATGTCATATTTGAAGAATTGGACTTTTCCGAATCTGTTATGAAGTGACCTGATCTATGCCTCCAGCTGTGAACTGGAAACCTTGGTTTTTCCACTTCCCAAATAATACAGTGCAGGTTTTTTGGTCCACCCCACCCGACATATCAAGATGTGTTTTAAAATGTTGTTTGAGAGAAATTGTGTATATATACACAAACACACACACACACACACACACACACACACAACACACAGTATGTCTGTAAAGGCAGATTTCCATGCAGTTAAACACAACAGATTCATGCAAAAATGGGATGGAAGAGACTATGCAAAAGTGACAAAGGCTGGAAGGTCCGGAAGGAGACTCAGGCTGCAATCCTGCCTCCCCAGTGTGCACTGCTGGATGGGGTTGGGACTAGGCAGAGATATCCCTCTGCTGTTTTGCAAAGGATGACAGCGGGGCACCACAGTTGCAGAAGCACCTACTGCAATCTCTGGAACAATACTTTTTTCTCTGGGCCACACTTTCAGAATAAAAACTTGCGTGTGCTGCACCAAATTTTTAATTAATTAGAAATACACTGGAAAGCAAAGAGAAACAACTCCTAGCAGTGCTTGATTTACAACACAGAACACAACCACTTTATAATACGATCATGGGACATCCAGAGAGTATAAAACAAGGCAGCTACATAGGAACATGAATTGTTGCAAAATAAGGTGAAACTGCTTTCATAAATGTATAAATTTTTGTTGGAATGGTTTGTTAAAGATGAAGTTAAATCTGTAATGATTCATTGGGCAAGAGACTTTGGATATAACATACAGTTGGCAGCATGGGGGAAACTATGAAAAGAGGATTTAAAATTTACAGCGCTGAAAGAAAACTACATGAAAATGATGTCTCGTTGGTATTTAACACCCAGTAAGTTAGCGAAAATGTATAGGACTAACTCAAAAGCCTGTTGGAAATGTAAGGAAAAAGAGGGGACCTTTTATCATATGTGGTGGAATTATAAAAAGATAAAGGAATTCTGGGGAATGATATATGATGAATTAAATAAAATGTTTAAAATAACATTTTGTCAATAGACCAGAAGCTTTTCTCTTAGGAATTTTAGGTGCAGATATACTGAAAGATTTGAGAGGACTGTTCATGTACACGACTACAGCTGCAAGGATGTTGCTTGCCCAGCGATGGAAAGAGGATAAGATGTCAAAAACAGCGGATTAATAGTAAATTATAACAAAAACTAATCCATTCAAATACATATATTCAGACAGATTACAAACTCAAGAGTTTGTAATCTCTGTCTGAATATGTATTTGAATGGATTAGTTTTTGTTATAATTTACTATTGATTTGCGAGTAGGGACTACTCCCACTATTGAAATGTATATTGGCCAGAGTTCTTGGTGTGTTTTTTTTCTTGGTGTATTTAATAACGAGAAATCCAATTTATTTAACAACAGCGGATTGGCAGATGAAATTAATAGACTATGCAGAGATGGCTTGACTGGCTGGGAAAATCAGAAATCGGGAACATCAAAACTTCAATGGAGAATGGAACAAATATAGATTGTATCTGAAAGAACACTGTAAACAGTTGAAATCTTTGGTAGGCTTTGAATAACTCTTGCAACGTTACCAAGACTTTGGATATTTTGGATGAACTAAAATAATGCAGTTGATTAAGATATTTAAAGGACCCATGGAGTGGAGAAGGGAAGTCGTGAGATTCAGAAGAATCTTTTTTATTTCAAAATTTAATTCATCATCATCAACCTTTTATTGGCATCAAACAAACAAACATACATACATACAAAACAAAAACGAATTAATACTTTCACAGTGGCACAAACTATGTTAGAAGAGAAAAGAGACAAGACTCCGCTGTCCACGATCACATCTCTGGGACTCCTGATAACTCAGACGACTGCAGAATATTACGACGAGAAAAGAGCAAATGTAGGTATTGAGCTACCAATTTGGTAAGCTCCTGGTCAGTCCCCGTTAGTAGGAAATGTAAGACTTCCCGCTCTGGTCTCCTTCTAGGGATACAGAGCTGGTCCAGGAATTGCTGGCGGAGATCGTCGTAAAGTTTGCAGTGAAAAACCATATGAACAAGGCTTTCCACCTGGTGGTCATCGCATGGACAAATCCTCTCACCCTCCACCCTGCCTGAGAACCTTCCCCATAGGAGGTTCGATGGATTTGCATTGAACCTGGCCAACGAAAAAGCCCTTCTTTCTGGGGGGTTCAGTAGAAAATCAAGATAATTACAATTTGTTTCGTGTGCCCACGGAAGATGAAAATAAAGAGGGGAACATGTTTTGCCTGCTGCCTCTATGAGTTCTTGGCGCTCGATGTCCCACAACCTAGTTTTTATTGTGGCCTTGGTTGATAGTAAGGACATTGTGCGCAGGAATTCCAGTAGTTGTTGTTAAATGTGTGATTGTGTTAAATGTGCGATTTATTTGTAAAGCCAATTTTTTTTAAAGGAACATGAATCATTCCCAAAATATAATTATAAATGAACCTCTTTCATATGTGCCTTAATAGTGTGTGAGTTTGCTTTTGCTGGGTAATCTAATTTGTATTAGGTCTAATTTGAGACAAGCAAACTCTCATCTCCTCATCAACACAAAGAAGCCTTTCTCTTTTCAGATTTTTCAGATTTGTCAGAGTTGAAAATCCCTGTTCACGAAAATGTCATGGGGAACTGCTGAAGACTAGCCAATGCTCTTGAAGAGAGTTGTGGGTATTGTTTCTGGTTGTACATATGTCCATAATACACTGAAATATTTAAATGCTTCTTTGATTGTCTTTGAATCTTCTTGCCATCCTCTCCTGCCACAGCAGTGTGGTGCACCGCACCCTTTGAGAACTGCTGCAATAGTAATAATTTAGAATAATAATAATAATTTATTATTATTTATATCCCGCCCATCTGGCTGGGTTTCCCCAGGAACTCTGGGCGGCTTCCAACAAACGATTAAAAATACAATCAAACATCAAACATTAAAAATTTCCCTAAACAGGGCTGCCTTCAGATGTCTTCTAAAAGTCAGATAGTTGTTTATTTCCTTGACATCTGATGGGAGGGTGTTCCACAGGGCCACTACCGAGAAGGCCCTCTGCCTGGTTCCCTGTAACCTCACTTCTCGCAGTGAGGGAACTGCCAGAAGGCCCTTGGCGCTGGACCTCAGTGGGCTGAACGACGAGGGTGGAGACACTCCTTCAGGTATACTGGTCCGAGGCCCAGGTGGTTAGGAAACTGCCGCTGCCAGATCTGTCACTGGCACTACCTGGTTTAAGAGCCCCCAATTATCAGGATGTTGGGTGTGTGATATGTCTCTCTCTCTCTCTCTCTCTCTCTCTCTCTCTCTGTGTGTGTGTGTGTGTGTGATGAATCTGCTGGATACAAAGCTACTCTGTTTCCCAGTTAAATAGCATAGAGGTGGAGTAGGGAAAATGTTCTCCTTCCACTCTGGAAGCCTCACAAAAGAAAATTCTCAGATAATTTCTCAGGATATATTTTTTTCTGAGAAATTTTCGATCAGCCCAATAATTCCTCTATATATTCCAGACTTTCTGAGGTATATGTTACTTAAAGCATACAATTCCAATATGCCGAACTGCAGCTTTCCTTGTGGTTGTTTTTGTTAATTTGTTAATTATGTGTATATTCTATCTTTTCTAGTTCAGGACAGCATTTTATGGCACTTCCCTCCCATCACCCATCCTCAACCCAATCCTCATGTAGAGTTATCAATCTATTTATTTCGAACTTTTAAATCCGCCCTTAAGCTCCCAGAGCGGAAAATATAATAAAACAAAACAATGGACTGAAAAGGATATTTCACTGGCGATACAATTCATCATAAAAATCATGAACTGGCAAAACCACCAAGGACCAGCAGCAGCAATTGGCATCCTCTTCAGATACTGAGGTTTACCCTTCTTTTCCTAGGATCTTAGCTGAGATTTACCCCACCTCTTCACATTATTTTAAAAGATACACAGTCACTCTTAACATATTGAAAGTGGTTATAGAAAAAAATGCATTTAAGAGCATGTGTATTGTTTTAAATATTGAAACATCAAACTCCCAAAGCTTTGTTAAGCTGGCTTTAAGCTGGCCCATATTTTAGAAGATTCTGCCTCATTTTTCTCATTAGCACCCCAGAAATTTAGCTCATTTATGGTTAGCATGTTCCCTAAGGACTTCTGGTGTTGCAGCTGCAGGTGGACTGGGGTTTCGGGTATCTCCGAACTTTCTCCTTTTGTGTTCCTGAACAGCAGGTATATGTAAGACTCCCAGATGTGGCAAGTATCTCTTGCCTCACAACATCAATAGGAGTATAGCATCTAGATCAAGGGAAGTAATAGTACCACTATATTCTGCTCTGGTCAGACCTCACCTGGAATACTGTGTCCAGTTCTGGGCACCACAGTTCAAGAAGGATACTGACAAGCTGGAACGTGTCCAGAGGAGGGCAACCAAAATGGTCAAAGGCCTGGAAACGATGCCTTATGAGGAACGGCTTAGGGAGCTGGGTATGTTTAGCCTGGAGAAGAGAAGGTTAAGGGGTGATATGATAGCCATGTTCAAATATATAAAAGGATGTCATATAGAGGAGGGAGAAAGGTTGTTTTCTGCTGCTCCAGAGAAGCGGACACGGGGCAATGGATTCAAACTACAAGAAAGAAGATTCCACCTAAACATTAGGAAGAACTTCCTGACAGTAAGAGCTGTTCGACAGTGGAATTTGCTGCCAAGGAGTGTGGTGGAGTCTCCTTCTTTGGAGGTCTTTAAGCAGAGGCTTGACAGCCATCTGTCAGGAATGCTTTGATGGTGTTTCCTGCTTGGCAGGGGTTGGACTGGATGGCCCTTGTGGTCTCTTCCAACTCTATGATTCTATGATTCTATGATTCTAACATTGCCTCACAGTTTGTTGGACTTGAGCACTTGAGTGGAATGAATGGTCCACAGGCAATGTTTCATCACCATCTATATAGGACTTGGAAACTAATCTCCCAGATGGCAGTAGCTTTGAGGTCTCTTCAGGAATTTGGGCAACCTTGACCCATCGCCATTTTGGTCAGTTCCAGGGACAACCGCCCTTTCTCTGAGTCAATATTTTGCGTCACAGGCTGCATATTATTTTCCAGAATTCCTCCTTTTTTGAAGAAATGATAATTAATCATGGGGATCAGTTGGATCCTGTTGGGACAGCTCCAACTTGGAAATTAAAACAAGCTATTTATTTACTCCTTTGTTTTCAAGGAGTTCTCTTGAAATTCCTTCAGCTTGCTTCAGCAGTTCTGTTTTGGTGCTGCCCCCTGGTGGGGAGATTCTTATCATGCCTATATAAAAAGATCTGGAACATATAGGGATGGATAAATTTGGCAGCTTGGGTTTCTCTGTTTTTCGTTTCCCCCGTCTTAAATTCATTTTGTCCCACTTCCACTTCAGTTTTCGATTGCAGAATAAAACACACATTTCAACGCACATTTCTCCTAATATGTGCGTTTTGGTTTATAATTTTGCATAAGTGAAGCAATTTTCACGAGCGTACAGTTAATGCGTTTCTGCACGTTCTTTTCGCAACATTCAGAAAAGTGGGAATTTCAAAGGACAGCTGTGTTTCAGCTCCTATTTATGGTTCAGGAAGTGCAAATTTAGTAAAGGTGGTGAACATGGCAGAGGAATAACTAACCTCCTGATCCACAAACAATCTAAGCGTCTGGGTTTATCGTAAAATATAGAGTCGCAATCCTAATATTTGATTTGTGGTCCTGGAAGGGATTAGAACTAAGAAAATGTGTCCTTCTGCTTAGCTCAGCTTGCTAGGGCTCTTCTGCCTGTTTCTCCTGGTAGTATCCAATGTACCCTGAAATGGGGTGTTGGGGGTGGGGGCAGAAATAGGACTGTTCAAGTTTCCAATGAAACCTAAAATGGCCCATTCGAGGCCCCTCAGCTATGGAAACAAACTGGCTACACCTTTCTCCTTGACTGGCAGAAGCTGGCGGAGTTTTGGAAGCGATGGCAGCTCTGCCACTCCTGTTGCCCCCAGGGCCGATTAGGATTAGGATTGCTCTGCCTGGAATTGACTAACAATGTACCTAATTCTATACATGCCTACTCAATTAAGCCCCAGGAAGTTGAGTGGGACTTCCCCCACCCTCTCCAGGTAAGTGGATAAGAAAGGACCTTGTCTGTAGCTTTATTTTATTTTTACAGACGTACAAGGGTTGAGAAAGGGAGTAGGGTAGAACTATGACTGAATTTAAGAAAACTGAAAACATTCCTCTGGTGTCTCAGAACTTTGAGGTGCATCAATGTTAGTTAGCTGTATTTTAGTTTGGTTCTTTGGATGCTGAAATTTAGATTTTTGTGGGCTACCCCTTCATTTTCTTTAATAGGAGGAAGGAAGAAGGAAGGAAGGAAGGAAGGAAGGAAGGAAGGAAGGAAAGGGATTTTAATAGTAGCGAACTGTCTACACAATACAGCCAATACATGTATAAGAGGAGGAGGAGGAAAAGTCTACTAATGTTAGAGAGTGGCCTAACAAAAAGAGTTGGTCCCTGCCTGGTAAAGCTGAGATACTGCTGGGAGCTCCTGGACCAGTCAATAATGATTTTCCAGATGCATATCCAGTTGTTCCAAAGAGCACTGGTTGTCAGAGGCAATGGTGTGTGTGTGTATACACCCACCCACACACCACCATATCATTAAATATATTCTAGCAGTTCGCAATAACATTTCCTTTTAATTAAAAACAAAAACAAATAAAATTTTAAAATCAGAGACTATCAACTAACTATTATGTAAAGATGTACTCTTAAGTGCCTGCTTAAGCCTGTCAAGGAATGTTTGGGATGGGGATTTATAGGTTGAGACAAAAGGTGCTTGCTGAATCTCTGCTGGCGGAGTATTCTACAGGACTTCTTCCAAAAGAATGACGCAGTCTTGTTCGGTTTCAAATAGGTAACCTATTTCTACATGACCGGCATGGAAATGCAGTAAACTGCCATCTTTGTTTACTAGAGAATGATGTTCTTCAAAAACCTCTCTCTGCCTTCTTAATGGCTGCCATTCATTCACTATTCCAAGAGCAACATCTCACTCCCCATATCAGGATTGGGGTAAATCCCCTTCCCCTTTAACCACCTAGTAGTCCCCATCTATTTTGGTCCCTGCATGGCTACTCTCAAGTAAAGAAGAAAAAGAAGCACACAATGACCATTCATGGGATTTGCATCACACCTGGTTTGGTTCTTAGGAAGCAGTTTGGGGCACAATTAAAGGACACCAAACCATCAATTATGTAGTTTGCTTTATTTCTGCCATTGAATTAACACATTTATTGTGATCACAGACCGATTAGAGTGTGATAATGTATGTAAAAGAATACAAATAAATTCCCAGAAGGATCAAAAGGCAGCCTTTCTTTTGCCATCGGCTTCCCAGTTTGTGTTGAAGTTAAAAGGAATTTAGCTCCCTTACCAGTAGCATAAATAGAGTAATCAATTAAACAGAAAGAGCCTCTAGACAGAGTTATTCATAAAGAGTGGCACAGCCAGCCAAAGTATTTTGGGTCCCCTCTGTGGTGGTGCTAGCTTGGATCTGCACAATAAGTGCTTTTAAATGTTGATGGCCATGAAAGGACCCCTTTTGGCAGAATCCCTGTGGCAAACGTTACATTGATTCCCCCCCCCCCCAGGTTTTAAGGGTGGAGCATAGTAACATGCACTCCAGCCTTAATTGTCTGAAAAATCAATGCTTGATAGAAAAGATAGTGCTCTCTCTCTCTCCCCCCCCCATTTTATTCTCTCTGTCTTTTCTCAATCGCAGTTAGGTGTTTGTAAATAAAGCACAGAAAACCCATTAAGCATAATAGATTGGTAAAAAATAAAAAATAAAAATCACATTGCAAATTAACCAGCGAGATCTTGGTGGTTGGAATGTGCATGGAAACCTGGCTGTAAAGGTGAACTATATCTGCTGGGGAAGAGGAGTGCTCAGCCCAATGTCCCTTCCCTTGGACCCTGCTTCCTGTCTCTCTCTCCCCCACCCTTTAAAATCTTTTGGGATCCTTGCCTACGCCGAGATGCAATTATATTTCCAGAACCTGCTGGCTGTTGTTCACCTTTGAATGCACACGGTTAGTCTAACCCATTTGCTTTCATTTCCAAGCATGGCCGTGCCTATTTCTGCTCCTTTCCAGAGTGCAAGATTTCTTGATGGCTGGCATGCAAATAGGTCTGAGATGACAAGGAGGATTGGGGTATTGACTGCTGATGTCACAGTGGTACTGATGCATTATTTGGAAAGAGCATAGGAAGATTTGCAGAGATCTGGGGCATTTTTCTATAAGTATGTATTTTTTTATAAAAAAAATGGTTTAACAGGCATTAGCATGGGATGGCCTTTGGTAACAAATACTGTAGGCAGCTGACCATCATAGGTTACCATCAGCTTCCTTTGGTACTGCGCAGAATAAAACCCACTGCCTGACATTTAGGTACCAGTCCTATAGCAACCTTCACTCCAAGAAGGCTCCCCCCCCCCCCGGCCATGGAAAAGACTGATGTAAGTGAGCAGGTTGTTAAGAGATTGGGATCTTCCGTTTCTCTACAAGATGTATTAACCTCTGCTGTAACTTCCTGTTCTGGTACAATTCTTCTTTTGATCTATTAGCAGAATATCCATCAAGCCGATATATCGTACTAAAAAGGTGGGGACACATTAATCCTGGCCCTTGTCATTAGGCATTTAAGTGCAACGTTATCCATCCCGCGTGTGTTTTGTCAGACAGCCTTGATTCAGGATACACAGGTTCATTCTCTACTTATCACTCAGGGTAAGTATCATTATCATTCAGCCCACCGCTTCTTGTACTTGAACTGCAAACCTGACCTAAACACTCAGTATAATCTCCCTGTGTAAAGATAGCAGGAATTTCCTGTGCTCGGACAACGGGAGCCTGACGCTTGGGGTCAACTTGCACTCTTAACCAGTTCTCGAGATTGGGGAGTGGGGTGTGTGTGTGGAGGGGAGAGAGAAAGTTTTCAGATTCAAACAGGGTGTCAAAGAAAGCGATGACAGAGACTTCTGAACTCCAAAGCCTACCCTAATGGAAAAGTGAGCGAACCATGAAGAGTAACATTGCCACTGGTCTGAAAGTCACGATATCCTTCAGCGCTGCTGCTATTAGTAAACTGCCTGAAATGCATTTTTTCCACAACAGGAAACTTTTATTTTGGAAACGAAAAATCGCAAAACAATAGAAATCCCATTATCTGGCTTATTGAAAATTCCCAGCCACCTACTTTTGCTGTGGCCTTGCTGGGTCATTACAAGGGTGTTTTTGCTCATGACAGATTCCCCCCCCCTTTTGCTTTATTTATTTATTTGTTTGTTTATGTTTCTGCACCATTTTCCCACATGAAGCTGTCTTATACTGGATCAGACTATATGGAGCTACAGCCCTTTCCCTCCAAGGATCTCAGAGTAGCTCACCTGTGGTTTCCAGCCTTGCTTAGCACCGGCAGTTGTGCGTGATGATGTTCCTTTCAAATCCTTCTCTTGGTAAGACACAAGCCAGAGCTTCAATGGTTAGAATGCACAGCTGATTTTAAAATGGCTCTCGGTCCCATATCGGCAACATCCATATAAACGTGGATATGTGACATGAGGCAAAACACTTCCTGTGTTACGAATATTATTTACCACTGTGACATGGCAGGGGTAGCCCAGGGAGGCAGAATCTGGTTTGTGTGGGAATGTTCAGGGTGGCAGGAGAGGATATATTGTTTATTAATATTCTTCCTAACTTGTGCTAGCAAGTTCATTTACTTAGAGTTTACATTCCCCCTTTTACATGCACAGCAGATAGCTGGTTGCAGACTTGTGTGAGTCTCTCACTATTATACAATTCTGTCTCTCTTAGATTGAATTGTACGTTCCTGGTAAGTTCCCCTGAATCCCTCTTAAAAGAATAAAGACGCCACAATCTTATTCAAAGTCAATAAAAGAAGTTTACTCACATCAGTTCACAGTTGGATTCCTGAAGGCAGACTTAGTTACAAATATGTACATGTGGATCTACCCCATATGGGGGAATAATCCCAGTGCTTCTGCTAGCTGAGCATTCCTAGCTAAAAAGCTGGTCCAACAAAGAAGTCAAAGAGAGAGAGAGAGAGAGAGAGAGAGTGAGAGTGCTGCGTGACGTGTCCTTTTGTTACCTGGACATGTAAGGTCACGCCTACCTTCTATCACATGCAAAAGGAAGGATGCTCCAGCCCAGGAGGATCAGGAAGTTTTCACTGGCTGGACCAAACATTCCCTTGCATGTCCACTCTAGGAAAACAAGGAATGTTGTATTTGACTGCCTCTCATGGATCACATCCCAAAGTTTGCATGTGATTTGGGAAGTGGCTGTCATCGTATTTCCTTTCAGGAAGGGAGTCACCTAACTAGGGCAGCCATTTTCATTGTAAAAAGAAGACATGCATCATAAAAAAGAGAACAAAAGATCACAGAGATTTGCACATGCTACTTTGTACATGTAGATGCAAACTTATATGCTATTATAGAAATGCAACACACCTGGTTAAGAGTGTGTGCTCAGGCACTGTTGAGTGGGGATTTCAAGACTCTTCTGCTCTCCCTTCTTATGGTTATCTTTAAATTGGACTTAGACCAGACAGCCCTTCAGATGCAAGACTGACCCTATGTAAAGTAGGACATGTGGCCACCAAGTGAGCAATAGCCAACAGAAAGCTCCTTGAGCCAAGACTCAACATCTGAAAGTTCCCTGATTGGATAACCTGACATTTTTAGGCTCAGCTAGCTATGGAGAGCATAGCTCAGTTTAAAATGAGACGAGGAATGAAGGTGAGGTTGAAGATAAATGTTAGATGCATATATGCTTGTCACTGCTGAAAATGGAACAATGGATAGATGGAAGTTGCTCTGATCCAGCAAGACAACCCTTACATTCTTGAGAGGGGTGTGTATGTGTGTGTGTGTGTTTGTGTAAATACAGGCATACCACAACACCATTCATGATTCTTATAACGGGTGGCATAGATTTCCTCCCATTAAACTTATAAACATCCCCACAGAGTGTTGGTTGGACTAAGTAAATTTTGTTGGTATAATTCCCTTTAGTCCCATATCAGTAATCTGCACTTGGCACTTTACGAAACTTTGATGGCTGTACCAAATTTTGTGTTCAATAAAAGATAACACGAGAGATCATTAGAGCAGCTATGTCAGATTAAATGTATTTTCTTGTACAGGAGTGAAGTCCCTTCAGTAACCTTTGCAATTTACTGTAGTCTCACAGAGAACAATATTTTCCCAGCAGACCTCAACACAAAGGGCCATTACAAAATGTGATTCATATTTCATACGTTCAGAAACGTTCCACACAAATTACAAATGGAGGCTTTATTGCAGTATTTATGTTCTGTTACCAAGAAGGTATGTATAAGTAATATTATGCATCCCAGGGTGCCTGGCCTACACAGCATGCATTTATTAGTTACTTATACTTTGTGGTTAAATACCAGGAAACTTACGTTACTTTATCGGGAAGCGCACAAAAATGAATCGGCAAAACCCCTCACACAATCCCCACCATGATGGTTCTGAGATTTCCTGACTAGATAGGAAAGCAGTAGTCTGCCTAGTTATTTCAGTGATGGGGCCTCTCAAAACATCTCCCTCTTCTAAGCCTCATTGTGGCCCACATAGAATCATAGAGTTGGAAGAGACCACAAGGGCCATCCAGTCCAACCCCCTGCCAAGCAGGAAACACCATCAAAGCATTCCTGACAGATGGCTGTCAAGCCTCCGCTTAAAGACCTCCAAAGAAGGAGACTCCACCACACTCCTTGGCAGCAAATTCCACTGTCCAACAGCTCTTACTGTCAGGAAGTTCTTCCTAATGTTTAGGTGGAATCTTCTTTCTTGTAGTTTGAATCCATTGCCCCGTGTCCGCTTCTCTGGAGCAGCAGAAAACAACCTTTC
Organism: Lacerta viridis; assembly: GCA_900245905.1. Classification (NCBI taxonomy): domain Eukaryota; kingdom Metazoa; phylum Chordata; class Lepidosauria; order Squamata; family Lacertidae; genus Lacerta; species Lacerta viridis. Next base: position 50,757 of record OFHU01003807.1, read on the forward strand.
ACCCTCCTCTATATGACATCCTTTTATATATTTGAACATGGCTATCATATCACCCCTTAACCTTCTCTTCTCCAGGCTAAACATACCCAGCTCCCTAAGCCGTTCCTCATAAGGCATCGTTTCCAGGCCTTTGACCATTTTGGTTGCCCTCCTCTGGACACGTTCCAGCTTGTCAGTATCCTTCTTGAACTGTGGTGCCCAGAACTGGACACAGTATTCCAGGTGAGGTCTGACCAGAGCGGAATACAGTGGTACTATTACTTCCCTTGATCTAGATGCTATACTCCTATTGATGCAGCCCAGAATTGCATTGGCTTTTTTAGCTGCTGCATCACACTGTTGACTCATGTCAAGTTTATGGTCTACCAAGACTCCTAGATCCTTTTCACATGTACTGCTCTCAAGCCAGGTGTCACCCATCCTGTATTTGTGCCTTTCATTTTTTTTTTTATAAAGTTTATTCTTACAACCAGAGTAAGAGTAGGACTTGGTCACTTTCCATGAGCCCATAGATAGGCTCATCTGCTAATACGGAATGCTGTGGTTACGATGGAGACTATAGGATTGCCAATCCTGAATCCAAATATTCAAGAATCTGACTGGGGCTTGGGGACCTTTCTGATCCTGGGGTGCAGCATGTATGGGAGGGAGTGCCAACAGTGCACCCCTGTTGTTTGGGTGAGGCCATTTTGGGTGCATCTGGAGAGGAGCCCAGCACAAAGCCCATCTATTCATGGTGTATGGCTTAAAAATACGGTAATAAAACAGCCAAGAGATGGTGGCAGGGTGCGTGTGGAGGAAATGGCCTTGCCACTTGTGTTTCTTTCAACTGGCCCAAAAGCAACAATGGAGGGCCAGACCATTTATTTTCTGGCTAGTTAGAAACTCAAGCACAATATCAACTTAATCAGACTGTGAAACACAGCCTCTAGGTCATTATTCAGCCCACTGTTCTATGGCAATAATATTCAAATTTTCTGCTTTCTATGGGGAACACTTTTTTCATGTTTACTTTGTCAGTTTGCATTTCTTAATACAGAAAGTATTGATCTGATGTGTAGAGATCTTTCCTGTTCTACTTAATTCAAGAGGGTTCTGGAAGCTTCTCTGTGTGAAAGAAATTTCATGTTTGGGTTATTCCTTCAGAGAAGCTGAGTACAGCTGGTTTAAACTAGTTCTGTTATCTCTTATTCAAGGTCATGCTGACTATAATAAGAGGCCAGAAGGAGCCTGGGTCTCTTCTATATATAGTGTTACTGTTTAGTCTTATTCAGTGCTTTTTTCTTTAAAAAAAAAATGTTTAGGGGTACTCTCATTTTCCTACACATACTGAAATACTGCTCCTCAATGAGGCCAAACTTAGATTCACAAAATGTTTAGGGGTATGCGTCCCTCTGTGTCCCCCTAGAAAAAAGCACTGGTCTTATTATAAGTTATTGTAAGTTTAAGTTAAGTCTGCTGCAACTGGATTTCTTATGGACAGTGCCAATCCTGAATGTATTGGATTTGTGACCATTATGCTCATTTGCCTTCAGTAGCAGTAAAGCTCTGCTGGATGAAATACAATTGCCTCTGGTCTATTTTTGGGGGGGAATCCTGCGACGTGTTTGTTACTCTGCTAACTATACATTGGAATCTACTCTGGATCAATACTGAGTAGAATTTCAATGACATACTTGCCTGTGGAGGAACCTGGAAGCTGCTGTCACCAGCAAATTCTTGCACGCTGCAGAGGATTCTGGGACATGTTATATAGTACACACTCTAGCATGCCCTCTAACATTCCTCAGATAAAAATAGGGACATTTCTCACACACTCCACTCTGGCCAATTGACGCTCCTTGACCCCTCCCCCCCATTCCCCACCCCCTGCAGAGTGCTCCCACCACCACACCAACAGCACACATGCCCTCCACCATCCTGAGAAAACTCCTGAATCCCGATTTTATTTTACAAAAAGAAAAATGCACACCAGTTGTGCTCCGCTCTGCTCCCCCTTTCTTCCCGCCCAGCGCAACCCTACCCTATGCCTGCCTCTCAGAGCTGACGTGTCACACAGGGCTGGGCCTCCAGGGCTGGGCTCTGTCCAGCAACCGCTACAAGCTTCCCAAGGGGGGAGGCTGGCAGTGGCGGCCATGGAAAGGCCACGGAAAGGCAACAAGATGCTGCCTAACGTTCACCACTGCTGCTGCTTGGGAAAAGCACTGGCTCATCCTCCTCCTCAAGCTTAGTGGCAGCAGCACTGGTGGGGAAAATGGGGACATTCTGGGATCAAATCAGAAGCCAGGGCGGCTTCCATAATTCCAGGACTGTCCCTGGAAAATCGGGACACTTGGAGGGTATGTGCTAGTCGTGTGCATGGCTTCTTGAGCCTCACGATGTATACCCAAGAAAATTTGCAAGGAAAAGGCATTGTCTGAAAGCTGGTGGGCTGTGATAATAATTGGCAAAGCCCCCCTCCCAACAATGAGCTGTGTGCTTCTTCTTTTTTTTTTTTTTAAAAAGACACTTCATTTAGGTTTCATATTCCAAACCGTCTTGGGTAAATTGTGGGTTGTGAACGATGGACAGGGCAAGAATGGAAGTTAAGCAGAGCTGACTCAGTGACAACTGTGATCATATGCTTTCCCCGCAAAGCAATTATAAATTCAGCCAAGCAGACATCTGATGCTGCAATATTAATTTCAGCTCACATTCACCGGTGACTCCTGTCACAGTATTTTTCCTTTATGCAGGTAAATCACCTGTCAAGAACCACAGTGATGCCATCTTTCTCAGGATGAACTCATTAGTGGTGCTGAAGAAAGGGAACAACAGACTGTGGCTTTGTGTGTATCTCGACTCGAACACACTTCAGAAACAAAAGTGAAGAATGAACATGTGCAGCAGGAGCCAGGGTCATGCTCACCAGCACCTCAGTGCATCCATCAGAATTTCTGTGTGGCTTCTATGTGCCTAAACACCATACACACGCAGTCTCTTGTGATTTGTACTTCTGTTTCCGTAGTTCTGAAGAACATGCAGGGATTGGAGTCAGAGTCAGAAGGCAAGATCCTGACCCTCCACCAATATAAGCTGCTTTGTCATCTGAATAGGGTAGGCCTGCCAAGTCATACATTATACCAGAGTCTAGCATGGCCTGTGTTTTCTGAATTTATCCCTCAAATGTATAAGCCATCCTTTCATGTCATGGACATTAGAAGGCAGCTAAAACAAAAATCTGTAAAAATGAAATAAGGCAATCCAAATTCTTCATTAAATTTAACTGAAAAACAATAATCCCAGTCAAAAATAACAACAATAGCAGGGGAGAGCAGCACGCCACAGCTTGTCACCTATGAGGCAAGGTCTTTTAAAAGGCTGTTGATGAAAACCTGGGCTTGTTACTGAATCTCTCCTAGGAAGAGGGCTGTTAAGTTGTGGGTGGATACAGCAGACGACACAGTGATTTCCAAGCAGCTCTTGTTTATTCTCAGGCTGGAACAGAAGTGAGCTGAAGGGCTCAGCAGCCTGCTTATATAGAACTCAGCTACAAAGCAACAGTAACAACTTTCTGTAGTTACCCAATCCCTGAACGTCACTTTCAATCCCTCATTTGCATGTGCGGACCTGAGTGAAAACTGCAGCAGAATGAACTATATACACACACCCCTAGTGGCCTAGGGTGAGAACTTCAATACATAACAAGGGCTTCACATTCTGAGTAGACCAGCAGAAAAGGCCCTGTAAAAGGTAGGTAAAGGTAAAGGACACCATGGCGGTTAAGTCCAGTCAAAGGTAACAATGGAGTGTGACCATAGCTGTCAACTTTACCTTTTTTTGGTGGGAAATTCCCTTATTCCAGTGCCGTTTGCCACTGCAAAAAAAGGGAAGGTTGACATCTATGGCCATTTCCCAATGCAAGAAAAAGGAAGGTTGACAGCTATGGGTGTGACGCTTATCTTGCTTCAGGCCATGGGAGCCGGCGTTTGTCCACAGACAGCTTTCTGGGTCATGTGGCCAGCATGACTAAACTGCTTCTGCCACAATGGGACACTTTGACGAGTGCCAAAGCGCACAAAAACGCGGCTTACCTTCCCACCGCAGCAGTACCTATTTATCTACAGTAGTACCTCTGGTTACGTACTTAATTCGTTCCGAAGGTCCGTTCTTAACCTGAAGCACCACTTTAGCTAATGCCCCCCCCGCAGCGGCTGTGCTGCCAGAGCATGATTTCTGTTCTTATCCTGAAGCAAAGTTCTTAACCTGAAGCATTATTTCTGGGTTAGCGGAGTATGTAACCTGAAGCATATGTAACCTGAAGCGTATGTAACCCGAGGTACCACTGTACTTGCACTTTGACGTGCTTTCGAACTGCTAGGTTGGCAGAAGCTGAAACAGAGCAACAGGAGCTCACCCCGTTGCATGGATTCAAACGGCCGACCTTCTGATTGGCAAGCCCAAAAGGCTCAGTGGTTTAGACCACAGCGCCACCCACATCCGGTCTCTCCTGCTCATGTGCCATACTTCCTACAGCTGGGGTCCCTGAAGCAGGGTCTCACAAGTGTGCACATTCAGCGAAAGGTGAGAATGGACCGTATGCACACATAACTGTGCGCACACAATACTGGTATGTGCAGTTGGGAACCCCAATGTGATCAAGGTTTCCAGCTGCAAGTACAGATCCTATGCAGCTTTAGCCAGACCCACAGAGCTTGAGGAAGAAGAAGAGTTTGGATTTGATATCCCGCTTTATCACTACCTGAAGGAGTCTCAAAGTGGCTAACATTCTCCTTTCCCTTCCTCCCCCACAACAAACACTCTGTGAGGTGAGTGGGGCTGAGAGACTTCAAAGAAGTGTGACTAGCCCAAGGTCACCCAGCAGCTGCATGTGGAGGAGCGGAGACGTGAACCCGGTTCCACCAGATTATGAGGCTTGGAGGCAGGGTCATTGTACAACCCACTGCACTACCACATATTCAATCTGTGTGGAGAGAAGGTGAGAGTATGGCTACAATCTCTTAGTTTCCCCCTTTTCAATTATTCTATATTCATATCAATATGCAGCTATAGCTATATATATCTACCTTACCAATTAGCCCTAGCTGTTCTGTCCTTTTTTCTACCTGCAACGAAACAGGAATAGAATCAGATAGTGGGCAAAATTTGCAAACATTGGCAGCATCAGGATTAGAATTAAATTTAACTAGGAAAGTCTTATACTAATTCTCTAAAGTCTTAAAATGTGTTTGACACTTCTTGGGGAGTGAATTCCACAGAGCTTCTCTGGGGAGTGCTATTTTTGAATTTCAAGAAAAACGGGAGGAGCAAATGAACAAACTTAGGAGCTGTTCTGTAAAAAAACAAAAACGATTTAAGGGATATACAGTACCCTGGATTTCTGGAAGATGCAAGATGCCTGGATGCCAATCAGCACTGGTGTCTAAAATACCATATTTCAAATATAAACAGGAGAACAGAGTTAAACTTGAGACACGTATCTGCCTTTTAGATTTAATGGCTCTAGTGATTCCCTCTGCCTGTATGCAAAAGTAATTCTGTGAAGAAGATTAATAACTGAAGGGGCCTTCTATTTAATGTGCTTCAGGAAGGAGGCCTTTATATCTCACCTTTTCCTCAAAGTTATATACATGGTTCTCTCCTTGGCTCCTTTAATCCCCACAACAAGCCTGTGAGGTAGGATAGGTTGAAAGGCAACAGCTGTCTCAAGGTCACTCAGTGAACTGCAGGACCAAGTGGGGATTTGAACCCTGAGTCTCCCAGATCACAGTCTGACACTCTAACCACTATACTGCTGGCTCTGGAGCAGGAATAGGAAGTCAAATGATTATTCAAACAAGAGGTCTACTCAAATGTGACATTGGAGATGCATAAAGTGACATTGGAGATGCATAATTAGGTTAAAAGGTAAAGGTAAAGGACTCCTGGACAGTTAAGTCCAGTCAAAGGCGACTATAGGGTGTGGTGCTCATCTTGCTTTCAGGCTGAGCTGGCATTTGTCCACAGACAGCTTTCCAGGTCATGTGGCCAGCATGACTAAACCGCTTCTGGCGCAATGGAACACCATGACGGAAACCAGAGCACACAGAAACACCGTTTACCTTCCTGCTGCAGCAGTACCTATTTATCTACCTGCACTGGTGTGCTTTCGAACTGCTAAGGTTGGCAGAAGCTGGGACAGAGCACCGGGAGCTCAGCCCGTTGTGGAGATTCGAACCACCAACCTTCTGATCAACAAGCCCGAGAGGTTCAGTGGTTTAGACCACAGTGCCAACTAACACATACCCTCCAAGTGCCCCGTTTTAAGCAGGCTTCTTACAGAAGCCACACCAGCTTCTCATGCCAATCCTGGATGTTCCATTTTGGCCATGCCAGAGCACAGAACCAAAGATGAGCATTCTTTTTAACCCCGCCCTGTGGCATAAGTCAGTTGTCTCACACTAGAGTGGCTCTGTGCGTCACCATTCTTTTTCCTTCTTCCATCACAACCCTTCTGGAACTATGTCTGTGGAGCCCAGGGAGGAGGAAGAAGAGAAGAGTTTGGATTTTGATATCCCGCTTTATCACTACCCGAAGGAGTCTCAAATTGGCTAACATTCTCCTTTCCCTTCCTCCTCCACAACAAACACTCTGTGAGGTGAGTGGGGCTGAGAGACTTCAAAGAAGTGTGACTAGCCCAAGGTCACCCAGCAGCTGCATGTGGAGGAGAGGGGAAGCAAACCCAGTTCACCAGATTATGAGTCCACCGCTCTTAACCACTACACCACACTGGTTGCGCAGGCCAGCAGGCTGGAGGGGCTTCCCTACCCCCCCCCCGGCCACGTGGGCTGTAGGGGCATCTCCAGGTGCTGCTCTGGCTGGAGCGGCTTCCATGAGGCTGCAAAAGGGGAAGCAAAGACCACAGAGGAGGAGGTAATGGAGGAGGCCATGGACAAATGTACGAGGGGGCAGGGCGAGTGGGTGGAAAGGTGAGGAAGGGGTTGGCAGCAGGGAGGGGGAAAGCAGGCGAGCAACAAGATCGGTGGGATGGTGGTGGGGTGCCCCAATTTGCCTTCCTTAAATGTTGGGGGTGGGTGGGTATGGCAACAGCTAGGGCCGCTGCTTCCATGGCCAGGAGTTTCCTCATTCCCTCCATGTCCCACCATGCATCTTCCATGTATTCTTCTCTGATGCTACATTTCTTATGCACGTACACCTTTTGTGAGTGGTTATTTGCTCATATTAGACGTGATTCATAATGTATGAATGGGTTCGGGAATCCACTAGAAGCACAGGTTTTTTTTTAAAAAAATTATTTTGTTTTTACTGTAGTCACTTATGAGGCACGTTGATTAAAAAAACACTCACCCAATCAAGGCTGCTTTTCTTCTGCCATCACTCAATGGCTTCCCTCCCTCGCATGCTTGGTTTTTTTTTTTTTTGTTTTGGTTTTTTTAAACAATATTAGCACAATAGTACCCGGTTCCAGATTTTGTTACACTTTGCTGAGCATTATGTCCATCTTTCCAACCCAAGCTTTAAATATTTTAGAAAAGATGATGCCTGGGCTTCCTGAGGCTGCTCCCACCTGCTGTCACATCATTTTTTTTTCTAAAACGGGTTGGGAAGATGGGCACCATAGGATCCAACTTCAACATTGATGGGCATTGCCATTCGAATGATGCGCATGCACCACATCGTGTGATCAATTATGCGGAGTGGGGCTTACCTGGGTCCCCACAATATTTTATTCACAATGCTCATCTAAGTACCATCCAAGTTACAGCACTTGGCAGGAGCCTTCCAGAGCTGAAGCGGGGCATGTACATGTGCAATTTCCTATGCTCTGCCTCCGTGACCAGTAATGCTTCTGAACACCAGTTGCTGGAAATTGCGAGAGGGGAGAGTGCTCTTGTGCTCTGGTCCTCTTGAGGGTTTCCTGCAGGTATCTGGTTCGCCGCTGTGAGAACATGACACTTGGGAAATCCATAATGAATTAGGGGGGGGATTTTTTAAAGTACTTTTCAAAAACAAAACCAAACTGGAGTCCTTTTTCGTTGGGGATAATTCCCAGGTGTCAAAAAAGGTTATTTATGTAAGCTACTACTGCAGCCCATGTTTTGTTAGCCCAAAAATGGAAAACAAGTGAGGTCCCAACCAAAGAAGAATGGCAACTTAAGCTGACAGAATATGCACAATTTGCAGGCTTAACATATAGAATAAGAGAACAAGAACATACAGTCATACCTCATGTTGTGTCCGCTTCAGGTTACGTGTTTTCGTGTTGCGTCCCGCGGCAACCCAGAAGTACCAGAACGGTTACTTCCGGGTTTTGCTGCTAAGTGCTAAATCGCGCCGCACGCATGCGCAGATGCAGCGCTTAGGCTTGCGTCAGTTCCATGTTGTCAGGGGGCTGCCCTTGCCGGAAATCAAGGAGTTGCCAGGGCTTTATTGGTATCGCGAGCCCCCGCCTCTACTGCTGAGCAATTCATCTTCCTCCAGTGAGGAAGGCAGCGATCCCTCTAGTGGGGAGGGAGAGATGGGAGCGGGAAATAGGAGTCAGGGCTCTGACAGGGATAGAGAGGCCTCGCACCAAGCAGAGGCTGGAGGGGAAGCACCTCTTCCATCTCCCCACTTGCGCAGGGGGGAAAGACGCAGAGGGGGTAGGCGGGGGTTCCGCATCCCGCGCCTTTTATGCTGGGCAAAGAACCGGAAGGGGTCATTCCTGGACTCTGCCGAAGGATGAGCTGGACGTCTTTTTTGTAGCTGCACTGCATATATTTGAGAGCCAGTGTGGTGTAGTGGTTAAGAGCGGTAGACTTGTAATCTGGGTGAACCGGGTTCACGTCTCCGCTCCTCCACATGCAGCTGCTGGGTGACCTTGGGCTAGTCACACTTCTCTGAAGTCTCTCAGCCCCACTCACCTCACAGAGTGTTTGTTGTGGGGGAGGAAGGGAAAGGAGAATGTTAGCCGCTTTGAGACTCCTTCGGGTAGTGAAAAGCGGGATATCAAATCCAGACTCTTCTTCTTCTTCTTCTTCAATAAAGAAACCTAGTTTTAGAAGCCTCGGAGTCAGCTTGGTTACTCATGAGCAGCCACTGAAAAACCTTACACATGTTATGGGTGGGCCTCCGGAACGGATCCTGTCCGTAACACGAGGTTCCACTGTAAATTTAGAGAAGATTGGAAAATGTTTATTGAATATATGGGGGGGGGAGTTGTGTACACCTGAAAATGTTGGCAGCATTTAGATAAATTCAACAGTGTAAATAAGTTTTGATGGATGCAATAATGGAATAATGAACGGTTTAGTTTTTGTAAAATATGCAGGGATTTATAATATGCCAAATGAACCACGGAAAGAGAAGAATGGAAGTCATTGATATTTTAAGGATGTTTAAATGAGAATTTTAAATTGTAAAACAGAAAATTTGTGTGTGTGTGTGTGTGTGTGTGTGTGTGAACACACTTGCCACAATGCCTCTTTTTCTTTAAAATCATCATCATTTACAACTGGGACTGGGCAGCCCAGGTTCCTTGAGGCTCCGGGCATGCTTGCTATCTTCCTTTTCCCAAAATGCTTCTGAGAACCATGTGCTTAGCCACCTGACCCCAGCTGTAAATGTTAAGAAAAAGAAAATAAGTCAAAGGTCCCTTTTTTTGGTGCCTGGTGGGGGCGGAGGCAGAAACCTAGTGGTAACAGTAGGAGGGGGAAAGTGACAAGAGCAGCCAGCGACAAAGTGGAGGAAAGGAAATATGATAGAAACGTGTGTAAGAATAACCACGGCGATTGGGGCTATAGCTGGAGAGCATCTTGTCCAAGTCCCTGTCAAAAATGGTAGCACATCAGATCTTAAAGAGGTCTCTTCCAGACCGGGGTTTAATGTGGCTGTATTCCATGGACGCAATAAAAGTGTGTTAATGGTGGGTTTATTCTGCTTTATTAGTTGTTCTGCAATCTTTTCCCATGGCTACCACATTATAGCTGTCTGAAGTGGTTCTAGTAGCCCCGTTTAGGGAAGTTTTTAATGTTTGATGTATTATCACTTTATTATTATTAATAATAATATTCGGTTGGGAGCTGCCCAGAGTGGCTGGGGAAACCCAGCCAGATGGGTGGGGTATAATAATAATAATAATAATAATAATAATAATAATATTTTAGTGCAATGAAAGTGGGACAACCTGAACCCTAGAAATTTGTAGTGAAACAAGTTACAGGAATTCAGCACGCTGACTGGAAATGAAGTTATACAGCCAGCCTCAAACCTTTGCAGACCCAATGTAAAGGAACATCTGTACACACCTGCATCACTCCGTAAACCTACTTTTTGTCTCCGACAGTCTTGCCAATGAATGCAAAGGCACCAGGATAATCAACAAACACTAGATGCTATTTTTAAAGATGTAACACTAATAAATATGCAAAATGTATGCATTTGCTTTTGGTTCCAACAAACACACAGCATGCACCTTTAGGCTCTCTCGCTACAGAATTTCTCTTGCTATGGATCTTGGAAATCTACATTAATGTAGCAATAGAGCCTTGTGGCCTGTAATGGATTTCTCATAAATCTGGACTGACCATGAATGTCAGAGCCGTAGGCATGGCATTACGTCCACTATCTACAGTATATCAAGGAAAGATATCACCCCATTTGGGGTAATCACGGCAATCATCATCTCCAGCGTGTTAACCGCTCTCGTAATGAATAGCGCTGTTTTAAAAGCTTTAAAAATAAATGGAAGTCTTTTGTTTCTGAGTCCAGGTGAGCGGTGGTTAGCCAACGGTATGTGATACTTCATCCCAAAGACATGTGGGAACAGAATGCATGCCAACACGTCTGTTGTGCATTATGAAGCCTGGCCTCCTGCCAGCCTGCAGCCATTTACTCTGTAGTTCTTGAGTCATTGGAATGGGAATACTCGAGAGTAACTCGCTCAAGAGCTGAAGCTATGGATCGAACCATTCACGAAAACCATTCACATTAATATTATTATTATTAATCTGTGACATTTTAATGTATCCTAATATCTGTTGGAAGCCGCCCAGAGTGGCTGGGGAAACCCAGCCAGATGGGCGGGGTACAAATAAATTATTATTATTATTATTATTATTATTATTATTATTATTATTATCATTATTATTATTAAAAACTGCTTAGTTAAATATTTATCTTTAACAGCAACTAAATGATCATGAAGGCAAAACATTTTTGACTTACAAAAATTACTTTCCCCCACCACTCTAACCCAACAGTCTTTCTTGTAGTGTATCCCTCCTCCTCCTGAATATATTATTATTATTATTATTATTATTATTATTATTATTATTATTATTAATTATATTTGTATACTGCCCTTTATCCGAAGATCACAGGGCGGTTCACATCAGAAAAACGCAAAATGAGAACACAAAATGCATATTAAAACAAAAACAAACCAATGACCCCTCCCCTCACATGCACATTTAAAAAGCCATAGAATGTCAATCAGCCAAACACCTGGGTGAAGAGAAACCTTTTTGCCTGTCGCCTAAAGATATGTAACAGTGTTGCCCGGCGAGCTTCCCTAGGGAGAGCATTCCACAAATGGGGAGCCACCACAGAAAAGGCCTGGTCTTGCGTTACAACCTTCAGGAAGGTCGCCCATTGCAGAGATGAAGCTGTGGAGGAATGTTGCTGTTCCATCAGTCCACTCAGCTCTGTTGAGAAACTCTGCATCTTGCTCTGTAGCTCGAAGTGTGACTTAGGCAGTCCTCAAGTTTCTGTACCTCTTCTCCCAGCGAGGCAACCAGATTCCACTGACCCCAATTTTACTTTTGCACGTTCTCCGACAGAAAGACAAACATGGCACATGTGTTGCAGGTCACTGCAGCAACTCCCTTCACCCGCCATGTCTCTAGGTCCTATGCACATCGTGAGACGGGCCTCTGGGCCTCCCCCTCAAGCTCCTTCACTAAACACCCTTGCAAACGCCCCTGTTCGTGAGTCCTATTTGCAAGCTCTCAGAAGCTGAAATGAGCTGAGTTTGACTGCTGCTGGCTGCTAACTCCTCCCTCAGTCCCTGAACCACTGTGACTGAGGCCTCTCTTGCCCTCCCCTGCTCTCCTGGGTCAGGTGTCTGAGCTTTTGCAGCAGGAGTAAGTCTGGGGCCTCACCTTCCTAGGCCAGGTGGTAGAGGCCTGCAAGGCAGGGAGCAGGTCCCTCACGACTCACAACCAATAAAGTATTTGGCCTCCTCCTCAGCAGCAGCTTTTTGTAGCACCACCTTCTGCCACACCCTCCCTTAAATAAACGAACATAATAAATACTATCTTGTAATAAGCAATAAAATAAAGATGAATCTGAGCATGTACAGAGCACCTTCCCCACACGGACTCCAACAGACTGCCCTTATCCTTGAAGAAGGCCACCTCTCTATTTAGATATTGGGGTCTCCCTATGACAACATTCCGGGGCCGCCATCCAAACATCATGTATGAGGATAATACCTTTTGGTGGTGCCCCACTAATCTTTTGACATTACCCAATATGGTGCTGTGGTCTAAACCACTGAGCCTAGGGCTTGCCGATCAGAAGGTCGGCGGTTCGAATCCCCGCGACGGGGTGAGCTCCCATTGTTCGGTCCCAGCTCCTGCCCACCTAGCAGTTCGAAAGCACGTCAAAGTGCAAGTAGATAAATAGGTACCACTCCGGCAGGAAGGTAAACGGCGTTCTGTGCACTGCTCTGGTTCACCAGAAGCGGCTTAGTCATGCTGGCCACATGACCTGGAAGCTGTCTGCAGAAAAACGCCTGCTCCCTCGGCCTATAGAGCGAGATGAGCACCTCAACTCCAGAGTCGTCCGCGACTGGACCTAACGGTCAGGGGTACCTTTACCTTTACCCACTCGCTTTCACCACTGCATTTGTCAGCACAATAAAATAAAGCCAGCATCTTCTCTGCTAACAGTATGATGCTAACAGTATGATGGGTGACAGGGAATCACAATTGTGCCCTATTTCACATTGTACTTTGTAACGGATTGGTCCTAGGTTAGGGGCTTTGGGGTATCCCCAGGGAGTTAAGAGTTAAGTTGCACTCCGTTAGAGTGACAGTTCACTGTTGGGAGGCGGGACATTCCGCACTTTAAAAGGAGGGAGCAGCCATTGAGATAGAGAGAAGTGGGCGGAGGGAGAGTGGTGACTGGAAGGTAGAGGGTGTGGGGGCCAGGATAGTGGTGGTTAGGTTTGAAATACTGATGTTCAACTGAAGGAAGATATGCAGGGCCGTCTTGTCATAGGGACTGGGTGGCGCGGTGCACCAGGGCGCCAGGCCCCCCAGGGGCGCCCCCGCGAGCCCGCCGGCATACCGGGCGCCCCCTCCCCAACCCGCGCCCGCCCCCATGGGCGGCGGGCGGGGCTCGCGCGCCGGTGGCGAGCTGCAAGCCGGCTGCCCTCCGGAGCCCCAGCTGGAGCGCTGGGAAGGGCGCGCAAAGCCCCGCGCCGCTCCAGCGCCACGCCCCTCATCCCCCGCTCGCCCACCTCCCTCCCGCGCTGGCCGCCCCTCGGGGGATGAGGGGCGTGGCGCTGGAGCGGCGCGGGGCTTTGCGCGCCCTTCCCAGTGCTCCAGCTGGGGCTCCGGAGGGCGGCCGGCTTGCAGCGCCACGCCCCTCATCCCCCGCTCGCCCACCCCCCTCCCGAGGGGCGGGCCAGCGCGGGAGGGAGGTGGGTGGAGAGGTGGCCTACCGGGGGCGCCGAGGGATCGTCGCGCCAGGGTGGACGATCCCTTTAAGACGGCCCTGAAGATATGCTCTATTATAACTAAGCTTGTAGATAAAAGAAATATTAAGACTGTTATGTTTGGTGAAAAATAAAGCCTTGTTCTTGTTGTGCCAAGATATATTGTCGATTATTTGATCCAGCAAGTTAGGAGGGCTCAAAAGAGGGTGAACTCGGAGAAGTGGACCAAAAGACTTACAGGGTGATAAGTTAGGTCCTGGAGTTACACTAAGGAGGGGTGCAGGGACTAAAAGCCTAGAAGTGCCACATAGTTGCCCTGTGAGCTGAGGTAACAGTAGCAGGGAGGGATCATACGTGAGTGAATCCCTGGACTATAGGCCAAAAGGACTTTACATCCCAGTAGCCCAGAGCCAAGCCTATAACCGGCCACGGTAGCTGGATTGGAGTACCCTTGTTACTACAGGACCCCAAGTGGAGGGGGGGGAATGTTGGCAGTTTAGACGGACCTCAAAGTACAGGTGGGTGTGGGTGTGTAAGAGTACACGGCATGCCACCACAGAGAAATAAATAGTAACAGGGGGAATTTGAGAGGGGTCCCGTCACATACTTACATGCATACAGGCTGTTTCGCAAAGGAGAAATCCAACTGGTACCAGGCAGGGGTAGGGCAGATCCACCAATGCACATTCATTCCAAACATCAGCCTAGGGCTTTTGTCACAAAGACAAATTTCTCCGATATGTATTTGTGCGTAGTGAGTGTGCTCTTAATTTGAAAGAAGCTCATCCCTTCCCCCTTTAAGATCCAACTGGCATTGTGTTCCGACAACATCAGGTACGTGCAATATTTATTGGTTTTCCATTTGCAACAAAACATATGCAACATTTCTCTTTTATGTTCAAAGGAAATGGGAATAATTACATCTCCCCCTCTCGCTCCACTGCTAACGATTTCCTGAATTGCAACTTGGGTCAATTAGAAGCAAACTTAGCAGAAAGCACACCTCCAATGGACATTGCGAAGTAGCAAGACATTTCCTCATACCCCATTTCCATTTGTAACTTTAGAGTCCTCTGAGTCTAAAAAAACCCTTTCCTTTTCCTATATACAGTAGTCTAAATGAAGTCCAACATACCGCTGCAGATGCAAATTTAATGCCAGTTTGGAAAAAAATATGTGTTTTACTTATAAGTAATTAATCTTTATGCACAAGTTTTTACAATTGTAGGCAGAAATCAAAACTATGTGACTTGTTAATTTTTAATTGAGCAATATTTAGATTCAAAAAGTGCATTAGTCACTTTGACTGTGTTTAATATTTTACAGGATGTTGTTCTGCAAAGAAACAAATCATTGCTAATGAAAAACAATGTGCTGCTTGTAACTACTTACTGTGCCCACTTTTGAAACATACAACCTTTCCCCCCCTCCCTTAGCTTCTGAACATCACTAGAAGTTCTACCACTCTTATTCATAAAAGATACAAGGGAATGTTGACAATTACAGTATTAATTAAATTATTGTGGTATGGTTAGAGAGATATAAACTTAGTGTGTTCATTTAATCTTTGGAATTAATTGGAGCAGCAGGTCTTTTAAATAACAAGTTAACTGGGTCAAATCATCATGGGCAGTGTTTTCACGACACAATAAACTATAGTTCACACATCGAAGTAAGCTACAGTGAGTTGTTTTCTGTGAATGCACAGAAGGCTCCTAACCCGATCCTACTTCTAACAAGAAAGTAGAGGTGTTTTGTTGTTGTTTTCAAAAAAAGAAAAGCTTTGGATGTCAAGAAGATGCATTCTGTGCCTGCTACAACTTTATGTGCTTTTCCTGAACTTGCACAGAACACACACAACTTTGAGGGCCAAACTACCTGTGGTGGTGTGTGCTTAAGCATAGGAACACCCCAATTATGTAGCGAGAAGTGTGAATGAACCATTTTTTTGCACCCACTCCTTACCTCACCACAGCAAACATCCCCGCCCCAAACATCCATATTTCACCTGGCTATGGTAATTTCACATATTGAAGCTCAGCTCTGAGAGACAGTGAAAACCCAAGACATTTTGATGCCTGAAGGAAATATAGCAAGTAGTGCCCCACAGTGTCAAGGGTTACATCGTATCTGAGGCTGGCCAAGTTATTTTGGCATCTGAGGCAGAAAATTCCACAAGCACCTCTCCCTGCTAGGAGAGATACAACCATAACATTAAAGAATGTACATTTTGCTGTCCTTTCATACCATCCAGCAGGGCTGCTGGGAAAGAAGTGTTAGGGAGATAAGTTATGGAGCTGGACATCTGCACATCCCTTTTAATGTCAGCATCTGACCCCTTTACTCTCCCCCTTTCAGTGTGAGTGGAGTAGACCTGCTTTTGAAGAAGAGAAGAGTTTGGATTTGATATCCCGCTTTATCACTACCCGGAAGGAGTCTCAAAGCAGCTAACATTCTCCTTTCCCTTCCTCCCCCACAACAAACACTCTGTGAGGTGAGTGGGGCTGAGAGACTTCAGAGAAGTGTGACTAGCCCAAGGTCACCCAGCAGCTGCATGTGGAGGAGCGGAGACGCGAACCCGGTTCACCAGATTACAAGTCTACCGTTCTTAACTACTACACCACACTGGCTCTCACAAATGGAAATGTCACGAGCACTTCTAGACAGGGGCCGGAACATGGCGGCTGAAATGTGCCTTGGAAAATTAATGATGCTTTCTGAGGGAGGCTTAATTTGCAAATGGGTTATTGAGATACTGCAAATGACTCTCCGGCATCAAGGAATTTTCTTCTTCTCATCTAATTTTCTTCTGTGTGGGAAATTGCAGTCAAATATAACTAGCAAGCTTAGGGCTAGCTAATGTATGAGGGGGTTAAGACCACAAAACTGTATTTATCGGAAGTGGGGAAATATATACCCCAGAAACAATGGGTTATGTACTTATTCCTCTCAGAAAGAGAAATGGGCAAAACACATGGAGATGCTACACAGTCAAGACTTACTGTACATTCTGGCATATAAAACTACTTTTTAATCCAGGAAAATCTTCTCAAAAGTCGGGGATCGTCTTATACACTGGGTGGAGAATCTGCGGTTGAGTATATATCAAACTCTATATTTTAACTGGAAAAGTTGGGGGGTCGTCTTATATGCCCAGTCGTCTTATACGGTGGAAAATATGGTAAAAACGCATTAACATGTATTCTGTAATAGTGTGCTTTCCTCTACCATTTTTTCCTGCCTCTTAAAGAGGGAGATGGGGAAAAGGCAGTTCAACCATATCCCTTTCAGTCATTTCCCTGCTAAAAATCGCCCGTGACAAGCTGTTTTTTCACCCATGATGGGGAAACGTAAGGAGCATGTCCTTCCTTCTGCTGAGGATACTTTCCCTCTCTGGTGAGCAGGCCTGAACAAGGGAGTAAATGGCAAGGTATTAGGGTTGCCATATTTTGAAGAGCAGAAAAGAGGACACATTTTCCAACTTCTACTCTTAACTATGGATCACTATGATGACTCTACCCATGAAAAGGACTCTCCATTCTCCAAGGGGCAGGGTCGTCTTCTCAGCTGGCCAGCGAGTCTTGTTCTCTGCTGCAATCCGGACTCTGAGGCAGGGCTGCATTTAACCGCTCCTCAGCATTCCGGATCCCACCTTCGTTGCCAGTTGTTGTAACGTGGGGATCGTGATTCAGCAAGTGATTTCAGCTCTGACATAGCAGGCAGGAGACAGCTTCTTCATGTAACACTCTTTATTCAGACAAACAAGACTGGGGAACTGAGGAGAGGGATGCTACATTTATAGGAACAGAAAGACTGGCTAGAAAGGATACATTTTGGAGGAACAATCTCAAGCAATCACAAAGCTGCCTTTTGGTGGGAACCAATAAGACTGAGGATCCAAATGCAGCAACTTGAATGAACCAATAGTAGCTGTTCCTTCTGGAACAGGAAGGCAGTTACTTTCCCCTAATGTGAATACAGACAATAATAATACATATATGATAACCCTTGAATCAATACACAACACAAACCCTAAAGGTATAAGGGTAGTTTATATCCCTCGTCGGCTTTAGACTCTTGCAGTGCCCTTCAGATAAGAAAGTTAAGTTGGGCTCTTGATATGCAACACTCTTTTCACATAAGGTAAGACTGTGATTCCACATTGCTTATTAGTAATGTTATGGAATAAACAAGATGGCAGTTGCTTAACGGTTATCCAAAACTAATCAGTAGCGGCCTACTCCCACTTCCCATTATACCTGGCATGTATCATAAATGGAAGGAAAGGTGTGGGGTTTTTTATACTAAATGCCATACTAAAGTATACAAATAGCAAACATTAACGAAGAAACATTGTGCCATCTGAAGATTAACTAAGGGAATAATGCTGACCATGCTGGCAGTTAAGACCTTTTCAACCGAGAATAATTTCTCTCTCTCTTGAGACAGAGGTGCAAGATAACCTAATTCTCTTGAGTTGTAGATGGAAGAAGGCCAGACACTCCTTCACAATTTATTACTCGTGATGCTCTCAGAGTCTGCTGCGGTGATTGCTGTCTACAGGACCACACATTTGCTCAAAAAAAAAAAAAGCTCAGAGGAATTGGTGTGTAGAGAAGCAGGTAGAGTTTGATTTAAAACCTTGGCGGCCTCAGGCAGAATCAAATTGGAGGCCCTTCAGCACCTAAAGCCCCCTCCCTAACTCTGTCACTGACCCCCAACCCCCCCCCCTATATGATGAACTGGCAACTTTTAATAAGCTTTGTTTTAACTTCACACCCTGGCCCTTTTAGCAGGTAACTAATCCCATCTAACATCCCATAAAATTAAGTTTGAAAATGTAGCTTGGGTTGCTTGGCTAAGCAAGTGCTCTCTACAAGCCATTTTCCGCACCAAGGAATTCAGCGATGAAACAAATTTCTTACAATTCTCTGGATCTGGATGCGATTGTCACCATATTGCCTAGCCCCCAGGATCATCTTGGCTGCCACAGCGAGCCATGTACCTGGAGAGAACAAAGTTATTATCACTATCATTCATTTCATTTCTATACCACTTTATATTTTAAGGGGGGGGGGAATCTCAAAACGGCTTGCAAACTACATTAAATCATCAAATAAAACCGTCCGGGGGGCGGGGATTAAGTCAAATATAAAGTATACATTCAAAACAACATGATTAAAAGGGAACTAAAATATTAATAATTTCAAAATAAAACATTGCAAGGGAGGTCAACTACAGAATGCACATTTAATGCAGCAAAGTTAACAGCAACAGCAACAACAAAAACCTCTTTATCTTAATCATTTGAAAACATTTCTAAAGGCTTTCCCTTTACAACTACAGGACAGCTTAGTTAGCATTGCTCCCAGAAGAGTACAGTGGTACCTCGGGTTAAGAACTTAATTCGTTCTGGAGGTCCATTCTTAACCTGAAACTGTTCTTAAGCTGAGGTACCACTTTAGCTAATGGGGCCGCCGCTGCGCGATTTCTGTTCTCATCCTGAAGCAAAGTTCTTAACCCGAGGTACTATTTCTGGGTTAGCGGAGTCTGTAACCTGAAGCGTCTGTAACCTGAAGCGTCTGTAACCTGAGGTACCACTGTATCATCTCTTTGTCCAACCAGTTAAGAGTTCAAGGATGGAACTATTATACTCGGCTGTGGTGGTCTGAAGATGATGAGTTCAGTTGCCTTTCACTGATGCTTCTTATAGCAATCTGTGTCATTATCTCCTGGGATAATATCACTAGCAAAGCACTAGCAGAAACGCTTAGGGTCTCTCCTCTGTGATGGGCACAGAAGGATGGATTCATCTACCACAGCATCTCAGAGTGTTTCCACATGGGTGCTAATTGTAGGATGGGTGCTCCTTACACATCCTACACACCACCATTGGCATAAAAAAACCACCCTATGTGGTCTCCCCATTTCATCCAGATCTAACATTTTCTGCAGGAAATCTGATATGTAAGAACAGAATGAAAAACCTGTTGTCAACAACCCATTTGCAATGTCTCGACAACTTGGGCACCATTAATTTTCCAAGGTATGCTTGACCCACCGCATCAGATGGCTATCGGTGGATTAGTAGAACCATCCTACATTTGGTAAAATGGGCTTCACAGCTGGATTCGTGCACAAAACCTTTGCTTTCACAGGCTTGTCACTACTATGCTATTTCTAAAGCATCTAAAATCACCAAGCCCAGTGTACAATAAACTTCAAAAAGCCAATTTCCCACCCACAGGCTCTTAATCAAAAACTGAATGAGTTGCTAGGAAAGACCAAGGAATGGATAGAAAAAATGGGAGGAAAGGGGAAGGAAACAAAAGGAGAATGGATTCTAAACCGATAACTGTAACTGCATGGAAAATGCAAAATTGGTAATGTTACAAAAGCCAGGTGCCTGCCCCTATCTATCAGCCGCCATAGGGTCTGTGTCCCTTTGGAGAATGGAAGACATGGTGGAGACTGTTGTGGCTGTAAGAAATATTATTTATTCACCTATTTACGCCTTCAGTCGGCATGGGGGGAGTCCAGATCTTACTGCATGGTCATTTCAAGGGGCAGGTGCACAAGCAGCCTGCAGCCTGCCCCCTCCAAAGATGGATCTCTGCTCTTCTTCTTCTCCTCCTCCTCCTCCTCCTTCCCCCCAGAAACCACTATTCAAATACAGTGGTACCTCGACTTACGAATTACTCGGCATTTACAAATTTTCGACTTACAAATGAAAAAAGTGCCCTCATGCCTATGAATTTTTTGACATCCAAAGGACATCCATTGGTGGTTTTAGATGGGGTTTACTCGACTTACGAATTTTTCTGAATTTTTCGTTTCCAATGCATTCCTATGGGGAAATCGCTTTTTTTTTACTTACTAATTTTTCGACCTACGAATGTGCATTTGGAACGGATTAAATTCGTAAGTCGAGGTACCACTGTACTCCCCATCATCTTGGTAACAGCTTACTCCTCAGGCTAAAAGATTCCTCTCCCCAATGGCCCATCAACACATTTTGTCATGTTAACAGGTTTGTTCTTCACTAAGCCAGCCAGGCTGGATTACATAAACCAGCCCAGAAATCCCCTGCAGTCTGTGCTTTAATCCATATCCCAATGAATCAGAATCCTAGTATTTATTAATTTCTAGGGTTTACCCTCAATCTATAACACCATTAAATTTTCCAGGTCAGGAAAATGGAGGTCCTGCAAGTGGTATGCAGGGAACAGACATGCGTCTTATAAGGTATCAATATTGGTGTAGCCAGGATTTTTGTTGAGGGAGGCAGGACTTTGTGGGGGAGGGTAGAACTTTTGTGGGGGGGGCAGAACCGTAGTGATTGGTCAGTTAATTAAGTATTTCTACCATTTTACTTGATCTAGGGGGAGTAGCTGCCCCCCATGGCTACCTCCGTGGGCATCAATAATTTGGCTGAACTGCAGAAAACAGATATTTCAAGTAGAGATGGGGGCGGGGAAGAGAAATTTGTTTCAGTTTGAGTTTAAATACGCAGTTTCACACTTTCAAAACAGTATGGAAGCTGAAACACAGCCATCCTTCGAAATTCACAGCTCTCAAAAGTTTGCAGTGTGGCTCTCCAGCCAAGTCATGTGTGCAAAACGTCTATTTGGTGGGGTAAAAATGTACACAAAAATGAAGCTATTGGCAAAAATAACATACAACAGGAAAAACTGCTTTGCAATATTCACATTAAAATTCTGAATGAATTTTCATGAGGATTTTTTAAATTAAAAAAAGCAAACTAATGTAGAAATGTGGATTAGAAAAATAAGAAACTGAGGAAAACTGAAATGGACATATTTGCCCATCCCTACTTTAAAGACCCTAGGAAGTTGATGGTTCATTCTGATTTGAACTCAGTCTCAATAGCGCCTCTTCTCCTTTTTGTGTCTATCTTTCTCAGGCTCCATCCTGTTACTGTGAAGTGCCTTTGTCCTGGAGGCAGGGGCGTAGCAAGGGGGGGCGGGGGGAGGTCCGCCCCGGGTTCCATAATGGAGGGGGTGACAAATTATCAAGGAACAATTTTTTTTGAAAATGCCTGCTCCGAAGGTCTTATCTTACTATACTAGGGATTATATAGCTATATATGAAATTTCATGCATATCGGTTAATATCTTGACCCTCCTCCACCAAAATAGCTGTTCACTTGGCTGTTTTCCTATGTCATGAAGGCTGAAATTTCAGTTCAGAGAACACTTACTGTTCCCAACCCTAACCCTGTGGAAAGCCATCTAATTAGACTTTAATTTGATTTTGAGATGTTTTTAGGAGGTAATTTAATTATTGTTTGATTTTATACCAATGTTATGTATCTGATGTTAGCCACCCTGAGCCCGACTTTGGCTGGGGAGGGTGGGATATAAATAAAAGTTTATTATTATTACTTGTTATTATTCCTTTGTAAGAAAATATGAAATAACGTAAAACCATTTTTGCAGGGGGGAATCTATGGGGGGGTTGACAAGAAATTTTCCACACCAGGTGCCACCTGACCTTTCCATGCCTAGGGGGGAGGGTTTGACAAAAAAATGTTTTGCCCTGGGTACCAATTTACCTTGCTACGCCCCTGCCTGGAGGCACCTTCTTGCCTCTCCTTCCCAGGTGTTTTGAATCTGTCCTGCATTGGCCAGAAGGCTCATGCACTGAGCTTGTCAGCCTCTCAGTGGAATTGGGCTTGAGGGCTACAGACTCTGAGAACCCAGGCTTGGGAGTCTAAGTTCAGGAGACCAGGTTTCAGGGTCTCTGGTTGTTGGGCTTGGGTTTGGTTCTCTACCTCAGTGTAGGCCACCAGTTCCCCATCTTCTTGGTCCAGGTTGCAGATGGTGGTCGAGCTCAGGAGAGGGAAAAGGCAGGGTAAATGCCCGAAAAGAAGACAATGTCAGAGAAAAAGGATAAGAGGAGAAATCCAGGAGAAGCAAAGATAGGAAGGAATAAGAAAACGAAGAGGAAGAAATTTGAAATGACCACAGAAAGAAATAGGTATAATCACTGGAGAGAACAATAAAGATGTGGTACATGATCAGAAGAATGAGAGAATAAAAGAAGATGAACAACAGAACTCAGCATAGCAATAAGAGGAGAAAGATGGGAAACTGGGAGACCAATAAAGAGAATATTAGCACAATCAAGATGAGAAATAATCAAAACTGTAACTGGAGTCTTACCAGATGAATCTTTGAGATCATGATTTTTTAAAACAGCAAGTCTTTACAACAGAATTAATGTGTGGATGAAACGACAGAGCACAAGCAAATAGCACAGCAAGACTTTGAACAGTAGAGGAAGTAGCAAAAGAAGTAATATTGACAATAAACAGCAGTAGAATACCAGTAAAAGATTTTGCAGGAAATGTGATATATTGAGTTTTGTACATTTCAGCTTCCGATTGTGTTGTGACATCTAAGATGAGATTGCTGTTAGTCAGTTAGTAGTAATATTGCCAAGAATAGAAGAAGCTATCACTGGAGCAGAAAAAAATAAATTTGAATATCATCAGCATAAATATGGTAATTCAAACCAAAGGAGTGAATCAGATGGACAAGCAAAGGAATATTCAAAGGAAATGGGCCTCTCAAACAATGAAAACTGAGAAGAGAGACAAACAGAAACAGAAAAGGAGTGAACGGAAAGATAAAGAAACCAAGAAATAACTTGTATCCTAAAATCCAATGGAAGAGATTTTTCCTGGAGGCAAGCACGTATTCCAGAAGAAATGGACTAACGTAGACACAACTTCAAATGTTGAGATACAGAGTTTGTGTTGTATGTGGGGTAGGATGGGAATATAATGTAGGTTTGACAACAAGTGTCACATTGTCTGATTTGTGAATGATTTTGGATACAGGTCAAAGAGGTGACAAGGGGAAGACAGAGAGGGCTGTAATAATGTGCTATTTATGGGCCATGTGGTCTTCACATGGGTTCTAGTTTAGCACAAAGCACTAGTCTGGAAATGCAAATGTGACCTTAGTAAGCTCTGTTCTTATTAAGCCTTCAAATGTGCCACAGGAATATATATATATATATATGTCTGTTCTGGGAACATTTTGATTTCTGAAAATGGAGCATTTTATTTTTCAAAGGAAGTGTTTAACTTTCAAAACATAAAAATTAAAACACAGATAAAACACAGACACATTGAACTTAAAATAGCAGAGGGAAAAGTTGAAACCTGGACAATGAGGCATGAAATGAAATATGCTGGATGCCACCAGAGAAAAATGTCAGAAGCATTAAGACGAGCTTGAGGGACATCTTTGAAAACAGAGAAATGAAAGCGGCGATAGGAAAAAACATGTCAGAGGTAAAGAATAAAGATGCACACACATCGAGTGTGCATGAATTTGATTTGAGTTGTAAAGCCAACTATTGGAAAGTTGAGTCATTCCAGATCCTGCTCACTGCTAGTAAGCTTTTAATTCCATCGCTAGTGACTAACCAGTGCAGTCCGAAGTTTTCCACATGGAGAAGCATTTCATGGTGAGATACCACCTGCAGTCTATAGGTTTTGGGGAGGTCTATGTGAACAAGGCCAGGGCCAGCCCAAGACATTTCCCCCCAAGATGGCGCCCCCCTCCTATCAGAGAAGAAGTGGGGAGTGAAGATCTACACCAGGAACAAGTGAGGAATAGAAATATACACCAGGATATGCTGCCTCTGTAGATCGTGCTGCCTGAGACAGTCGTCTCACCTTGCCTCACGGGTGGGCCAGCCCTGAAAGGGGGCATGCGAAGGGAGGGTGTGAAATCTGTTCCGTTACCAACTCACTATCGCCGTGCTTCCTTGGTTTAAGCAGTTTTCTCTCAACTCACCTCTAATATGGAAGCAAGAAGACACCTGGGAGTAAACTATGTAGAGACTGCAGTAACAAGGCAGGAGTGTGTTTTCATGTAGAAAACGGACATTCTCACACACCTTATTTGGAGTAAGGTAAAGGTACTCCTGACCATTAGGTCCAGTCACGGGCGACTCTGGGGTTGCGGCGCTCATCTCGCTCTATAGGCCGAGGGAGCCGGCATTTGTCCACAGACAGCTTCCGGGTCATGTGGCCAGCATGACTAAGCCGCTTCTGGCGAACCAGAGCAGCGCGGAAATGCCATTTACCTTCCCGCCGGAGCGGTACCTATTTATCTACTTGCACTTCGTGCTTTCGAACTGCTAGGTGGGCAGGAGCTGGGACCGAGCAACGGGAGCTCACCCCGTCGCGGGGATTCGAACCGCTGACCTTCTGATCGGCAAGCCCTAGGATGGTAAAATGTGCGTGGTTGTTGTGTCTTCGCTAGTTTGGCATGGAAAACTGGAATCCTGTAGGGAAAATGCGGCAGCATTTGTCTAAAGCAAAATTTAAGCTGACTTGGAACCCATGTGCTAAGACCTCCCTCCGTCCTTTTGCATGAAGCATCCAAAAAATGGAAGAGGGAGCATGAAAAAGTTCTTCCTTTGCTTCCACAGCTTCTTTATATCAAGGATGTCCTCAGGCTTTTCGAATAAGCCAGTACTTATGCAGAACCACCAAATACGGAGTTCCGTAGGGATAGAACCCAAGGTCTGGGCTTCAGATGTTTGGAACTCTTTCGGCCTATTTAAAGCAAGTGCCATCCCAGTGAGCGAAGTCACCCCCCATGTTCTGTCTGAAGGTTTTCAGAAAGAAGACAAAATTAGGACACATGATGAAATAAAGTGTTTTCAAGTCACTGAAATGCAGAGTATTCTAGAAAAAAAAACAATTAAAAATTAAATGAACGAAATGTGTGCTGCTAATTGAAAGCATTTCTTCGTTCATCCTGGAGCAGGAAGGATGTTTCTGTTGTGAATGACAAGCTTTTCTTAAAGGGGGAACTGCAGTGGCAAGAGAAAATAGATGCCACGGACTTGTAATCACACTCGTCAGACACAATGTACCATTTCTTCTTTTCTTTGCGGCAGGAACGGTAAGGAAATAGTATACAGTAGGCTCAGCAAATTGTTTTTCGTGACAGAAGTTAATTCTAAACTAAGTATTCCCTGAAACAGGAACAGAGAAAACATTTTTACATGTCTATCATTTGTCCTTAGAGGACACGAAACAAATATGTTTTATAAAGCTTGACACTGGTATTATTCTGTGTGGCCTCCGGCTATATGCTTTTCTTTCCTGGTTTGTAGAATTGAACGGGGTAAGAAAACAGCTTAGCATTAAGAGGAACACAGTGCACAGGTTAATCATACCATGCAGAAATCAAAATGTTGCCAACGGAAGAATGGAGCATGAACAGCCAGGGAGCAAAAAATAAAAATAAAATAGAAAGATGTTGGTGAGGGAAGCTGTGGGATGCTAATATCTCTGTTGCATTTCAGACATACACTTCTCTGTGAATCACTGATGTGGCTGTATAAGGAAGGTTTTATTATTATTATTATTTTTTACTATTGTTGACAACAGCAAACACTTGTAATAATCCCACTGACTGAAAAGTGAATTTCAGCATTTCTTAATCAAGAGATCCACTAACTGGGGCTGGAAGTGAAACTGAAGATGTTTCAACCAGTTAAAGGCAGAAAATATGCGATTTTCACATAACCATCTGCAGCAGATATAAATCAAGGTTAAACTTAGCTTTCTGTTCAAAATACAGAGAGCAGTATGATCTTCTACTGCTTGGATCACACCCATTAGCAGATTAAATCAACAGTCACTTAGCTTTCGTCAAAATACAGAGAGCAGTATGATCTTCTACTGCTTGGATACCCATTAATTAGTCAATTAGTCTATTCACTGCAGCCTTAAAGGTGTCAAAGGTTGAAAATTTGTTCATACAATCTCAGACCTTACTCTGTTAAGACGATCCCTGCTGGGATTCCCTTCCTATGCTACTCTGCCCTTCGGAACAAATTTAGTATTATCAATATGTAGAGTTCTTGTTTTGAACAGTATTTATTTGTTTATGGAGGAGATATTTCTATTCTGCCTTTTCACAGCAAATGCTTCATGAAACAAAACATACAACTGAAATATGAGGGAGAAATCTGTTCTGTTGCAAGAATGATGGCATGGTCTTCAGTACTCTAGACTTTACTAAGGTTTGTGTATTCTCTGGACTGTCATTTAAATTACCACGCATGTCAAAGTGGGTCTTATCTCCACTGAGCAGGGTAGTATCATTGTCTACCTGGTTTTAGAAATGGTGGTCCTGTCAATACAGCCCAAGAATACATTTGCTTTTGTGCCACAGCATCACATCGTCAGTTCATGTTCAGTGTCTTATTCAGTATAACACCTAAATAGTTATCTGAAGCTTTAAAAATAGGCACTGCCTATTACTAGTATCAACCAATCACTACTGTTGAACCCATGAGTTCTAGACACTTCAAAACCTCAATCTAAGCCCAAAAGGGTTTCACAAAACCATAATACATCTTCATGTGTATAGACTACATTGCTCAAATCTACTTCAAAATACCTAGTAATCCTTCCACAATCTTATAAAGTACACTTGTATGAATGTTGTTCTTGGCATCCATGTGTCTTGAGAAACAATGGAGTATGCCTCGGGAGGTGATGTCCATCCGCTGTGTTCTGGGCACTGTATATGGAAGTCCTCAGCTGCCCAAATGTCTTAGCCTTGTTGATGTGGTCCAAAGCAAAGGAAAGCAATACATCTGGCACCAGCTTGGCTGCAGAAGTTGCCGGAAGGAGATGTTCAAGGCACCATCCAACTGTCTTAGGGACTCCACTCCAGATATGTGTAGGATTTAGTCTTTTCTCCTCCCAAACATATCCTGCAAGGATGACTTATATGATCCGGGCCGTCTTAAGCATATCCGGCGCTGTGGTGCAAATATCTCTCCGGAGCCTGCACACACACCCGTTTCCCAGATTTGCCAGCCTTTTTTAGGGGGGAGACTTCGGTCCGGCTTGTTTACACCGCATTGTCTGATGCACGCTCAGCGCTGCACATGAGGTGCCCGGATTGCAGCCCAGATGGCCTCCCGTGAAGCCTCCCTCTAAGCGCCTGGTACCCCTTACCTGCCCCCGTCCAGGGAAATCTGCACCACAGGAGGGCCAGCAAGCAGATCAGGTGGATTGTCGGATGTGCCATCCTCGCTTGGCGCCGGGATCGCACAGTGTGCTTCCCTGCTTCGCTCGCAGACTCCGCAGGGAGGTTTGCAGGCAGCGATGCGGCCAGAGAGGGGCGCCCCATGCCCGCCCCCAATTGTGCCCACCAGGCACCCAGGCAGCCTTGGAGGGGACATGAAGGGGCTTCCCTAAGCCAGATGCAGCGTGCTCTGATGGGTGGCTGAGAGGAGAGGAAGGGGCTGCCCCAGAGCGGGGAAGGGAGCACGCCCTGACTCTCCTTCCCAGACACTCAGCCTGTGGCGCCCTCCGAAATCTGGCACACCACACCACTAACGTCTATGGGTAAAGCGCCCCTGTATATGATAAACCCATAGATTTCAGATGTGAGCTCAAGTTGAGGGTTGCTTCCTTCGGCCTCCCTTTGAGTTCATGAATGAGTTGAGATTTAAGCTGTGGATTTTCTAGTGGATTTGCTAGCTCCATCAACTAGAATTGTAATCAGGAGACTTCAACACTCTGATCCATCATCACTAATTTAGTAAAAATATTAAATTGCCTTCTAATGGAGTCCCTGGCCAACTTCTTCTTCTTCTTCTTTACCTTTTTTCCTCCTGGAATTTGGAGGAGACCCACAATTGCACAGCCCTGCCCTGTATACTATTTCTTTGTCATATTAGAGTGTGATGAGCCCAAGAACACATATACTGTACATGCAATGAATGTATTTGCTTTCATACTCACCTTCGCAAAATCACAGCAGACGCTTAGCAACACCTCTCCAGTGTTTGCCCTTCCAATTCACTGGGGAATAAACTACTGCTGCTCCTCTCTGCTTTTGTCCCCAGGTCAAGAAGAAAAGCACAGGTTAGCTCATGCACAGGTGATGCTGCCTTTGAAAAGGGCACTCAGTTATTTTTTGTTTAAGAGCACAGTCACAGTTGTACTGCAATTTCAAATTATTCATATTATATCTTTTAATCAAGTATTGGGAGACAGCAGTAAATTACTGCTGAGTCATCTAGGGTAATTTAGCCTGAAACTACTGACTATTCAGACATCATTCCTGCAGTAAAGCGCATGCATTTAGCCAATAAATTATTATTTCCAAAATGCCACTGCAATATTCTGACCAGAGATGTGCTAAACATATTGGTGGGGTAGATTTTTCCTTCTTCTTGAGAACACTTAGCCTGTGCAAATGTTTATTCTTTTAAAATACTGTTCCCTGGCTCCGACTTCTTCCTGCTTCCAGGATCAATCACAAATGCGATCCCACCCAAACTAGAATGACATAAGCCTTCTTCCCACATTAATCACATGGAGTTCCAGGCATAGAATGGACCTCCACACTGAAATCTCCAAACCAGTTATCTTGACACGATGGTCATGTGCAGACATTTTTTGCCTGATCATTTTTGCGCACAAGACATTCCAGAACTAGATTGGACTATGACATTTGGGGTTTTATTTAACGAGCAATGTTTAAAAAATATGTACCTATTTGTTGCAGAAAATAAAATGTCCTGAGCTTCACCTAGCAGGGAATGAATGCACTGCGAAAAGATGAGTTCCTGCTTTACCAGATTCAGCTTACTTATTAACAGAAAGGGCTCTGAAGGTAGCAATTTATGAGTGCCTAGGCACAGCTTTGTGCGTAGAAAAGCAGCCTGGTGGGTTAATACACCCACCTATAAATAAAAGCAGTGACAGCTCTCCTGTCAGTACACACTGATGGACGGTTCCTTTTTCTGCCATTATAGCCTTGTGAATGTGGGAAAATTAATTTAAGTGGTAGTTAATTTCTAATGAATTTCATTCAACCGGTTAATATGGTCCCTTGATGTTATGGTAACCTTCATGGATCATTGCATTATGTAAATATATTCTATACATACATGCATATATATATATATATACACACACACACACACACACACACATACACACACACACACATATATATATGAATGTTGAGTTTTGTCAAACCAGGCACTTATACATATACATATACATACACACACACACGCACAAAACTAGGAAAAATTAACTATCACTGAAAACTAGGTTATTTAATATATTTAATAGCTAATTAAACTTCCTTAAAATGGCCCTACGGGGCAAAGTCATTCATCATTCATTCTTGCCACCACTATTCATTTTTCTGCAGTGTGTCACCATTACTTTTACTTGGGGCCAAATTATAAACTTGCACTCAAAGAACACGTGCAACAGACTCCCTAACAACGTGATTTTATGTTTGTTCAGAGTTACACCAGAGGAAGTGTGCATAGCACTGCAGCCCTAATTTCAACAACTGCGGAAAGAAACGGAATATGCAGCTATAGGGATACAATAAACAGCTTTGAACTGAGTCAGACCATTGGTAATACTTCTCCAAGGTCCTTGGGCAAAGATATTTCCTGAATGGAGATATTAGGGACTCGCATTGAATTATTGAATTATTTTTCAACCGTTGTCTTCTTAATCGCTATCACCATATGGTCCCTTTTGAGCATTTAAAATGCTTTGCACACACAAGCTCCTCCCAACATGGCCCAGTTTAAATGCAGCAAGTTTTTTTCTTTAAAAATCTGTTGCCTTAGTGGCACAGTGTAGCTTAGTTTCGCCATTATAGTTTTTTTCCATGAAGCATAAATATGTTATGCTAAAACATCTTGAGTCTGCCATGAATAACTGCAGGTTATGCAGCAGAAGCCTATTTGGCAAGAAACCCCCCCAAGTTTTACAAATGAACAGAGGATGAATCATTACTGAGTTATAGGGAGAGCTGCAGCTCATCTGTATTTGAAGATAGGAGATTTGAAGACTAATTTGGATACCCTATTCAAGTGTGCGTGAGATGCATTTTAAAAAAATGCATCTTACTTTGCCTGCTGTCTTCCACCCCACTTCTTTATAAAACAAATACTTGGAGAAAAAATGGTTTGGATCTTGCCACAGATGGGGGCAACTAGTCACCTTGGATGTTGATCTCCGTGTGTGTGTGTGTAGAATATTAATCCATTTATATGCTATCTTTCCTCCAGTGGGCATATATGAGAGCGTCAGTCATTCTTCCCTGTTAGTACTGATCAGATGAAGACTTGGGTAGCTTTAGTAAGGTTTTGCATCATTTGTCTTCTGACTACAACCTGAGCCCAGCCATCGGATGCACATCCATGTTGGAGCAATTGTATTTTCCATCAATGAGCAACAAGACTACTTCTACATGCATCTAAAAAGCATTGTACAAAAGGCAGGCATTCCCTCCCTAGAAATTATCTTTCTAGCCCTGCTTGATTTTAACATGCTAAACAAAACAGAAGGAACTAAACACTTCCTTTGCACTGCATAGCAACGGCTGGGGCCAGGTGTCTAGAAAGACGTCATCTGTCAGTTAGCTAACCTCAGTGTATCCCCCGCTGATCCAGTCAGACAGAGCTCCCCAAGCAGTAAGGTTCAGACAGATTTTCCCCTCACCTGTCATTATTAAAAAGACATTGTCCTTACTTCAGCAACTAGAGCAGTGTTTCTCATGCACTCTGCTGCAGTCTAAGCCTTATTCTCATTAATATACATAAGCTGCAAGATTCTTTCAGTTGACCTAGTTACATATCCACCTGTTGAAGGGCAGAAAGTTGGAGGGGGGAAGCTTTCTTTCTTTCTCTTTCTTTCTTTCCTTTCTTAACCACCTATTTTATCTGAGTGTCTGCATAATTATACTACACAGGCAAAGAAAGATTTTCTATTTGTTTCAAGTTTGCAATACATAACATTATAATGATTTACATTGTTGTTGTTGTTGTTGTTCAGTCGTTCAGTCGTGTCCGACCCTTCGTGACCCCATGGACCAGAGCACGCCAGGCACGCCTATCCTTCACTGCCTCTCGCAGTTTGGCCAAACTCATGTTAGTAGCTTCGAGAACACTGTCCAACCATCTCATCCTCTGTCGTCCCCTTCTCCTTGTGCCCTCCATCTTTCCCAACATCAGGGTCTTTTCTAGGGATTCTTCTCTTCTCATGAGGTGGCCAAAGTACTGGAGCCTCAACTTCAGGATCTGTCCTTCCAGTGAGCACTCAGGGCTGATTTCTTTGAGAATGGATAGGTTTGATCTTCTTGCAGTCCATGGGACTCTCAAGAGTCTCCTCCAGCACCATAATTCAAAAGCATCAATTCTTCGGCGATCAGCCTTCTTTATGGTCCAGCTCTCACTTCCGTACATTACTACTGGGAAAACCATAGCTTTAACTATACGGACCTTTGTCGGCAAGGTGATGTCTTTGCTTTTTAAGATGCTGTCTAGGTTTGTCATTGCTTTTCTCCCAAGAAGCAGGCGTCTTCTAATTTCGTGACTGCTGTCACCGTTTCTAAAGCACTAGCTGCAAAACTGAAAACTAAAATAGTTTGGGACAGTTTCTGTTCCATTGTCTCAAGCTGTTTTTTTACACACACAAAAGCCCCAGAGAATTATTCTCTCCCCTCCACCACCCACCGGCCATAGTCCCAGATTTCAGAGACTCCCAGTGATATCAGATTTGTCCAGTCTCAACATTTATTTAGAGGCCTTTAAAAAGGTCGTTACAAAAAATAATAATCTTATGATATATTGTACCTTGCTAGATATTTGTCTGTGTATCAGCCTCATCGCCTTTATAGAGCTACATTAACTTTCACCCATATGAAGCAGAATAGCCAGGTTAAAGTAGTCAAGAGATACCAGATCTAGCTTGACTTTATATAAATCAGTTAGATCAAGCTTGTAGATTGCCAAAACCTTGGTTGCTTATGGCAAGAACGGACTCCAGACAATAAAGCAGGGGTCAGCAAACGTTTTCAGCAGGGAGCCGGTCCACTGTCCCTCAGACCTTGTGGGGGGCCGGACTATATTTTGAAAAAAAAATATGAATGAATTCCTATGCCCCACAAATAACCCAGAGATGCATTTTAAATAAAAGCACACATTCTACTCATGTAAAAACACCAGGCAGGCCCCACAAATAACCCAGAGATGCATTTTAAATAAAAGGACACATTCTACTCATGTAAAAACATGCTGATTCCTGGACCGTCCGCGGGCTGGATTTAGAAGGTGATTGGACCGCATCTGGCCCCCGGGCCTTAGTTTGGGGACCCCTGCACTAATGTCTTTGACACAGTTCCAGAGAACTGTTCCCTTTTTAGATCATTAGGTGTCAAAAACAACTGAGGTTGTAATCCTGTACACACTTCCCCAAGCCCGATACATAATGGAAAGTAATTCTAAGTAGATATACTAAAGGTAAAGGGACCCCTGACCGTTAGGTTATTAAGTAGATATAGTGGAGATTAATTCTGAGGAGACATGCACTCAGATATGGGGGAAAGGCAAATGAAATAGACTGGTAGCTCTGACTCTTGGGCATTTGTGACATCTGCCAGTATGATGGCTGGTTGACTAGCTTTCACCAGCTGAGCGCATGGCAACAATTTATAGTGCATGCCCAGACTGACTGTGTGGTCAGCTGTCATCCCTGTTCTAACCACAGATACATTAGTTTTAAAAGAGAAACAGAAAGCAGAACATAAGATTATAATCCTGCCATAGCTGATTGTGATCGGGCAATTTAAAAAACAAAAGCAAAACACCAAGTGAAAACTCTCCTATCTTTGTCTGATTTGTGACCTCTGTTAGGATGTACTGAATTCTTGAGATAAGAATCACTGTGATCAATAAGACTTAACTTCAATATAGGATGGTAACTACTTTATAGTTTGTTGAACTAAGAAATCTTTGACACAGTTTAATTATAACTATATTAAAATTTTAAAACAGTTTTTGAAGTAAGCAACACTTTAAGTGATTTTATTTGTCAAAGCTGGTTGGCTTAAAACCGCCATGGCTTACAACCGGCCCAGGTTTCCTATAAAAGACAGTGTTTCTTGTATGCAGGATAATCAGAATTGTCCTCTTCAGTGACCAGTGAAGACTTGTGCTCACAAATTTCTTCCATCCGCCAGTAGTCTTACAACTTTCTCTGCTTGTGCCTCGGATGCGTTTTACAGTACACATACAAATGGCCACGCCTGCGGACAATGTAACAGTCCTTGCAACGCCTTCTGAGGACTGCCTTGCACTTTATGCCAGCAACTGGCTGCAAGCTGAGAGGCGGGCAACTGGTGAGAAAGGGCAGCAGATCCACATGACATGGTTTGGTGGCAGGTAAGGTCTGCAATGGGCTGGCAGTCTTTGAGCGTCCCACCAGCCAGGAGGAGAATAAGCGGGAGGCTGTGCTGCAGCTCAGGAACCTGGCAGAAGTCGCCGAAGCAGCCATCACATTCCGCAAGAGCAAGGAGGCCATTGTGCCCAAGCTTAGGAAATGAAGGGAGGAATTAAAACATCAATAACACATCCATCAACTAAAGGCTGCAATCCAACATGCAAAGTCCTTTGCACTCTTGCCTGGGAGTAAAGTCTCAATCTGGTTTACTTTTGAAAAAATGTAAGTAGGATTACATATCATACACTAGTTACAGGACCATGGAGAAACCTGGTCTGAACAAAGACATTGGATTCTTATCTCATTATACATGACAAAGCTATCTTTAGCCATCTCACCCCTTGCCTTTCCCTGCAAGACCAATTGCAGCCTCAAGAGTCATCAACAGGTTTTCCACACCTAACAGCTGATCACCCATTCCCACCACCTTTCTGAGTAATACCCCTCCCCACTCCCTCACTATATTTAAGGGTCTGGTGACTTCAGTGTATCTGAAGAAGTGTGCATGCACACGAAAGCTCATACCAAGAACAAACTTAGTTGGTCTCTAAGGTGCTACTGGAAAGAATTTTTTATTTTATTTCGTAATTACAGGTAGGTAGCCGTGTTGGTCTGCCATAGTCAAAACAAAAAAAAATAAAAAAAAAATCCTTCCAGTAGTACCTTAGAGACCAACTAAGTTTGTTCTTGGTATGAGCTTTCATGTGCATGCACACTTCTTCAGATGAGCTTTCGTGTATGCATGCACACTTCTTCAGATAACAAACTTAGTGGGTCTCTTTTTTAGAACAAACTTAGTTGGTCTCTTTTTTAAATTTTTTTATTTTGTTATATCACAGACTAGTAGAGTTAGAAGGGACGCCCAGGAGCGGTCTTGTCCAACCCCCTGCAATGCAGGAATCCTGCCCGCAGCCGTCCCTGGATGGGCTCGAACCACCAACCTTGACCCACTGCACTTAGTATTGCAGCAACGCTGTGCACCCCCAAAGTGGGAGGAAATGAAGCCAAAAGTTCTTCCTCCCCTACACAAAATGCATAGGGTACAGCTGCAAACCTCACTCGTCGCTCTGCATCTACCTTGGAAAAAGGGCGGCCCAGCAACCACTTGAAGAGTCCAAACTGGCTCAACTTCACTGCGCGAGAATGAAAGGCGAGAGTAAACAAGCCCTTCCAGCGCATGCGCAGCCACCCGCGCCCTCCCCCCCTGCGAACCTGCTGCGCACGCGCAAAGCTCCCTTTCTCCTTCACCGCCTTGGAAGCCCACAGCGCATGCGCGAACCGGAGCCTCCGCTTCCAGTCAGGCCAGGTAACGGGAAAAAAACAACCCTAAAGCTTTATTCCTCATATAAACTAACATTTCACCCTGCCATCCAAGATCCCTTTACCCGGGGGCGGAGATAGTCCGCACTACGTACCGGACGAACAGCAACGCCACCGGCCTCTAGCCTTCCGGGAAGAGGACGAAAATGACGAAGGCGCACGTGACTCCTTCTCTTCCCCGCCTTTTTTTTTACGTACTTACGTTTCTCTCCGCCTCGCGCAGGGGTTGTTACGTCAGACGCTCGCGGGCCTCCGGGGGGCGTGGCTTTGGCTTCGCCGGGCGACGCGCGCCGTCGTCCCTTCTCTGCGGGCCGCGCGTGCGCAGTGCGCGCTCTGTGCGTGAGGAGGAGGGGCGTCGCGGAAATGGCGGGTCTGTGTGTGTCCTTGGGAGGAGCGTCCCGGGCGGGCTTGGCTTTGGCGCGGGGCGTCGCGGCTCTCCCCTCCCTGCGACCCGCCTTTGGGAGAAGCTACGGCGTGGGCACGTCCCCGACCGGCGAGAAAGTGACGCACACGGGACAGGTGACGTGATCAGCGACCCCCCGCCCCCCCCAGCGAGTGTTCAGATAGAGTGCCTCTGAGCCTGGAGGCTCCACTCGGCTCCCTTGCATTGGGTGCTCTGCTGGTGCAGCAGCAGCAACAGCGTTTATAAGCCCCCAGTCCCTGCCTTCTGATTTCAAAGCGGCTTAGAATAAACTTAATTATTTAAAATAAACTTTTATTTAATTTAAGTATTCGTTGGTTTTGCATATTAAAATAGTATACCGCCTTTCACCCAAAGGCCTCAGGGTGGTTCACGGCATCAAAACAAGAAGTGCTGACCTGTAAAAGTCCTTAAGAGGCTCAGGAAAGGGAATACTATAAGGGCTGCCTCTCCCCAAACAAAAAGAGCCTTTTCTGTAGTGGCTCCCTGCATGTGAGATGCTGTCCCCAGGGAGGCTTGCCTGGCACCTTCATTGCAGGCAAAAGAAAATCTTTAATAAAAAACACATTTTTTTAAAAAAAGCATTGCTTTTCAACCAAACCTTGAACAATCTGACATTTTAACTGTGTTTGTGGGCAGGGGTCATTGGGGTTTTGTTTCATTTTGTTTGTTTGTTTTGATAGGTGTTTTGTGTTTTCATTTTGTATTTTTTTTATTCTGTAAACTGCCCTTTGACCTTCAGACAGTGTATCTCTCTCTCTCATGTTGTTGGTTCCTGCAGGAGCTTATGGCATGAATTCCCCCTGTGGCCTAGGCCAGGCATCCCCAAACTTTGCCCTCCAGCTGTTTTGGGACTACAACTCCCATCATCCCTAGCTAACAGGACCTCTTGTCAGGGATGATAGGAATTGTAGTCCCAAAACAGCTGGAGAGCCAGGTTTGGGGATGCCTGGCCTAGGCTTTCCTCTCTTGTTTTTGTTATAATTGCTGCTGTATCTGTTTTATAAAATGTATTTTGTTCATAACTATCTTGATCATGCCCTTGTTACGGAAAAAAAAATTAGGTGCTTAAGTGTTAAAACATTTGAAAGCCTCATTTTGTGCAGTGGTGAAATTAACACAGTTGCTTGCATCCACTTTGTTGAGCTCTGGATTTAAGAGTTTTTCTTATGGACCGGCATGATTCCCTTTTCTTTGCAGATGCTTGAACATTTCCAGTGGGAAGTCAGAGGTGCTTAACTTTGATTAGATTGCATCAGTTGTACTTTAACCGTTTTATTTAGGTGTTCAAGGACTTATATGCCACTCCAGTTTGCAGTATTCTCTAGGTGGCTAACAAGTAAGGGTAAAACAGCTGTAGAAAAAAATGGCATTTAAAAAATAAATATATTTTAATCTTATCATATAAGGCAGCTAGATGATTTGGCTAGGTAAATGAAAAGACAACATTAGATTTTGTGCCAGGCAATTCTTCGTTAAGAGGGCATTCAAACGTGGGATGCAGCAGCTAAGAAAGCCCTTTCTCCAGTCACCACCTGCCTGGCTTCAGAAGGTTGGAGGTGTCAAAGGAAGGTGATTGCACATTTACTAGCAAGGAAGCCCTACTGAACTCATGCTGCAATCCTGTGCTCTGTTACCTAGATGTAAGCCCTGTTGAACTGAATGGCAATTACCGGTACTTCTGTGTGTTTGGCTATCAGCAAATGGGTTTAGGAGCCTTCCCCGGTGTTTCGAAATTATCAGCCACTTGTGACCAGGTGAAAATGCCTGGGCACCAGGATGGCTCCTGACGTCTCCACCATCTGGAGATGCATGCCTGGGGATCATTGGATCTTAACTGTTTCCACACACATTCTACCACATCCTAGAGAATTCTATCAGTTATATTTT
Source organism: Lacerta viridis (assembly GCA_900245905.1). Lineage (NCBI taxonomy): Eukaryota > Metazoa > Chordata > Lepidosauria > Squamata > Lacertidae > Lacerta > Lacerta viridis. Next base: position 88,425 of record OFHU01003807.1, read on the forward strand.
ATCTGCACAATCAGAATGAATTTCAGGAACCAAAATGCTTTTTTCTGTGCAGCCTGAGCAGGAGCAATGAACAGCTTTATAGTTAATTGTTGTAGCTTGTCTTCACTTACCCCACCGCCCTGCTCACAGTTGTGAAGAATATCCCTATGTTACAAATGGTCCATTTCACCATTAAGAGAAACAGATCAGAATAGGCCAATATGTATGGACTGTCCCTGGTTAAAGTGACTTTTCTTTTAAGTTCCCAAAGTTCTTAACCTAGGTTCAAGGTGGTCATCTGAACTAGCCATATGTTTAACTCATAATCAGTCAGTCAGTTCATCATTTGGAAAATTAGACTTTAGAGCCATCTTGCCCCAAAATGGCAGCTAGATACTCTGTTTTGGCAAATGCAACTTTGGTTTAAGGAGCCATTTGGCACCTAGCTTATGTATCTTAGTTTCTAACACTGGCTTCCTGGACATGAAACCATGTCCGTCCGTCCCCCCATTCTAAAGTGCCCCCCCCATTTTTCCACACAGCTATTTGTATTTTCATAATTAGAATTTTTAAAGAAATATGTTAATTTCACATAACAGCAATGCTCCGTGTTACCAATCAGAAAGTAAAGAAACATCAGTCTTTTACCAATAACTTGAAATGCCCACCTTTGCTGTCATTAGGGGCCCCAGTTTTGGGACTAACACTAGATCCTTCAAAAAGCATTAAAAAAATTACTTTAGAATCATTGGATAAGCAATACCCTTTATTTTTTTCTTTTGTGCCAACAATCAGCTTCCCAAATCCTCTAATAAGCAGGCAAGCCAAAAGGATATGATAAACGTCCGTGGGCGAGTTGGAAAAATGCTGTAGGCGATGCAGGGAAATGCCAACAAAAAGTCTTGTTTTGAGCTGTAAATTTGGCTTAATCTATGAGAAGGAAGTTGCCAGTGATAATTAATTTTATGGAAATTTTCATTATCAACTTGAATTGATTCAGCTGAAACACTGTTCCAAATCCAGCACTATTGGATGAAATCCAGTGTCCAACAGTGGAACAGACACCATTGATAGAATGGATTTTCCCTTCTCCTCTAAACCTCCCTTCCCCCCAAAAAAATCTCCATCTGAAGCAGATTTGGGGGCACACAAGAGGTTGTTGAGAGGAGGGGAAATCCCACTGCATTCAACTTTGGATGTTGCTCATTATTCTATAGAAGATAATAAATGAAGAATCTATCCTATCTAGTGTTGAATATATTTCATTTCCCAGCAAATGTTAGACACTCCCCCCAGACACCGGCAACATCAAAATGTTTGGAAACTTTGTTTCTATACTTATTGTTCCTTATTGTCAATCCCTTTTCAACCACACTGCAAATTCCTTGAGCTCAGAATTCTAAGTCTTCTCCTTACGTATTTATTGTGTTCCTACCTTATTTCAGGTTTTTGAGGAAGCTGACTACAGGCGGGCTCGATTTTCTGGTCGACAGAAAGAGGTAAAAATTCACGTTAGGAAGCGTTTGCCTTGATTCTGTGCTTTTACACATTTACCGACACCATGTTCATTGACTTCATCAGCTGTGAAAGAACAATCCAGCTTAACAGCTTGGACTGTTTCGACTTCCACCAAATTAAAATAGATTTATAGAACTTAAGTCACATACCTCAGCTAAAATCTTTTATTGGTTGTGAGAGTGGGTTGAAACTTACTTGGAAACTTTGGAGAACACCCTGATGCTGCTTGGGTGTTTGAAACTTGTAGTTTCTGCACTTAGGCCTTGGTTAAATGCATCATTGAACATGTTCTTTAAAAAAACAAACCCCACAAACTCTTACCTGTGTGACATTTGTCCCAAAGGTGTCCCATTTTAAAGCAGGGTTCCTTGGCTATAAGTGAAGTATTAGTTTGGTCAAAGATCCACAGTCCAGACAGGTGCTGTGTTATGTTGATGTGTGAAGCAGTTACATTAAATGCTACATGTTTCTTGTATTTTAGGCATCATGTTTAAATGGGGTCTATTCTGTATACGAAAATAGGGTAATGTTTAGTGCTGCACCTGCATAAGGGAAATTGCCCATGCCCTCCTCCCAACTGCAGCCCTCTGACCAAGCCTCTGGGTTGGAAAGGCCTGGGATTTGGGGCAGTGGACTGCAGTGGGGGTGGAGCATCAGGTCAAATGGGCAAACATCGTTTCTGCCGCAACAGAATCTAAAAACTGCTCAACGTTTTTTTTAAGGTGACTTCCTTAAAGATGTAGTGAGCACTGAGTAGCATACCAGCCTCCCATCAGTCACTGCTTTTAGCGCTTTTGACTTTACCTGGCTGTTAAAATTACAGCATACCCTTTTATTTGTTGCCACGGTGGAAAAGATTCCGTAGCAGATGAACTAGATGCAGTGGTAATACAGTGGTACCTTGGTTCCCGAATGGCTTGACTCCCGAACAAATCCTGAAAGTAAGTTTTCCGGTTTGCAAATGCTTTTCGGAAGCCGAACGTCCAGTTCGGCTTCCACTTGAGTGCAGGAAGCTCCTGCAGCCAATCGGAATCCGCGCTTTGGTTTTCGAACAGTTCCAGGAGTCGTACGGACCCCCGGAACAGATTAAATTCGAGAACCAAGGTTCCACTATACAGTGGTTGACGTGAACACTGGACTTTCATCTTCAGCAGACACTAGATCCATTCAGTCTTGGCACTGTTTATGTTTGTATTTCAGATCTGTTTTAAAGTACAGAATCTGGTTGTGTGCTTTTATTCACTTGCATATTTATATCCTGCTTTTTAAGGCAAGTCTTTGCAAAGCAGCTTACAGTCATGGAACAAGTAGCTTGTGGCTTAATCATTAGTTCTAGGATGCGGCCAGGATCTTACCGCACTGCTGATAATGCAGCAGCCCTGATTGTGGCTAAAAAGTTACACAAAATGTTAATGAGGGCAGGGAGGAAGAGAAGGTTCAAAAAGGGTCTCTCAGCTCGCCATAAATACACCGATGAGGAAGAAGAGACAGCCAATTAGTTCTGCCCTGTTTCAGGCGCAGGACTATGCAGTATCTATGGTAGCAAAAGCCGCAGCCTGTGTGACCATGCCGCTAAAGCAAATGTATAGTTGGAGCTGTCTGGCACTGAAAACCTTTGCTTTGCTATCATAGGTGAATGAAAGCTTTGCAATCGATTTGATCGCTCAGCAGCCTGTGAGTGAAGTTGAAACCAGAGTGATATCCTGCGATGGCGGCGGTGGAGCTCTGGGACATCCTAGAGTGTATATAAACTTGGTAATGCAATCTAACCTTTCCTTTGTGATCCCATCCACTGTTTTCCATTATTATTATTATTACCTGTATTTTGGGAGGAAGATACGTCTACAACTGAGACTGACCGGTGTTTCTCATCAGCTGTGTGGCAGTCTAGAAGATTCTTGGTTTATCTACTGTGCTTGCTTCCTAATGCGAACTGCAACGTTGAGAATTGCCTACCACAGGACAGGCCACAATTAAGAGCTGATAGGTTGCATTCAGTTTTGTGACTCACCAGTTGTGCAGGCCTGGTTTAAGGGATAAGTGTTAATGATTCCCTCAGTTGCAATTTCCATGGGTATTTTCAAGGTAAAGTCGTGTGTGTATTCTAAAGATTGTCTTTTCCTGTCTTTCGTTCATTCTCCATGTTGCAGCGACCATTAATGTCAGTCTCTCTTCTGATTGTTTCATTTTAATTATTGCTTATTAAAGCAGCTTGCCAGTAAGTTCAGATGTATTCTTGAGTAGATTGCTTCATTTTAATAGCTTATATCTTGTTAGCTGCCTAACATAGAAGAAGGAAAGGCTTTGCTAATCTGAAGCCTTTGTCAGTTTTTATGCTTTAATTGCATTCTTCAAAACGGGTGGAAGGAAGAGTAGGCAAACAGATAAAAATATTTTGAAATTGATAGTTGAGGGGGCTGAGGTGGGCAATTGTTATAGCTGTGCCTCAGTAATATCAGCCCTTTTGTAGAGGAAAATCAAAATTATTTTAGCTCACATAGAAAACTGTATATTTCAGATGAAGGTAGATTCTTTCCCTAGCTAAACTTTCAGGAGTATTTATTCATCATTGATATGATTTGAATAATCTTACCCACCCACCCATCCCCATTTGGCAGTCAGAAACTTGTTGAATGTGTAAGCACCGAATTATGAAGAGAGGGACAGTAACTATTAAGATTTATAACTAAAATGATGTGTGAGTTGCTCATGAAATCCATTTTGTAAAATGCATCCATTCATGCTTAGAAGTTTACCTTTGAATCAACATGAATAGGATTAAGCTGCATGCCATCCTTCAGAGTAGAACTACATTGGGGGGGTATGTGAACAGAATTGTTTTAAATAGAAGTATTTGTGCTAGAGCTATTTTATATGGAACTGTATTTACAGCACTAAGGTAAAATTATAATTTTATTCCACCCCATCCCTCAATTTTCCCATTTGCAGGACAAAGATACAAAAACGGGAACATGTGGCTACTGTGGACTCCAGTTTAAGCAGCAGCACCATCACTGAAAATTGTCTTTATTATACTATGTTATAGTATTAAATATATATTTAAAAGACTGTCGTGAGTGATACCTTTTTTAAAAATAATAATAATAATCCAGTATTATTCTTAGAATGGAATACCCACAACAATACTGCAAAGTACTTTGTTTTTCCCCAGCTTTCTACATATAGCATATATACCTTATAAGTTTTTAACAAAGGATCCTATCAGAACCACCATAAAACCATAGCATGCTTGATGGTGTTGGGTTCATGTATAATTATATAAACGCAAGATAATCCATTTTCATTTTACTGGATCCAAATTTTATGCAGGTGTCATGGAAAAGTAAAGTATGTGTATTTGCATGCACAGATACACAATTTCTGTCTATCAGGAGTGAGGTGACCCATGGGGAAAGGGAAGAGAAACAAACGAGATGATACCCATAACACTTAGAATTTGGAATGTTTCCACAGGGCCAAACAGGTAGGCCACTGCTGTCATCTGAACAAGTTCATTAAGGCTGCAATCCTAACCCATTTACTTAAGCTTCATTCAGTTGGACTTCTGAGCAAACATGATTAGGATTGTGCTGTAAATTGCATAGTCCAGATTCTTAAGAAGACGTTTGTTCGTCTTTTGTGATGCCCCTGGCGCTTTGAATGTAAACCAGTTAAGGGATGCTTTAAACTTCTAACCTACATACAGCCCTTTCCTGTTGACTTTGGCACCAGTGAACTCCTACTCATCTGCCATAGAAATCCTGCAGGGCATAGAGGCTTCTGGGGTACATTATAGGTTCACACACAGTTTTCCTGAGACACCCAGTCAGACTTAGCATATATAAAACAATCCCCATTGTCTCTTTTTTCATGAGATCTATTTACTATCTTATTGAATAACTATTAATGTTCTTTTGGTGTATAGGAACACAGTTTGAAAACCATTGTACTAATGAGTATAGTATAAGAATATTTTTAAAAAAGCAATGTTGGCATATTGGTAACTTTGTGTTTGCTGGGGGAGATATTGGCCATAACCTTCCTCTAGAAGAGTTGTTGCAAACAGTTATTGTCCATGCTCTGCTGCTCTCTGCTTCTTTGAGGCATAGAGGATTTTAAATATTTTATAGAATTAGGTTTTTAGAGTACTTTACAGCATTCTTGATTAGCCCTTGCTGCTCTCTACAATATAACAGAAATAAGAATTTTATCTTAATCTTACCGCACCGATCCAAAATCTTACTATTTCCGTTGCATGGTTACAGCATCTGCAATCCAGGAATGATACATGCAGTCACACAACAAGCAACGATCAATTTAACTTCTTGCTGTGTATGGGGGGGGGGAGGAGCTGGCTTTGTATAAATGAGAGAAGTACCATCGTTAGTGGGAAGGGAATTCCCCCAGCATCACAACACTTGGGAGTAATTTTTTTGCAACTCCTCCATCTTAGTAAGATTTTTAAACCACAATAGGGACCTCAGTTCCGATTTTGCATTGCAGTGTATTCCGAATAGTGCTTCCCTTGTTACAAACATAATTGGCAATATACATACCAAGTTTCACTGTTAACAGCTTAGTGCTCAGGGGAGATAATATACTAGGGTGGGCCTTACATATTTCCTCTGCCTCTTGGGATCATGTGTAGTGAACGTGTATTTAAACTTGGAACTGTAGATTTGTGTCCTGTACGTGCATGCTACATTAGATTTAGATGCTTCAGTGCTTAGAGGTGGTATATTACGTTACAAAAAAATGCGTAGTGAGAAAGAATGCGGAATAGGCAAGTTCAGCTGAAAGCCTGGACTCTGCTAGCCTTTGACTATAAACAAGTGTGTGTGTGTGTGTGTGTGTATAAACTAAGGTCACTTCACTTAGCCAACATAAGGGCAAGTGATACTAGTTGTGATAGATTTGTGAATATGGGGAACCAGTTGTCTCTAGTTCACCTAGAATCACAGAACAGTAGAGTTGGTATCTAGTTCTAGTCCAACCCCCTGCAATGCAGGAGTCTCAAAGCATCCAGTGACAGATAGCCATCCAATCCCTGCTTTAAAAACTCCAATGAAGGAGAGTCCACAAAGCTTGGAGCAGATTTTACTTTGTGCATCTTTTGTCGTTCAATTATAATGTAAGAGGCTGCGTTTTAAATGATTGTTTGGAAATTCCAGTTTGTCCAAAATGGGGTTGGCAGGATGTTAACAACTGGAACATACCATTTTGATATTGCATCATCTATAGTGACTCAGGTAGAGCCAGTGTGGTGTAGTGGTTAAGAGTGGTAGACTCGTAATCTGGAGAACCGGGTTCGCGTCTCCGCTCCTCCACATGCAGCTGCTGGGTGACCTTGGGCTAGTCACACTTCTTTGAAGTCTCTCAGCCCCACTCACCTCACAGAGTGTTTGTTGTGGGGGAGGAAGGGAAAGGAGAATGTTAGCCACTTTGAGACTCCTTCGGGTAGTGATAAAGCGGGATATCAAATCCAAACTCTTTCTTCTTCTTCTTCTTCTTCTTCTTCTTCTTCTTCTTCTTCTTCTTCTTCTACCAATTTGTTTCTGGCATCAATTCCAAGAGCTGGCTGTGATTTTTAAAGCCTCAGATAGCGAAGGACCATTTTTTTTTAAACTGCACATTTTAAAAACAAACATCATCTCTCATCCACTAAATTCTGATGTGAAGTACAGCTAACTCAAGCTATTTACCGGTAACTGGCTTTTGCTCTTAACGGAAAAACCCTCCATTTTCAGTAAGCTTTCTGAGTGCTCCCTTGAAATGCTCTGTTTCCCCCTCTTACGTTCAGTACAAAGCCCCCAAGGGCAGATGTTTTGCAGCTTTGGAGAACTGTGCCATCCCTCAAGTAGCCCACCATCCGGTTTTCCAGCACCTTAGGCAAACTGGGGTTTTTTTGGGGGGGGCATTTGCACAGTTCTTTCTGGACTGACTGAAGCCCAGCACTTGCGGGAAATGCTCAAAACACTTCTCAAGTCGTTCGCTTAGCTGTTCAGTGAGAAGGTCCTGATAGGTTTCGTTCTCACTATGCAGACTTCTGACACAAACATTGGCTCGGGACTGAATGAAAGGTTCTGTTCATAGCAAGGCTGTTGCCAATAATTCTTCAGCAAGCTGTTTATGCGTTTCTTAGCCAGGAGTGGCACTTGCATCATTAGGGTTGTTTCCCCCCCCACACACACACACAAGTTGGGCATTTCCAACTCGAGACAGGTAACTATTAAGGACGTCTTTTAATTAGCAAATGATAGCAGGCCGTTCTATGGCAGCTGAATTACAGATGAGATGCTTACCAACATGAAGGTTAACTGGCTAAGTCTCATTCAAGGCAGTGGTAGAAGCGAGTTACAATGATTATTTAAAACAAAACAAAATAAAAAAATTCCTTCCAGTAGCACCTTAGAGACCAACTAAGTTTGTTCTTGGTATGAGCTTTCGTGTGCATGCACACTTCAAACCCTACGCCAAAGGATAAATGGACATAAATCTGATATCAGGAATCACAAGACAGAGAAACCAGTAGGAGAACACTTCAATCTCCCAGGACATTCTAAAGTAGCTGTCTTAATGCAAAGCAATTTCAGAAAGAAGTGTGCATGCACACGAAAGCTCATACCAAGAACAAACTTAGTTGGTCTCTAAGGTGCTACTGGAAAGAATTTTTTATTTTATTTTGTTTTGACTATGGCAGACCAACACGGCTACCCACCTGTAAATGATTATTTAAACAAAGCCATCTACATACGGTACATGCCCTTTGCAAAGGATGATAGAACAGTTGTGACCAACTCCAGTTCCATATGTGCTACTATACATTTATGTTAGTAGCACATCACATTTTACTAAGTTCAAAATACAATTTATTTTAACGTTCTAGAGAACTTGGAAGAGGCCTTATGCCATTAGTTTAGGAGCCTTCGAAATTGTCTTTTCACAAGCACATTGAGTGTAGACTGACTTGTGCAGGGCTGATTGAAGTCATTGTGGCAGGAGTGGCTGCTAACCTGTGGCCCTGCAGGTGTCTGAGTCAATCTCCCATCAGCTCCAGCCAGTGATCAGGTAATGGGATTATAGAAGCTGCCGTCCAACAGCAGCGTCAGAAGGTTAGGCACTCCTGATATGTGAAACTTGAGATGGAAAATTCAAGCAATGCTTTCACCTTTTGGTAATTAACATGGGGGCATTATCCACTGGAAAGTCTTTAAAATTCAGGAGAGTTGTATGAGATGTAGTGTCTATGTCCAGCTTACCTTTATTTCAAATAAAGATTATTTCTTCTTCTTCTTCTTCTCTCTTCTTCTTCTTCTCTTCTCTCATCATCATCATCTCCTCCTCCTCTCTTCTTCTTCTTCTTCTTCTTCTTCTTCTTCTTCTTCTTCTTCTTCTTCTTCTTCTTCTCCTCCTCTCCTCCTTCTCTTCTTCTTCTTCTTCTTCTTCTTCTCTTCTCTCTTCTTCTCTTCTCTTCTTCTTCTTCTTCTTCTTCTTCTTCTTCTCTTCTTCTTCTTCTTCTCTTCTTCTTCTTCTTCTTCTTCTTCCTCTCTTCTCTTCTTCTTCTTCTTCTTCTTCTTCTTCTTCTTCTTCTTCTTCTCTCTTCTTCTTCCTCCTCCTCCTCTCCTCTCTTCTCTTCTTCTTCTCTTCTTCTTCTTCTTCTTCTTCTTCTTCTTCTTCTCTCTCTTCCTTCTCCTCTTCTTCCTCTCTCTTTCTTCTTCTTCTTCTTCTTCTCCTTCTTCTTCTTCTCTTCTTCTTCTCTTCCTCTCCTCTCCTCCTCCTCCTCCTCTCCTCTCTCTTCTCTTCTTCTTCTTCTTCTTCTTCTCTTCTCCTCTCCTCTCCTCTCTCCTCTCCTCCTCTCCTTCTTCCTCCTCTTCTTCTTCTTCTTCTCTCTTCTTCTTCTTCTTCTTCTTCCTCTTCTCTCCTCCTCCTCCTCCTCCTCCTCCTATTTCTTAGTTGCTCCCCCCCAAAAAAATGAACTCAAAGAGCCTTGAAAAAATTAACAATAAAACAGCCTAAAATACAAAAATAAGATATATAAACAAATCCCCTCCCGCACAAAAAAGGTCCACAGGTTTTCATTGGTAAGAAGGTTTTTGCCTGGTATGCTGTGGCCCTGTTGCTTGGTGGGGGTGGGCACACTCAGCTTCATCTGCAATAGGTCAGGTACTTAAACCCTCTCGCCCCTCCCCCAAATTGGCAATGGCTCTACCTGAGATGCTGGTACCTTGGGTAGGTGCCTGAGCATTTTGACCAGATTGTAAGGAGAGTAGAAGATCTGAGCTTGCCAGTGAGAAGGTGGATCCTTTTCTCGGTGGAGCATTTGGGGCTGTTCACCCACCCCAAACAACCATTCCTCACTGGAGAAGCAGGTGGTGCGCTGGGCCTTTGCCTGCGATGCTAGCACATTTCCAACTTGAGTACTGTATATTAAGCAGTATTACTTAAATGGAGTAAGACGATGCGGAGGAGTGGAGAGACAGTAGCCCACACAGAGGGAGAGATGTATTAATCATGAATTCTTCAAACACCTACATGGATTGCTTGGCACCATAATTTGGGCACCGATGGCTATTGGGAGATGGCAGTTTTGCACTCCTGCTAACGAGCTTGTAGGAGAAGGGAAGTGGGATAAGAGATTTCATGGGGGAAATGTTGGCAGATGACATCCAGCAGAAACCATTGTGCAACCTCTCAGGAATAACATGTTTGAGCAGATGAGAGAGTTCTCATGGTGGAATAAATTACTTCCACCAAGAAAACTGCAGCTAGGGTAGGATGCCTCTGGAGTGCGAGTGATTGAACCTCTCAAAAACTTTACATGGTGGAACTAACCAAGCAAAGAACTTTTCTGTTGAGGAAGTGGTTCCCCCCTCCAAAAAAAGCTACTGTGAACCTATGATAAAGCAATGTGATTGCTGTCTGGTACACTTAGACGTCCATGACTACAAGCACAATGGACATATCATCTTGAGCAATTAAGTTCATAACTTTGGTGCGATGAGCAACTTCCCAAAGATGATGGACTCAAGTGATGACAGATAGCTAGAGCATTCATATTTGATAGGACCTCTTTAGTCATGCTAAACTGAGTTTGATTCCAGAGAGGCTAATCTCAGTGTAACAGTACTAATTTATTAGACATGGTTAGATTTACAATTTCATATTTTTTGTGCCATTATAGGAAACGATAAGGTTTAAACTAATTACATTCCATTGACTCATATTCTCTCCACCTCTCCACCCCCTTAGAAACCCTGTAAAATTAAAAAAGGGAGTGACAGACACTTTTGAAGCAATTTAATTTTTGTCGAGTTGATGAGATTTTAAAATTGTCATGTCACATGAGAGATTGCCGACAACACTGAGTTCTCTCCTCCCTGAGCTGTGGTTCCAGAACAGATGCAACCCTAAAATGGGTCTTGGCAAACTTACTCACAACTGAGTTTGCTTGCTTGTAATTTTCATGGTAGTGTATTTTATTAATCATATGAAATATGGATTCCCCCCTCCCCTCCCCTCCCCTGAGAAATGTAGCTTCTCAAGTTAGGAAGCTGTGTGAAAGCTTATTTTAGCACTCAACTAATGATTAAAACATCCTTAGGCAACAAAGTAATCCGGATAAGATTCGCTAGAGATTCAGCAATGTTTCAATGACATTGGCAAAGAGATTTTCCTTGGGTTTCACGAGTCAAAAAAGAAATGCAGCACAGATTTTATATTTAGAATTAATATGTCTGGCTGGTGTGATGACCACCAATGATGGGAATGTGTATTGAAGGAAGAGTGGCCACGAAAATGAATTGAAGAGTATCACCTCTGCCCTCAGTGTAGCTGCTTGTCAGCCTGACTGATCACTTCCCTATCCATTTGCCTACCTGCTGCCAGCCTGTATGTTTGTTCCAGCTCCTCTGCTGACCCTTTTGGGTGATATTCTCAGCTCAGAGACTAGCCTGCAGTTGGCCCGGCCACCCTATCGACTGTGTGTGAGTTTGTGCAATAACTCCAAACAACTTCCTTCCCCCACTCTGCTGAGACTTGTGCTCTTGGCTCCCCAGATGCCTAGCTGCAATCGGCAGCTCTCTGGCTGAAGTGTTAAGGTTTGGGCCTAAGGAACACAGCTCTCCAGAAGGAGTAAAATCTCAGGGTGAGGGGCAAAAAACAAAGAAGCGCAGTCTATTTCCTCCTAGGTGTATTCCCATGTCTATCAAGGGTCATGTATCATCAGGATCTGTCCCCTGACATAAGAACGTAGGTGTGATCCAGTTGGAGTCTTTTTAAGACACACCTAGTCCAGCATCCTCTCCCAACCGACATTATTATTATTATTATTATTATTAGGCAACAAATTATTGTTAGCTGATTTATCTTGCCCAAGGCAACCCAAAACAACAACTAAAACCCCCACATAGATTAATTAAAACCCAAAGGGTTTTAATCAATGAATAAAGTGAAAGGAAAGGAATGAAGATTCTACATCAAATGGCTTCGCTTTTGGCAAAGCTGGGGAAAGTCTCATTTCAACCTTTCGTTCTCAAAGTGTCCTTATTCAGAGAAGTATTGTCCCTGCAGTGCAAGGCAGGCCGAGACCATTGCTCATTGCCATGCTCTACTGTCCATTTTATGCAGTAAACTGCGACAAATGTTTGAGCCCCATGCTGAAGGAGAGGTTAAATTGTCCTGCCTCCTGCAAGCTTTCCTTTCTGCTGAATAGCTGCAGGCATTGATAGCATGGAGAAAGTAGCAGAATATCTGAGCGAAGCCATGAAATCACGTCATCATCATCAGACTTCAGCGGTATTTTTTTTTTAACCTTATTAGGCCTGTATGGTTTTGTTTCGTGGTGTCTCCTCCTGTGAACAGATGCCAGTTCTGTGTTTCCATTCGTCTTCTCTGTATGCCAATAAAGCTTGATTGACAGATTGATTGATTGGAATCTTTTGTGTATATTGGGGATGCCAATTCGTATCAGCCTGAGCCAGAAGGCATAGCAGTCAGGGATGATGGCAAATGTAGTTCACCAACATCTCGACAGCTAAGGATGCCCCAACCCTGGTTGATGTGAATTGATGATTGCATGCATACACGCGCGCGCGCGCACACACACACACACACACACAAAGAGAGAGTGGTACCTCAACTTACGAATTACTCAACATACGAATTTTTCGACTTATGAATGAAAAAAGTGCCCGCACGCCTACGAATTTTTCGACATCCGAAGGACATCCGTTGGCGGTTTTAGATGGGGTTTACTTGACTTACGAATTTTAGATGCGGTTTACTCGACTTACGAATTTTTCCGAATTTTTCGTTTCCAATGCATTCCTATGGGGAAATCGCTTTTTTCGACTTACGAATTTTTCGACCTATGAATGTGCATTTGGAACAGATTAAATTCGTAAGTCGAGGTACCACTGTATGTGTGTGTGTGTATGTGTGTGTGTGTGTGTGTATGTGTATTCATCCACCCCTCTTGTTTGTCTTCTTTTTTGCTTCTGGTGTGGAAGTTTCTTATTACCTGCAGATAGGCAAACATTCCTCTTTGTCTGAGTTGCAGCGGGTCTTTGGGTTTGTCACTAGCAGGCCTCTTAGCTTACTGATCCCCACTCATTAAAGTGGTAGCTTATCCTCCTTCAAATGTCTCTGCACATTGTCACCGACACTTATTTGTTCTCCGGCCATCAAAGTGTATTAAAATTAACCGCAGTCATCACATGAGAAGACAATAGCCATACTTAGACACAGAGATAGTTACACACCCTCAGCAGGAAACTTGCAATCAAATTCAAACGAAAGGTCACATTTGCAATAAGTAAAGGAGAAAGTGAGTAATTGGTTATGGGATTGGCTAATACCTTGAAAAGCAATCTGATGGGCTTGAAACCTTTTAGTTCAGGTAATTAAAATGAAATTCCGTTATGGCCTTCAAAAAGTAAAGGAACGGAGTGTATACTGTAAAATACTAATCTAAAAGGGAACGAAAGTCGGGAGCTTCTATTGTTTTAATTTTCTCTGGAATAAACTGTCAAATGAAATAAGTGCGGCCTTACATTTAAGGAAGCCGAAAGCTCTGGAATTCAGTTAATTAAGGACTAGTTTTTAAGTAGAAGGGGGGTAAATGTTCAATTTGTATAAATTGATTGTAAGGATTTGCTCACCCAGCAAGATCTTTGGGGGAAGAAAAGAAATTGAGTTAATTGCAAGGGTCCCTAAATTTCATTTTCAGTTTTTATTGATTCTACATACATGCACATATGCACACACAACATTTTACTTGTTGGTCAGAATAAATTGGGAAGTTCTGTGTAATTGCCACTGTACAGCTCCTATTCAATTTAATGTAGCCTGCATAGCAAAACCTGCAGGTGAATTATGCCCATTAGTTGCAACATTTAGTTTTAGCATAAAATAAAATAAAATAAAATAAAATAAAATAAAATACAAATAACTTTCTCCTCCATAAACAACAAAGAGTTATGTAGCGCCTTAAAGACCTATCAAATTTATTGTGGCATAAGCTTTCATGGACTAGAGTCCACTTCATCGGAAGCCTGGGTTGATAGGGAGAAAGAACTAGGCAACTAGTTTCTGCTCACTTGTGTGTTGAATTTTTCAACTTTCAAATTCCAAAAATGAGGAGGGCTAAGAAGTTGTAACATGACTGGGGAATTAAAAAGATAGTTTGGTTAAGTTGACAGAATGCGCACAATTTGCAGACTTAACATATAGAATAAGAGAACAAGAAGAACATACGTTTAAAGAAGATTGGAAAACGTTTATTGAATATATGGAAAATAATGCTGCAAACACTGGCAGCATTAAAATGAATTCAACATTAAAGTTTTGATGATTGCAATAATGGAAAACCGATTGGTACAGTTTTTGTAGAGTATAAACCGATTGGTATAGTTTTTGCAAAGTATGCAGGTATTTAAGATATGTAAAATGAACCATGGAAAGAGAAGAAGGGAAGTCATTGATATCTTAAGGATGTAAAATGTGTATTTGAAATTGTAAAACAGAAAATTTAATAAAAATTACCGGTATATTAAAAAACAAAACAAAAGATAGTTTGGTTAAATTAATATGATTTACTTTTGCTTGGTAAGCAAAAGCTACGTGCAAAATTGCATAGAAATCATTAAAAATGATTGCCAAGTACTTGCAGTTAGTATTAGATATTAATATCATTTGTTATTTTTTATTTTTTAGCATTACCCGACATTTTCAGAAGGTAAGACTGAAATGATTTGGTTTTCTGAAAGCAATTTATGTGTTTCTTCATCAAATGCAGACTTCCCAAGCTAACTAAATTTTGTCCAATCACAGCAATAGCTGCAGATTTGAATTCCTCACACCCCAAAATGTAATTTTAAGGCCCCCTCACTGAAGAAATTTGCAAAAATTAAGTTTCACCTCCTAAAATGGCATGCCCTAATACCCCATTGACTTTTTTGTGTGAAGGGCACTTTTGAAATTAAGGGATGTTGCAAAAGCAGTTTGTAATTTACCTTTCAAAAAAAACAAACAAACCGGAGGTGGGAGGGAAGAGTCACAATTCTTGCCGAGTGTGCCTGAGACATTGGACATGATGCCTGCTTTTTGGCTCTCTATCATAATTTTGGAAAGTTAACTTGTCCCAGGTAGTCCATTCCCTGGTTTATGGTCCTTCTGTCTTATAGATAAATTAGATGAAATTCTGGAATTAATTAAAATCCTATGTAACACAACCTATTTTGTTCACTCAATAATGAGATAACGCTTCTTTTGCTCCTTCGTGATAAGTTTTGCTACACGTTTTATTCCACTTCTTCTTCTTCTTCTTCTCTCTTTTTTTGTATGAAGTAATTTTCAGTCTTGAATCTCACTTGGGGTGGGGGGTTGTTGCTGGATGCCCTGAGGCAGCTATGGAGGGAATTGCTGGAGATGCTGGAGAGTCAACACCACCAAATAAAATGCATGCCTACTTTTTTCCACATTAAAATGTACATTTTATCATAATAACTAATTATTCTTATTGCTTTACTGCATATTATTACTTGCACTGGACCATAAAACCTAGACTAATAACACTAATTTGTCTTACATTATAGATTGCTCTATTAACTTTAACAAATCGGTTCACCACAGGCACTGATTGATAGGTACATTGTTCCCAGACTCATTTCCTTCCTTATAAACAATTATCCACACCGAATATTGTCTCTCTCTCTCTCTCTCTCTCTCTCTCTCTCTCTCTTTCCGTTTCACATTGGCGAAGCAGGGCTCTGCACCTAATTCCTAAAAATTTACACTGACATACATGCTTGCACTGCCTATGGAACATCATGTTGTGTGGGGATGTGCTGGTGTTGCCCCTAAGCACCCATTTGCTATGACGGAACAGCTTGGGGTGAAGCTATTTGTCTTGGTCTAGAGCATGGGTAGGCAGACTAAGGCCCGGGTGCTGGATCTGGCCCAATCACCTTCTAAATCTGGCTCATGGACGATCCAGGAATCAGCGTGTTTTTACATGAGTAGAATGTGTCCTTTTATTTAAAATGCATCTCTGGGTTATTTGTGGGGCCTGCCTGGTGTTTTTACATGAGTAGAATGTGTGCTTTTATTTAAAATGCATCTCTGGGTTATTTGTGGGGCATAGGAATTGGTTCATTTTTCCCCCCCCCAAAATATAGTCCAGCCCCCCACAAAGTCTGAGGGACAGTGGACCGGCCCCCCTTCTGAAAAAGTTAGCTGACCCCTGGTCTAGAGCTTATTTCTACAATCACCCAAACCATATAGCCAAGCTTTTCTAGGCAGGACTGTACCACTTCAGACACTTCAGACCACAGGAGTGTATGGGGTGGTTGTGTGTTCGAATGATTTACTGAGGAAAACTTTCCTATGCACAGAAAACTAACATGACAGGAAGAGGGGTTCAGCCAAATCTTTTCCTAACATGCTATTTTTCTACGCAGAGGGATTTCATTCAAATGCAGCCTCCTCCCTTTATCCTCTGTGAAAGTGGTACATTCCATTGTGGGATGGGGAATGAACACTTTATTCTGTTGATAGTATAAACTGCCCCCCCAAATCATTATTCCATTACCCCCCAACCCCCAGCAGGGCCATAATGCCATTTCCCAGTCTCCCATGCAATTCCACAAAGTACAGTTGCTTAGCAGTGCAATCCCATATATGTTTACTCAGAAGTCAGCCAATCAAGTTCAAACTCCTTCAAATAGAGGACTGTCCTCTGAAAATGTAGGAACCCCTTTGCCCCCCTAACAGAATCAATGATCCCGGCGGTCAGCTGGTCCACTTCTCTTGGTCCATTTGTGGGTTTCATCTTCACTTACGTTCTCCCTCAATAGCACCTTAGAGACCAACTGAGTTTGTTCTTGGTATGAGCTTTCGTGTGCATGCACACTTGATATCTGAAGAAGTGTGCATGCACACGAAAGCTCTACCAAGAACAAACTCAGTTGGTCTCTAAGGTGCTACTGGAAAGAATTTTTGATTTTGTTTTGACTATGGCAGACCAACACGGCTACCCATCTGTAACTCCCTCAATAGTTTATATTTCCAGAATGTGCTATTTCGTGAGGAATTTGGGGGAGGCAGCAAGATGCTTCATTGCACACAGTGCCGTCATGTAGCATCCATCTTCATCTCTGCAATGCACAGCTGTGTCTTCTTGAAATCAGATGCAGAGCTGGTGTGAAAAGTTCCTTCTCTCTTATGGGTAGCAAGAAAGTACCAGTGTAAGGAGACCTTCTTCTGTGAACGTCCCTGTAGTCTCTGGTACTTGATGAGGCACCTGTCTGGGTAGTGGGTGGTTGGGAACTACCCAGGTTTGTCATGCTCACTGAACATGCCTCATGCAGAGAGCCAGTGTGGTGTAGTGGTTAAGAGCGGTATACTCGTAATCTGGTGAACCGGGTTTGCATCCCCGCTCCTCCACATGCAGCTGCTGGGTGACCTTGGGCTAGTCACACTTCTTTGAAGTCTCTCAGCCCCACTCACCTCACAGAGTGTTTGTTGTGGGGGAGGAAGGGAAAGGAGAATGTTAGCCGCTTTGAGACAGGAATAAATAATAATAATAATAATAATAATATAATAATAATAATAATAGTTTTATTTGTATCCCGCCCTCCCCGGCCGAGACTGGGCTCAGGGTGGCTAACATCAAATATATAACATTGGTATAAAATCAAAGCAACAATTAAATTACCTCCTAAAAACAAGTCAGGAACAAATTAAAATCTAATTAGATGGCTTTCCACAGGATTAGGGTTGGGGACAGTAAATATTCATCAGGCCCAACTGTTAACGCTGTTCTTATAAGGGCCCATGAGACTGCTGGGAGGCCTCTTTCATACTAGTTCTTATACAAAAAGAGAAGGGGAGTCAGGCTGAGACCTGACCAAAGGCCTGGTGGAACAACTCAGTCTCGCAGGCCCTGTGGAAAGATGTCAAATCCCGCAGAGCCCTGATCTCTTGTGGCAGAGCGTTCCACCAAGCCGGGGCCAAGGCCAACCTAACCTCCCTGGGGCCCGGGATCTCCAAGCTGTTATTATTTGCAGACCATAAGGTCCTCCATGGGGCATACCAGGAGAGGCGGTCCCATAGGTATGAGGGTCCTTAGGGTAGTGATAAAGCAGGATATCAAATCCAACTCCTCCTCCTCCTCCTCCTCCTCCTCCTCTTCTTCTTCTTCATGCACATACCAGTTTATCTGATAAGCATAATGTGCTAATTACGTTGGCCAGGTCTCACGAGGTGGAGAGAAGTATTGTGGCTTCACAAATGAACAATCCCCTTTCCCCTTACTCTTTTTTTTTTTTTGGCTGCAAACTGCACAGTATTTTGTTAAACCAGCAGGGAGAGCCCTCTAGTCTAGCCATGTCTGGGACATGGAAAACAGATGCCACAAAGGACTGGACATGCAAACATAATGTCCAATTCAGCACCTCCCATTCTAGTGCCTTGCAGAGATGCCTTGGGCTACAACTCTCATCATCAGCCTCACTTAGCCCCCACCAGGGATGAAGGGAGTTGTAGTCCAAAACTTCTGGAGGACAGCAAGTTGGGGAAGTCTTCAGGGCAGATATGTATCCTCTCCCAGGGGCGTAGCAAGGGGGGTGTAGGGGGGCGTCCGCCCCATGTTCCATAATGGAGGGGGTGACAAATTATCAAGGAACAATTACTGCCCTACTAGGGCAGTTCATAAAAAAACTTTTTTTTAAATGCCTGCTCCAAAGGTCTTATCTTACTATACTAGGGATTATATAGCTATATATGAAATTTCATGCATATCGGTTAATATCTTGACCCTCCTCCACCAAAATAGCTGTTTACTTGGCTGTTTTCCTATGTCGTGAAGGCTGAAATTTCAGTTCAGTGGAGCACTTACTGTTCCCAACCCTAACCCTGTGGAAAGCCATCTAATTAGACTTTAATTTGATTTTGAGATGTTTTTAGGAGGTAATTTAATTATTGTTTGATTTTATACCAATGTTATGTATCTGATGTTAGCCACCCTGAGCCCGACTTCAGCCGGGGAGGGCGGGATATAAATAAAAGTTTTTTATTATTATTACTTGTTATTATTCCTTTGTAATAAAATATTAAATAACGTAGGGTGGGGATCAATGGGGGGGTGACAAGAAATTTTCCACACCGGGTACCACCTGACCTTCCTACACCTCTGTCCTCTCCTAGATGTCTTAGGCTTGAATTCACTCTGTGAATTGGGGCATTCACATGTCTCTGCCTACCAAGCAGCTGTCATGAATGTAAGGCAGGGGTGGGGAACTTGTGACCCTCCAGATGTGATTGAGTTACACCTCCCATCATCCTTAACCCCAGGCAACAACTGGCTGGTGTTGATGGGAGTTGGAATTCAACACCATCTGGCAAGCCTCAAGTTCCCCATCCCTGATGTAAGATGTGAGTGGACTGTCTCAAGATGTGCGGATTGAGAGGGCAGGCTAGAGCGTGGGGTTCGGAATATGATGGCAATTGGGAGATGGTCGCTATCCACCCTGTTGAAGATGTTAAAGCTGTGGGCCTGAGGAATCATTGTGGAAGAAAGCCAAATATAGTCTATTACACTTGCTCCTCTGGGGCCTATGAAGGTGAAAAAGCCCTCTGACCGGTCTTTGAGGGAGCTGTGCAGACTGTATAGGCCATGTTTGAAGGCAAGTTCGAGTAACTTCGATGCCATCCCTGTTCACAACCTTATCGTAGGATTTCCATGGAATAAACGCCTCCTCGTCAGGTATGCATTGCGTGTTGGCAATGAACAGTTTTATATTTGGCCCAATTCTGGCATTGAAATCCCCCATGAGGAGGATCTCCGCGTTAGTGGAGAAACTCTTTGTATGATGGCTCTATGATGTCAAGGATGGGGAAATTGTAGTCATCCAGATGTTACAGGCTCCAGCTCCTACCAGCACCAGCCAGCATGGCAAATGGCCAGGAAAGATGGGAGTTGTAGCCTAATCAAGCAACAGCTGGAAAGTCACAGTTTCTCCATCCCTTCTGTATAGGTAGGGAGAGATGGGGAACTCAGCACCAGATGCAAATCCCCAAAGCGAAAACAGTTTTCTGTAAACCAGGTCTCATTTTTGGACCGTGGAGAAGGATCGGAAAGACCGGGATGATAAAAGATGCATGAGAACTCATGTAGCTACACACATTTAGACTTAATTTCAGTTTGTGATTAGCGTTAAGTAGGTTTTGAGGACTGATTTGCAGGAAGAAATGAAAATGCTCGATTTACGTGGACTAGGAAGGAGTTTCCTCCCGAGGGGAATCAAGCGGTGTGTGTGTGTGTGTGTGTGGATGCAATTTAAGTGGTTAGGTAATCTTAATCTGAAATGCACCCATTTTCTTCTGTTAGACCTTGAGATAAAGCTGATGAATAAAACTGATCCATGGAAAGGAAAGGTTAGACTATTTCTACGTTTTAAAGGGGCCCGTCACCATTGTGGAGAAAACATTTTTTTTTTTTTTTTTGGTGTTCATTTTCTGTGTTCAGGATTGAGCTGTCAAATTACTCATTTAAATGCCAAAACCAGAGACTGCTGAGTTTTCTGCATGCAATTTGTGATTTCTGAGCGGAAGCCTCCTTGAACCAGAGCCTCCCGCATCTATAATTAAAAGGCAAGCGGGTTTGTTGAAAAGACCTATTTTCCGAAGATATAAACATCTTACATTATTTTTCTGGACACACGCATTCTTTCTGTTAGAAAAACTATGGGGCTTATGAAGTTGTTGGTTTTTTTGCTGTGATTTTATACACAATGGAAGGGTGAGGAAAAGGTCAGTAATAACTCTGCTGTTGCATTTTCGCTGGGAAGAAAAAACCCGGCGTCCTATTGATCAATAATAAAATGGAAAAAGCACAACTATTAGCTTTTAACTTGATCTTCTCTGACCTTTCCCCTGCCATGTTGGCTTTGTTCTTAAATGTTATGCCTGCTGTTTCAAAGGTTTGTCCCGTTTAGTCTTTTATTTAATTAACACATGATCTTCTTTACCAGCCATAATGTTGAAACAAGAAATTCACTTCCATCCCCTTGTTGAACCATTGTCTGGTTCACACCCTACGCTTGATAACAACTGTTACAAATTGTAAGTGCTTTGAATGAATAGCTGTGCTTAAAATGGCAGTGGCGGGTGGGTCGTTGCAGGCCGTTTACGGCAAGCAGGACGTGGATGGGGAACCCAAACAAACCCTTTTGTGTTTCGGACCACTTGTGGTTGGACCTCAATATAAAGCTGGTTATTAGGAGGCATACAAAGTTATCACAATAAATGCCCTAGGTTCTGTGGTTTAACCCACAGCATCACCCGCCCCTCTTGGGGCAGTGCATAATTTGCCCAAATGGACCAGCCTCCACTCCCTTCCTTCCCAACCTTGAAGATATCCAAGACCTATGGATCCTTCCCTTTCTGCCCTTGGTTTTTCATTGCTCCCCTCATTGCCTCTGAAGTGGTGCTCCTGTGAAGTAAGCCATTCTAGAAATAGGACAAATAACACACATTGTGAGTCCTTGTAGGACTTGTTTTCCATGGGCAATTTTGTCTGTAACTTGGGCCAACCAGCTACCTTCATCAGAGCAACCAAAAAGACTTTTGCTTCTCATCTCAGTGTGACATTTGGGTGTAATTAATATCTCTCGGTCTCAGAAGGGGTGGAATTAAATATTTTCCCTCCCGGGAATTTGTATCTGCTGAGTCTTCTACGCATCATCAGAGTGAGACAGTTTCATCACTGCTGAGCATAGTCAAAGCTGGAAGAGTTATCCAAGCAATGGGGCAAAACATTTGTTTGGGAAACAAAAAAACTAAAACAATTGAAATTCAGCAAATTAAAATTGTGCCTTTTCACATTCTGTTGCCAGCCTCAAAATTTTAAAAATTGCTGCCTTTGGTTGCCCCTGCTATGAAGGGACCTACTACTACTACTACTACTACTAATAATAATAACAATAATAAAATTTTATTTATACCCTGCCCTCCCCAGCCAAGACTGGGCTCAGGGTGGCTAACACTGAATATAAATACAGTAAAAACATTACAAACAAAACAAAACAAAAAACAAAACAGTTGATTAAAAAAAGTTATACAGTCAGGGCCGGCGCGTCCATTTAGGCGAACTAGGCAATTGCCTAGGGCGCCAAAATGGAGGGGGCGCTGGCCAGGCTTGGGCGGGACGGGCTAGCAGCAGCTTCTCCGCTGTAGCGGAGAGGTGCTGCTTGCCCCCTACACACCACCCCGGCTCCCGCTAAAGCAGGCTTTGGCGGGGGGGGGGTGGGACGGGCGAGCAGCAGCTTCTCCGCTACAGCGGAGAAACTGCTGCTTGCCTCTCCACCACCCCCCACCTCCCGCTAAAGCAGGCTTTGGCGGGGGCAGGGGGCGCCGGATGGTGGTCTGCCTAGGGCGCAAGAAAGCCTAGCACCGGTCCTGAATACAGTTTAAAATGCAGCTTAAAATGCAGCCTCGTTTTAGTGGTAGCCTATAGATCAGGGGTCCCTAAACTAAGGCCCGGGGGCCGGATGTGGCCCAATCACCTTCTCAATCTGGCCCGCAGACGGTCCAGGAATCAGCGTGTTTTTACATGAGTAGAATGTGTCCTTTTATTTAAAATGCATCTCTGGGTTATTTGTGGGGCATAGGAATTCGTTCATATTTTTTTTTCCAAAATATAGTCTGGCCCCCCACAAGGTCTGAGGGACAGTGGACCGGTCCCCTTCTGAAAAAGTTAGCTGACCCCTGCTATGGATCAAAGCCATAAGGGGAGAAAACATCCAATATTCACCGGGGCCAACTACAACATTTAATAAACGCTATTTCACATCAGTTGCTTACTGCCAAACGCTGGCTGGCTTGGTAAAATTATTGGATGCCAAAACGCAGACAACAAACACGGAACATTTATGGAATGTTCAAACATCCAGGGAATATTTGCTATCTCAAAATTAACAAAAGAGACCTTTAAGATTATGGCTTGGATCCAAATACTTTATGGGCACAATTGCTTTTACTTGGGAAGTAGAATTTTATCACTATCTGCAACATCCAAACCCTTGAGGGTGTGGGAGATTGAAATGGCTTGCTTAACACTGTGGCCACAAGGTAAGCCAACAGATGGGGACATGGGATGCTAGTGGATCCTGATAACCCAACTCCATATTTATATTTATGGACTGTAGACCAAATAAACCAATATAGGCTGAGAAAGCAGATTATAAATTAAGAACAGAATCCACCTGAAATGATGCTCTTTTCAAGTTTTATTGATTTCAACGGGAGAATTAAAGAAGTGTTTCAAAGCCCCCCATTGAAATCAACAGTCTTAACAGTCCTTTACTTTGCTTGGATCATATCCCAAGTAAGTGAAAGATTATTAATTGCAATCCTTCACAAAAGTATACAAAGTGAGTTTAAAGAAAAATGAATACGAACCATTCTGATGGGTTGGCAATTATGTGATGCAGCCAAAGAAGTATTTTTTTTTCAAGACCTATTGCATTATATTCATATGTAACTCTCTCCCATTGATATTTGGTGAATCATTCCTCTTGTTTTTATGCATGCAGTGAACACGTTTGAGAAATTAGCCTAGCATCATTATGTGTGTAAAGAATGTATTGAAATGTGACTGTGTGTGTTCTTGATTTTTTTAATGGCATGATGAATAATTGTATCTTTATTAAAGTGTTACAGCTGTGTCTGGCATTAAATAATCCTTTACACATTCTCACCTTTTAGCCATAATTATATTTGTGGAGCATATCACCAGACTGTGGGTTTGGGTGAACGATTCCCATTTTCCCTTTGTTTTTGTTTTCAGACTGAGAGACGTGGCCGGGGTTTCACAATGCCTTGAATATCAACACCATAAAATCCCTTTACCAATCGTAAATGCATAAATGCAATCATGCATACCTTTCTGAGTTATGAGGTGGTCGCACAGTTGGCAGGCTGGCTTGATGCTTTCTTGACAGGTTAGGTTAAAGGATTAAGTCTAGTCTGTCTTCACTTTGCCCTGGTTCTGACACACTCTAAAAAAAGTTACCGGCTGCCCGGGTGCTTAGCCTGACCTCTACATCTCCCTGGAGTGACAACACTTTCCTTTTTGCTCTCCAAAGGTCAAGGCAGATAACTTGTTGAGCCTCCCAGATACTGCCTTATCAGTGGCTTTTCCCTCCTGGCATCACACTTTGAAATAAATGCACAAACTACTGGAAGGAAAGAAAGAAAGAAAGGGAGAGATCCAGACAGAGTTAGGCACTTTTAAATGCTGCTGGTTTCAGCGGTTGAGAACAGAGCATGTGCTTAACGCTCTCTGTGATGCGTTTCAACTGCTGACTCCAAGATAAATGGTCAGGGAAGTTCTCTGCCAAAGCCTCTATTCCAGGGGTGTCCAAAGTCCATTTCGGGGGCCCAATCCGGCCTGCTGGTTGGTTCAATCCGGCCCCGTGGCAGTTTATTCCCTGGGGTAAAATCCAAAAAGCTCAACAACTTTGGGGTGAAATCATAAAAAAGCTCAACAAATTCAATCCTTTAAAAAGGACAACAACTTTGATTGGTCCTTAGGTCGGCCCCCACGGCCCTTCACTTCATCAAATCTGGCCCTCTTTGAAAAAAGTTTGGACACCACTGCTCTATTCCTACTCACTCTGTGGCAGAAAGGGTTAAAGCATTCTTGGCTTGGCTTGGCTTGCAGGGGAATGGCATCAGTGCTGCTGGAGAGCTGGACCTTGCTAAATTCAATATATGGAGCAGCCTAGCATGGTTTGCCGGCACCCGGGGTTGGGGTAGGTAGGTGCATGCTGGGTGATGGCAGGACGTGGAGAGTGAATGGAGCCAACTATGCCAGCCCAGGCCTCACTGCCAATGCCGCCGGAGTGACCCCTCACCCCATTGGAGCCCTCACCCCACTGGAGCCAAGCAGGGCCATGCTGTGCCACCTGCCCTCCCATTCAGAGATGCTATGTGTATTTTTTCCAGTAAGCAATTCTTTGTCCCTCTGCAGCCTCCCTGGCTGCTACCCACACATTCCAATGTAAAAAAAGCTCCTCATGATGTCTTTTCCTATGCTATAATAATAATAATAATAATAATAATAATAATAATAATAATAATAATAATAATTTATTTGTACCCCGCCCATCTGGCTGGGTCTCCCCAGCCACTCTGGGCGGCTTCCACCAAACATTAAAATACATTTAAAATATCACAGTTTAAAAACTTCCCTAAACAGGGCTGCCTTCAGGTATTTTCTGAATGTCAGGTAGTTGTTTATTCCCTTGACTTCTGATGGGAGGGCGTTCCACAGGGCGGGCGCCACTACCGAGAAGGCCCTCTGCCTGGTTCCCTGTAGTTTTGCTTCTCGCAGTGAGGGAACCAACAGAAGGCCCTCGGTCCTTTAATTGAGGTGTGGTCACCTGGGAAGGCTTCAGAATTCGCATCACTGGCAAGTATCCTTTTATTTCATTCTACAAACACCTGTCAGCTGCCTCAATAGTAAGGTAAGCAGATTGAAAACCTTATACCAAACCCACGAGAGTTTCGCTGAAGATTTGTTTTCCCTTTGATTTCCTTCTTCAGCAACTGAAGGAGAATGGCTTAAAAAAAACTAAAACTAAAAGAGGAAACCTTTTTGACACAGCACGGGTATTAATAGTGGAATTGCATGGGCAGGGCCAATTATGCAAATTTTCCCAACCAAATGTTGTCATTCCTACCAGTAGGGTAGTGACCGGATTGGAAAGAACCACACAGTTGGTTGGGTTGAGGTATTCACAGACATTACAGCATTACCACAGCATGGGGCAGTGCCTTTCACGTGGCTGATGGGTTTGTGTGAAGTGAAACCAACCCAGGACATGATTTAACTTTCAGTCTTTTGGTCTTCAAACTCCTGAGCAGACCCCAAGCAGGTCTGAAAGTAACACACACACAGGAACACACTCTCTCTCTCTCTCTCTCTCTCTCTCTCTCTCTCTCTCTCTCTGGGTACCTGGGCTTTGTTAGAAGACAATTTATAGTCAAGTGAGAGCACTTCTCTGAACGCAATGCAAGTATGCTTGCAGCAGCCAAGAAAACAGATGGCATGGGAGGTGTTGACAAGCTGGAATTCTGCATTCCATATTCTTCCCTGAACAACGGCAAAGATGACCTACTGGCTTTTAGGATCAGGCATTTTGGTAGCCAATGTGATATTAGCCTAAACATAGTTACTTACCGATCAGACGTTAGCAAAGAGAGGCCATGTGTGGAGCTTTGGAAAGGACACAAGGTTTCAGAAAACAACACAATGAATGTGCATGTTTTTGTTACTCCTATAGCAACTTTGCAGTCCCATGGACTGCAAAAAGATCAAACTTATCCATCCTTAAAGAAATCAGCCCTGAGTGCTCACTGGAAGGACAGATCCTGAAGCTGAGGCTCCAGTACTTTGGCCACCTCATGAGAAGAGAAGACTCCCTGGAAAAGACCCTGATGTTGGGAAAGATGGAGGGCACAAGGAGAAGGGGACGACAGAGGACGAGATGGTTGGACAGTGTTCTCGAAGCTACTAACATGAGTTTGGCCAAACTGCGAGAGGCAGTGAAGGATAGTGCCTGGCGTGCTCTGGTCCATGGGATCACGAAGAGTCGGACATGACTGAACGACTGAACAACAACATAGCAACTTTGATGCTACCTGAGTAGAAAGGAGATGTCCTCAGCTATCAATAGCTATTAGCCACAATGGCTGCTATCTGCGGCAGTCCCTGGAGGCAGCAATGCTTCTGAGTTGCTGGGAAATACAGAAGGGTTTGTGCTTAAATCGTCCTTATTGGTTTCCCACAGGCATCTGGTTTGCCACAGTGGGAACAGGATGCTGGGCCACTAGCCTGATCCAACAGGCCTTTCTTATGTTTTTACCAGCCCTTGGCTAAAGTAGAATATACAGTGGTACCTCAGGTTACAGACGCTTCAGGTTACAGACTCCGCTAACCCAGAAATAGTACCTCAGGTTAAGAACTTTGCTTCAGGATGAGAACAGAAATTGTGTGGTGGCGGCAGCGGGAGGCCCCATTAGCTAAAGTGGTACCTCAGGTTAAGAACAGTTTCAGGTTAAGAACGGACCTCCAGAACGAATTAAGTTCTTAACCCAAGGTACCACTGTGTAAGAACACTCAAAATGATAGCCCAAACCATGTAATGCATTAATTTCAGAGGAAAAATGAAAGAGGTGTTGTCCATGTCTTTCATTAAATTCTCTTGTGGGTGGGTGTTTTTTGTGTGGGGCAAGGGCAGGTGCTCCTGCGAAACCATCGTGTGACATCTGAAATGAGCTGTAGGAAGAGGCAACCTATCTACAGGTGAAACTCGAAAAATTAGAATATCGTGGAAAGGTTCATTTCTTTCAGTAATTCAACTTAAAAGGTGAAACTAATATATGAGATAGACTCATGACATGCAAAGCGAGATATGTCAAGCCTTTATTTGTTATAATTGTGATGATTATGGCGTACAGCTGATGAGAACCCCAAATTAACAATTTCAACTTTGGGGTTTCTCATCAGCTGTATGCCATAATCATCACAATTATAACAAACAAAGGCTTGACATATCTCGCTTTGCATGTCATGAGTCTATCTCATATATTAAACGCCAGTACTGTAGCTAATGAAATCAATTGCTTACATAAATGGACTTTTCCATGGTATTCTAATTTTTCAAGTTTCACCTGTATTATCACCTCTACATAGTGCCCTTGTAACAACAGAACTGACCGGGGGAAATCTTGACGCTAATCTTGAGATATTCAGATATACTGGATAGATCCGAGAAGACTAAGCAAATACGGTGGCAATGCAAATGGAAATTTTAGATAAAAAGTGAAGATTACTTGCTAATTAGGTTGGATGCTGATCACATCTTTCTTCCCACCAATGGAAAATCTGATACAAGGCTCAATCAATCAAGTTTTAAAGAAAGGAAAATTAATTACTGCTTCTCTACAGTTACTATATGGATGGAAATTAGGTCTTGTTGAACAGGTTTGATTTTGTTATTTGGATTCAAGACAACTCCTATAAAACATGTTGGTTATGTAAAGCATATGATTCTGTGCCACGAGGCATTGCTATTTGTTTTTTAAAAAGCACTTGGGAATATTCATTCAATTTGGTTAGGAATGTGTTTCTTTCAGCCATTGGCTATAACCACTCAGAAGCAGAAAATAAAATCAAAACAACTCCACGATAAACATAGAAATGGATTAATAAGGAGCATCATTCAGCAGGAAATTCTCCCATGCAAGTCCCATTGAAAGGAGCAGCGTGCATTCTTAGTTCATGTGGGGCAACAGTGAAACCCAAGAGGCCTGTTCACATTATCAGTATATGCAGGGAAGGGCCATAGCTCAGCGGTAGAGCATGCAAAAGCTCCCAGGTCCCATTTCCAGGAATCTCTGGTTAAAAGGATTAGGTGGCATATGATGGTGAAAGACTACTGGAGACCTGGAGAGCTGTTACCATTCAGAAAAGGCCATCATGGGTTAGATCGGGCATCGGGAACTACAACTACTCAGCAATCTGGTGCTGGCACAGAGGGAGAATGTGGTAGCCTCCTGTCCAGAAGGAGGGAAAGTAGCAGATCTATGAACTTTATATCTGTCAGTGGGGCAGGATTGGCCCTGCAGTGTCACCTGATTCCCCCAGGGGATTCTGGGTTGTTGTGCTGCAGTCCCAGCAGGAAACTGTTCTATAAGGAATGTTTGCCACTCATGTTTATCTGTTCACCTAAGCTTCCTGTTGTTTTATTACCCATCTTACATCCAGAGTGTTTCAAGATGTGTGCGTATGTGTGCAAGGCAATATCGGATAGCAAAGTAGCACGTTTTTGGATCGGACTAAATTCAGAAGGATGCATGCATTTTTAATGGACTTAAATGTGACATAAACCAGAGCGCCGCTGTATACTTTGATACATATGGACAGGCGCATACATTTACAAAGCTTGCTTAAGTAGTCTGCTCATCTTCTTCTAGGGTACTCTAAGGATTAAGATGACATGTGGCAAAGGATCTTTTAAGGCAATCGCATGAGGCAAACGAAACCAGCAGAAATACATTAGTTGTTGACCGCGAGGTCTACATTCCTCCGAGGCAGGGTGGTGAAAGTTGTCAGGAGAATCCCACGTGAAACAGGCCTGGAGTCCAGTCGTAGCCTCTCTTCACATGTGTTTTGAACAAAAGAGTAAATCATTGATGCTGTATTAATGAGATGCACATATGCAGAAAGTATTAGATGTGTCTGAAAATGTAACTTAGACAGTGTTCTCGAAGCTACTAACATGAGTTTGGCCAAACTGCGAGAGGCAGTGAAGGATAGGCGTGCCTGGCATGCTCTGGTCCATGGGGTCACGAAGAGTCGGACATGACTGAACAACAACAACAACAAAGTACACGTTATTCCGAACAGTTAACCAGCAGGGTGGGCCAGTAAAGCAAATACTGACATTGAGTCCGTAGTGAGTGGTCTGGTCAGTGAATGGGGAAGGAGAGGACAGCAAGATGGGAGAATCACACGGTGGATTTGAAGCAACGAAAAGCAACTATAGCAACTATTTGTCATATGACTGCTCTCCTCTAGAAAGCAGCCCTTTCAGGATTTTCTGCCTTCAGTGGAACTACTTGACCAAAGAGCCTTGCCTGCTGAGAAATGCTTCTATATTTGCCAGGGAACCCCTGAACAGAGGATTCTAGCAAGCATCTTCAGCTCATTTATGGAATGTTAGGTCAGGCCTGTTGAGCTTGCATGAGCTGAAAGTGCACCCTAGCAACACCATAGGATCTACTTAAGGCTCCCTTTCTATCAGGCTTGCACAGCTCAACACAAGGCAGCCACATCCTCACCTCTCGATCCTCACATCGAGAGCCAGTGTGGTGTAGTGGTTAAGAGTGGTAGACTTGTAATCTGGTGAACCGGGTTCGCGTCTCCGCTCCTCCACATGCAGCTGCTGGGTGACCTTGGGCTAGTCACACTTCTTTGAAGTCTCTCAGCCCCACTCACCTCACAGAGTGTTTGTTGTGGGGGAGGAAGGGAAAGGAGAATGTTAGCCGCTTTGAGACTCCTTCGGGTAGTGTAAAGTGGGATATCAAATCCAAACTCCTCCTCCTGTCATGCCTTATGACTTTCTGAGTGCCTGGCAACCTCTTATTTTTTTTGCATTTCCTCTGTAGGCCGCAGAAACAGGAGGCTTGATAACAACCCTGATGGGCCACATTTATACATAGGTAGTTGGCTGAATACAGTTTCACGAGCATGTCATGTAGGCATGCAACAAATACACACATAGGACTCAGCTATATGCGGGTGGTGCTGTGGGTTAAACCACAGAGCCTAGGACTTGCTGATCAGAAGGTCGGTGGTTCAAATCCCCATGATGGGGTGAGCTCCCATTGCTCGGTCCCAGCTCCTGCCCACCTAGCAGTTCAAAAGCACATCAAAGTGCAAGTAGATAAATAGGTACCGCTCCGGCGGGAAGGTAAACGGCGTTTCCGTGCACTGCTCTGGTTCGCCAGAAGCAGCTTAGTCATGCTGGCCACATGACCCAGAAGCTGTATGCTGGCTCCCTCGGCCAGTAACGCTAGATGAGCGCCGCAACCCCAGAGTCGGACACGACTGGAGCTAATGGTCAGGGGTCCCTTTACTTTTACCTTTATACAGCTGCAAATAAAACATTTTAAAGTGTTGTAAAGTGCAATATACAAATGTGACACTAGATGGCAACAGTGAGCTATGCCAAATTCAAGGTATTTTTCAAAAAAAAAAAAAACATTTTCACAGTGTTTTTAATATGTGTGTAGATTCCACCATAGTGAGGATTTTATTAAGTGAGGGCACTGCCTCAAATATTCTCCCCAAACCCCACTTCCTGAAGACCAGCTCAAAACCTGGAGGTCTTAAGTGCACATTATGCTCTGTTTCATAATCTTCCTCATTATCCAATGTGAGAAGGATATCAGTGTGTCACACATCACTGCAATCTCATTTCTTATTGTTGGTTGTCAGCTGGAAGGGTGAGGCAATGCACAGCATGATGTCATTATATCACACATTGCTTTTCACTAGATGTTATGAGGAACTACCCTGTGATCTTTGGATGGTGAGCAGTACAGTGGTACCTGGGGTTAAGAACTTAATTCGTTCTGGAGGTCCGTTCTTAACCTGAAACTGTTCTTAACCTGAGGTACCACTTTAGCTAATGGGGCCTCCCGCTGCCGCCGGCAATTTCTGTTCTCATCCTGAAGCAAAGTTCTTAACCCGAGGTACTATTTCTGGGTTAGTGGAGTCTGTAACCTGAAGCATCTGTAACCCGAGGTACCACTGAATATAAATTTAATAAATAGTAATAAAGGAACAGGGGCCAAAAGGCATGGAGTGACAGCAATTCCATATCTTCCAGGTAAGACAAATCTTCCAAAAATTGGCATGCATGGATTTGGTTTCAGAAGTCCCAAAAGGTATAAAGACCCAATCTATTGATTTGGGTCGCATTTTGCAGATTATTTCAGAAGATGAAGCTGCTGGTTTGTGAGCTAAAATTATTTATCACATCCCCCCCCCCCTGGCTCCATACCACATCATCATCCATTTCATCATCCTTTCTGTGTTGTCTTAAACTGAGTAGAATAGAGTCTGTCATTTACAGGTGAAACTCGAAAAATTAGAATATTGTGGAAAAGTCCATTTATGTAAGCAATTGTTTTCATTAGCTACTGGAGTTTAATATATGAGATAGACTCATGACATGCAAAGCGAGATATGTCAAGCCTTTGTTTGTTATAATTGTGATGATTATGGCACACAGCTGATGAAAACCCCAAAGTTGAAATTGTTAATTTGGGGTTCTCATCAGCTGTATGCCATAATCATCACAATTATAACAAATAAAGGCTTGACATATCTCGCTTTGCATGTCATGAGTCTATCTCATATATTAGTTTCACCTTTTAAGTTGAATTACTGAAAGAAATGAACCTTTCCACGATACTCTAATTTTTTGAGTTTCACCTGTATTTCCATTCACAGAAATTAGGACAATGGAATGGATGCATTTGTGCAAGAGGTTACAGAATTCAGATTTTATTGGTGCAAGATTTGGGTTGCCTGGGTGTAGGATTTTTATTTTTTTAGGTCATGGTACACATAGCTCTGGGCAGAACCTCAGAGGGAGTCATCCTCACAGACCTGTCATTCTTGGTGTTTTGTTTCTGCCACTTCCTGGCTTCGGCAATCAAGCCCTTTTCTGCGAGGTTGGAACTAGTTGGGAAAGTATGTCATTTTCTTCATGTTTATGCTTGTAGTACCAGTAATTCCTCCCAGCTGTGTTTTCACCAAAACAACAGATAGTATCTATTGACTAACGTAAGTGCCTCTAAATCAATAATTCCACACCATTTCTCATTGTTACCTCCCCAATCTGAAAAGAATGAGCACTCTAGATGTGTCAGCGGTGGAATGGCAATAGATCTAAACAGAGTTGGTTTTAAGGTGCTTTGAGAACATGGTTAGAGGGTAGCACAATATACAAAATAAATACAGAGTGTTGGTGGCAATTTCTCAAGCAAATTTAAGGACATGACCCAGCCAAAGTTAAGGTTTCATTGATTTCAGTAGGAGATAGTTAAGCAAATGCTTAAATTGTGGATAAGTGTAATCGTAACCAAAGCAGCCAATGGTCTTTCAATCCTAGGGCGCCGTAAGATGAAACCAAGAAACAAGCCCAAATGAAAATAGAGGCTAACCCTTTGGGTTTTGTTTTATGACTTCTTCAGCTGCAGATTGAATGGAAAGTAGTTATAATCTTTGGTCCTTATTACAGCATAAGTCAGTCTATCAAACAATTGAAGGTCTTGTTGATTCATCGTCGGCCATTATATTATTATTAACTTTACCTGTAAATGAATGAGTGAGTGCATTGCCAAACCTTCAATACAGGGACCGTTCTGAATGCTGAAGGCCTTGTAGGATAAGCATTGTTTCATAAAACTAAAGAAAAAGCTTACCATACCATGTCAAATGCAAGCCTGTTTTAGTTTTTATTGAGCAGTTGCAAATTGCCTAGAAATTTATATGAAAGGCAATTCATACATTGATGGTGATGATAATAGCCAGGATAAAACCCGTCTCCCTGTCATCTATATTGCAGGTGGGGAGAACGTACAACCCATCTAGTTTACAATAGTTGTGGGTGGTTTTTTTAACCATCAGTTTCAGTCAAGTAGTCAGGGAAATAATGTGCTGAATTGTAACATTTTAAATTTTAAATATGAACATTATTTAAGGTGCCAGCATAAAAGTGCCATGTGTTATAACTAGGGCTTTTTAAGGCAATATGACTGTAATCCTATACCCAGTTTCCTGTGAGTAAGCCCCGTTGAACCCATGAGGTTTACTACGAATGGATATACATCAGATTGCGTTGTTTATCTCTTTTGAAATCTGCGCGATTAACATCAATATTTCACAGAGAAAACAAATTGTAAAGACACAGTCTCTGGTTCTGCTTCAGAGAAATTAATTGGCAAAACTCCAATTGATTTCAGCTGGAGACCTATTGACCCCTGAAGTGAAATCAATAATTATTTGGCAGCTTAAGGAAATTAAATAAAGTGGTATCACTGAGAGAGAGGAAAAAAACCAATCTCAGCACACAAGACTCTCATTCTCGACCAGAGATGCTGATCTGGGTGCAGCAGATTTAGTAACTTGTTCCAAATCCGTGTGAATTGTTCATATTTCCTGAGCTCTGTTCACAGAAAATATGTAAAATATGTGTTGGGGTGTGGTTTTACCCCCCCCCTTTTTAAAGGACAGAATTATGTGCCTTAAACAATCCTTCATTCCCTGTCCAAAATTGTTTTTGAGAATAAGGGGCTTTTCAGGGCAGTGAAGAGAAACTGTGAGCGTGCTTTAAAAAATGGATGTGGGAGGCTGTGATGGATGTTGCTGGACTCCAACTCCCATCAGCCCCAGTAAGCATAGCCGGTGGTCAAGGGTTATGGGATATGTAGTCTAATAATATCTGGAGAGTGACAGAATCCCCACCCCTGCTTCAAACACACCCAGTTATATGTGTAATGTGAGGTTCTTCAAAACATTCACTGTGGGACTAAAACTGCTTCTAGACTGAGTTGAGGTTGTTTGAATGTTCCCCTGTATATGTTGGATATTCTCTCTCTGTGCGTGAGAATAATTTGTTCCAGAAACAGAGAAGAACAGAGGAAAAAGAAGCAGCAGAACGCTGAGATTGTTTTGTCTATGCAAGGAGGTTTTCTGTGGGAACTGTTCTTTGGACATGCGCCGTGTGACAGGAAGTACTGGTAACAATGGTTCTGTGTAATTTGTTATTGTGGGATGTGATACATAAGTAGTAGTCAAGTACAACATTCCTTGTTTTCCTAGAGAAGACATGCGAGGGAATGTTTGGTCCAGCCAGTCGACAACTTCCTGTTTCCTCCTGGCCTGGAGCATCCTTCCTCTTGCACGTAATTAGAGGTAGGCGTGACCTTACCTGCCCAGGTAACAAAAAGGGCAAGGCACGCAGCACACTTTCTTCTTTTCGACTTCTCCATCTTCCTTTCGTTGTGTGAACTGCAGGACTGCACCCTGCAGTCACTGGGATTATTCCCCCATATTGGGTAGATCCAAATGTATATACTTTGTAACTAAGTCTGACTTCAGGGATCACACTGTGCTCTGCCTGATGTAAGTAAACTTCTTTTATTTACTTATGAATAAGACTGTGGTGTCTGTCCTTTTAGGAGGGATTCAAAGGGGTCTTGCCAGGAAAATATTAGAATACATTTAAATCTGGACAACCAAGATTGAATTGCATATAGTCAGAGGCTTACACAAGCCTGCAACCAGCTATCTGCTGTGCATGTAAAGGGGGAATGTAAACTCTGCTAAGTAAAGGAACTTGCTAGCGCAAGTTAGGAAGGATTCCCACAGTTATAACTTGTTATAAGTCTCTCACTTGCATCTTGTGGTGAGAGAAGCAGAGAGAAAGAGTCTTCAACTCTTGTTGGACTCTCAGCATGCCTTGACCACGGCAGTGGCGAATGTCTGGATCTTTATGGTGTCCATGAGTGTTTATTGCATACTGTGTGTGCCTTCAACCTCAAAGACTCTTCCAAGGAAGGAGCTGTTCAGTTTGGATACTGGCACACACATGCAGCGAAAGTGATGCCGGACCCAATCCTTCTAAATCATCCATCAGTGGTTGATGGATGGATCCAACAGTATGTACATAAGCAAACAGATGACAGGGAGAAAGGTTCTTAGCTTAGAATTCTCCCCAAGAAGTCATTTTCCCCCTGTGGCCATTTTTCTCTATTGGTGAGAGATATGAACCATCACAGGCCAGCGTTGCCACTGGTACAGTCCAGATACAGAAACTGGTGTTTCTGTAACCCAGGCCTAAGTTACATAGTATAGTCTTACTTACACACACACAAACACACACACACACACACACTGAAAATAAAGTTGCTGAGAAGGAAAACGAAGGACTATAAAGACCATTGCGCATGCGTTCTGAAGCTCCACATTGAATAATTAAAAGAATGGAAACAAATTGATTTGACGGGATGTTGTAAATAAATCTATTGACATCCTGCACATTTTGCTACAGCCATACTGATGTAGCAACTGCCTGGATTGTACAAAAGCTACTTCACTGAAGGTGGTATAGCCCCAGATTGTAGTGGTGGGGGGCAACTGGGTGGGAGGGGGAATATGGTTCATAGATGATGGACCTCACATCTAAAGACAAAAGTTTTTTCAATATATGTAGATAATTAAGTGGGTTACCCCCCCCCAGGAAATGTTGTGTATTTCCCCACAGATGGAATTTGTAAAAATCATGATCAGTAATGTTGCATGCACACCATCAGATTAGATTGTGAATGTGTTATTTTTATGAGCCTAGGTATTGCTGTTTTATAGTTATATGGTCTTTCTTGTGTTCCACAATTCTACGTTGTACACAACCCATTCCACCACCCATTCCAACAATATATGTATAATTTGTGAAAAATTCATCATTCTGATTGCAACCAACTTTGCCTATCTGCCAGATGTTTGAAATTTTTTGTTCTTGTTTGAAGTGAACATCCTGCATTGGGTATGCCATTTTTGACAAGCGAGTTTAGATGGTAGTGCAGTTGTGAATATATTTTATTTTAATAAATTCCACCCTGCCTTTAGAAATATCCCCTTCCAAGCAGCTTACAGTAAAAATAACAACAACAACCCAAACCAACAGCAACTTAAAATAATAATAATTGAGCATTTTGAATACATCAGGATACACAAAAGCAGAAGAAATGAAGGTGATCATTAAAATGTGAAAACCTGAAATGCAATAACACTAGGCGAAGAGGAACGATATTGCCTGGTTGTAACCCCCCCCCCAAAAAAAGGGGGGGATGCGGGTGGCACTGTGGGTTAAACCACAGAGCCTAGGGCTTGCTGATCAGAAGGTCGGCAGTTTGAATCCCCGCAACGGGGTGAGCTCCCGTTGCTCGGTCCCTGCTCCTGCCAACCTAGCAGTTCAAAAGCACGTCAAAGTGCAAGTAGATAAATAGGTACCGCTCCGGCGGGAAGGTAAACGGCGTTTCCGTGCGCTGCTCTGGTTCGCCAGAAGCGGCTTAGTCATGCTGGCCACATGACCCGGAAGCTGTACGCCGGCTCCCTCAGCCAGTAAAGCGAGATGAGCGCCGCAACCCCAGAGTCGGACACGACTGGACCTAATGGTCAGGGGTCCCTTTACCTTTTAACCCCCCCAAAAATAATAAACCAAAAATAAAATCACTTGGGCAGACTTTGGATCCAACAGGCATTGCTGCGAACAACTGAAGCAAGCTACTAGGACTGGTATTCCTTCTGCTGTTTATGAGTTTAGAATCCCTGACATTTCAAGCTACAATATGGAGTAGCTTAATACTAAAACACAACCCCAAATATTAGGTCAAGTTGGGCACTTTTTCGCTGATTTGAAGCAGCTCAGGGGAAGGATTCCAACACATCCTTGCTCTGGAAGCTCTCAAACTTTAGGTGGACTGGTTTGTTGTTGTTTATTTTTGGGGTGGTGGTGGTGGTGGTTAGTAAGTGTGGAGACTTAATTGCTATGGTGCTGTAGTGGATAGCGGAAGACTTACTCAGATCACTGCCTTGTTGTGAAGTTAACTGAGTGACCTTAGGCCTGTTACCTCAGCTTCATCTGCCTCACAGGGCTGATGTGAAGAGGAATATAAGCCCCCCAAAAGCTCCCCCCCCGGCACATTGTTGTGAGGTCCTTTGAAGAAAGGCAGGCTGCAAACTGGTGAAGGAAGAAAATTATGTCGGTCTATTCATTCATTTATGTCTATATCCGAAGATCACAGGGTGGCTTACAACCGAAAATGTGTGTGCAGAAGTTCCGCTGAGATCAGTGGGATTCCAAATGACTGTATTCAGGATCCAGTAGTAAAAATGCAATGAAGCCCGTGATAGTGCTTTTGAGGAATTGTTTTCAGAACTATTTCGGTATGCGCCCGTGTGCTCTTGAAATGTTAATCCCCTGGTTCTAAAAATACCTCTTGGAACTAAGGGTTGCTTCCAACATCTACTTAGCACATCTATGGTCTTTCCCATCTCAGTGGGTTGACTTTCCCACCACTGACATATGATTATGAATGGGCCGAGCTGACTTATGTTGAATCTCACTGTTGATCCACCACCAAGCCCAAAACTAGCTCTTTTTCAGCCTTCTGCTCTACCCATGCCATTAAATTTAAGGTGCTGGGTTTTGAATGTGGGACCATCTTCTGCTACCACTGAGCTGTGGCCAGACTTTCCATGGTTTTCATATGCTGCTGTGCTGAAAAGCAGCTACCGGTAATATATATTGTACTGAATGTAGCTTCTTATACTGCAGACACATGGGCATGCACACCTTTTACAGCCTGCTTCACTTCCATATACAACTATCTATATATTTATGAGGCGATGGTGGGGATCTTATGCCAAGGTTGGAACTGTTTCAGGCTTCTTGAATGACATTGCCTAGCTCAGATCAGCCAGACATCTTTCTTCTCTTCATATTTTGAGAATAGGTAAAGGGACCCCTGACCGTTAAGTCCAGTCGCGGATGACTCTGGGGTTGCGGCACTCATCTCGCTTTACTGGCCGAGGGAGCCGGCGTACAGCTTCCAGGTCATGTGGCCAGCATGACTAAGCCGCTTCTGGCGAACCAGAGCAGCGCACGGAAACGCTGTTTACCTTCCCGCTGGAGTGGTACCTATTTATCTACTTGCACTGGTGTGCTTTCAAACTGCTAGGTTGGCAGGAGCAGGGACTGAGCAACGGGAGCTCACCCTGTTGCAGGGATTCAAACCACCAACCTTCTGATAGGCAAGCCCTAGACTCTGTGGTTTAGACCACAGTGCCACCTGCATCCCATTTTGAGAATAAAGGCCTTTAAAACATGTGTTTTAAAGAAGAGAGGAAGAACAGGCCAAGGGGGTGGGGAGGGGAGTAAAATCAGCTGCCCAAGTTAGCCTGAAAATATTTTGTGTACCATTTCTTTACTAAAATATTTTAAATTGCAAACTGCCTCAGATGCCTTGGCAGTTTCCTCAACGCCCTGGGGGGCAGGGGGGTAGCTGCCCCCCCCCGATAAAGTAAAACAATAGAAATACTTAACTAAGTGACCAATCATGTCGGTTCTGACCCCCCTAACAAAACTCCTGCCCCCCCCAACTAAAATCTTGGCTACACCCATGAATGAAGAGAAACATGAATCAGGACCACAGCAATGGAATCACAACTTTTAGATGGGCAGTTTTGGGGGTGCCAATATTGGGGGCATCACCCCAACAATTCACTGGGACCTCAGTGCTGAGGGGAATGAAAGCAAAGAGTTCATTTACTGGTCCCCATTTATAAGCTATGTGGCCCAACAAAACAGTCTAATCCAGGCATCCCCAAACTTGGTCCTCCGGCTGTTTTGGGACTACAACTCCCATCATCCCTAGCTAACAGGACCAGTGGTCAGGGATGATGGGAGCTGTAGTCCCAGAACAGCTGGAGGGCCAGGTTTGGGGGTACCTGGCTAATCCTTTCACCTGTTTCCTACAGATCTATCTGGCTTGATTCAGTTTCAAAGCACTGTTGGTCTTTGGCATGGTGAACAATATTAATAAGGCAAAAAAGGGGAAACACGAAGTATGCTGTATTTATTTTAGTTGAAAGTCCTGATGATGATCTCTTGACCTACTCACTGATGTAATTGTTTCTTAATGAGTACCCGGTATATGTTTTAGATACTGCTGTGTGGCGGTGGTTTGTTTTACTTTGCTCTACTTGTTTACTTAAATCACAAAGAATTTCAATAGAAGCATTTACAAAACGAACAACACACCTGCTCGAATGCATTTTCCGTAGCAATCAATGGAATTTACTTCCAGCAGAAATGGGATGCTGGCTGTTCTGTGAGCCCGTGTATCTGGTTATTAAAATATCTGTGAGGGTTAGGTGAATTAGGATTGTTATAGAAGATTATTTGGTACTCAGCAAGTCATTTCTCTCTCTCACACACACAGTCTTAGAACCCTTTTGGGGATGGGAGAGATGTCACTCTATGAAGCTCATTGGCAACTGGTTCAGGACTGACCAAAGGAAATACCTCTTCACACAGTGGATATTTAATTTTCTTCTTCTTCTTTTAAGGATTAGAAAGATCTCTGGATAGTGAATCTAAGAACATAATGAAAGGCCTTCTAGATCAGGCTGAAGGCTCAACATGTCCAACGTCTTCTTCTCACAGTAGCCAACCAGATGCCTATGGGAAGCGTGCAAGAAGGACCCGCCCAAAAACCTGCCAAAAACTATCCATATCTCTGACACCTGGATTATTGATAGATAGACATGTACATTTGGGCACAGTTGGGTACCCACATCCCATTGTAATCAGTAGGACTTAAGCACATGACTCTGTCTTGGACTGTGGACATTAACTTGAAAGTACAGTGGTACCTCTGGATGCGAATGGTACTTCCGGTTCCGGTACTTCCGGGTTCTGCACTTTCGTAACCCACGCTGAACGCAACCCTCAGCGGCCATAACACAAGGTATGACTGTAAGCTCTCGCTGTTATCAGGGGCTCCCAAGCATTTTAAGCTTTTCTGCGCAAAGTTTTGGATAGTCCAGTTTCTTGTCTTTCCCCGTTGGCCTACAGGGAGAGGAGCTGATGAAGCCCCATGCACTGGAATCAGTTAAAAAAAAAGGAAGGTGAATGATAGACAGACACCAAGCATTTTTTTTTCAGAGAAAGATGGGGGGAGCACTATGAGGTGCTCCCCACAACCACCTTGATGCTTTCTTTAAGCTGTCTTTTCATTAGCAACATACCGGTACGTAAACACTTGACTGACTGCCACAAAAGAGCTTTTTCTTCACCATAATTCATAGCTTTTTAATTACAGGTGGGTAGCCGTGTTGGTCTGCCATAGTCAAAACAAAATCAAAAATTCTTTCCAGTAGCACCTTAGAGACCAACTGAGTTTGTTCTTGGTATGAGCTTTCGTGTGCATGCACACTTCTTCAGATACACTGAAACAGAAGTCACCAGATCCTTAAATATAGTGAGGGAGTGGGGAGGGGTATTACTCAGAAGGGTGGTGGGAATGGGTGATCAGCTGATAGGTATGGAAAACCTGTTGACGACTCTTAACGGCTGTAATTAGTCTTGCAGGGAAAGGCAAGGGGTGAGATGGCTAAAGATAGCTTTGTTATGTATAATGAGATAAGAATCCAATGTCTTTGTTCAGACCAGGTTTCTCCGTGGTTTTAAGTTTGGTGATTAGTTGTAATTCAGCCACTTCTCTTTCCAGTCTATTTCTGAAATTTCTTTGTATTAAGACAGCTACTTTGAGATCTTTTATAGAATGTCCTGGGAGATTGAAGTGACAATGACAGTTCTCTTTCTCAAGCTCTGGGAGGAAGACCCTACATCGCCTACAGACAGCCACCCAATCTCAAACAGCTCCTCACCCACAATAATACTACAACAGGACTCAACATGGACACTGGTACCAGAGCCTGCAATAAACCCAGATGCCAACTTTGCTGCCACATAAACCCGGACAACACCATTACTGGCCCCAACAACATCAAACATACCATCTCAGGACTATTTAATTGCTCATCTTCCAACATTGTGTATGCAATCAAATGCCAACAGTGCCCTTCAGCTCTCTATATTGGACAAACAGGCCAAACCCTACGCCAAAGGATAAATGGACATAAATCTGATATCAGGAATCACAAGACAGAGAAACCAGTAGGAGAACACTTCAATCTCCCAGGACATTCTATAAAAGATCTCAAAGTAGCTGTCTTAATACAAAGAAATTTCAGAAATAGACTGGAAAGAGAAGTGGCTGAATTGCAACTAATCACCAAACTTAAAACCATGGAGAAACCTGGTCTGAACAAAGACATTGGATTCTTATCTCATTATACATAACAAAGCTATCTTTAGCCATCTCACCCCTTGCCTTTCCCTGCAAGACTAATTACAGCCGTTAAGAGTCGTCAACAGGTTTTCCATACCTATCAGCTGATCACCCATTCCCACCACCCTTCTGAGCAATACCCCTCCCCACTCCCTCACTATATTTAAGGATCTGGTGACTTCTGTTTCAGTGTATCTGAAGAAGTGTGCATGCACACGAAAGCTCATACCAAGAACAAACTCAGTTGGTCTCTAAGGTGCTACTGGAAAGAATTTTTGATTTTGTTTTTTTAATGTTTCATTTTATATATGTTGGAAGCTGCCCAGGGTGGCTGAGGCAACCCAGTCAGATGGGCAGGGTATGAAATATTATTATTATTATTTACGATTTTTGTACTTAGCTCATTGCTGATAACAGATACCTGTAACTAGTTATAACAGCTACAACCCCTTTCCCCTCTGGTTAATGTACACACATATTTATATTTAAAGATCTGCCTATATTTGCAAGCCTCTCTGTGTGTAAGAGGGACATCAGACAAATTTGCTCTGAATCCTGGACGGATCCACTCAACCACTTAAACGACACATTTATTAAAGTGACTAAGAAAACAAAGGCATTGGTGACTTAAAGCAGAGCAGAAGCTTAAGCGTTTTGCTTTAAGCCTTTAATATCTCTGTTTTCTTCGCCACCTCAACGCGGGCGCAGCCCCTGCCTGGACGTGGCGAAGCTAAAGAGGCAGCAGCGCTCTGCCCCGACTCGCGATTTTGCATGCACGCGTGGGGAAAAGAAGAGGCCGAGAAGAAAGGAGCAGGTGACATTAATCGCATGCATGATCTCAGGAGACAATCATTTGAAATCTTAATTGGCTGCCTTTTAAATATCATTTAAGGTCTCGTTTGGCCCGCTTCCCTCTCTCTCTCTCTCTCGCCAGTTAAGAAGGCGTTGTGTCAAAGCCTATTTGCTTTCCTGGACGGCAATCTCGCCTCTTAAGTCTCTCTCTCTCCCCCCCCCAACTAAAAAAAGGAGCAAAGACAAGAGAGAAAGAAATAGACCCATCATCAGCCGAGGTTTGTGAGGTCGATAAAGCTTTTAGATTTGAAGATGTTTTCAGGGAGCCCATTTCCTGCGGCTAAGAGTTGTTAATGGAGCTTAAGGAATTATCTTATGACTCCGACCCGGAGAGCCCCCAGTCTCTCTCTCTCTCTCTCTCTCTCTCTCTCTCTCTCTCTCTCTCTCTCTCTCTCTCCTTCCCTCCCCCTCGCCTTTTCCTTTTCTCCTGCTCCCTTGTCGAGACTGAAGCTCCTGCCGCCGCCGCTGCCGCTGCTGTCAAAGTCTCTTAATGAAATGTAACGCGCCGCTGATTACAGTTTTATTTGGGCCCTATGTAAAAAGGCCATGTTAATTTCCCCTCCTCTCCGCGGAGGCTGGGAATTTGCCACGGCCCAGTGCGCGACAGAGGCGCTGCCTTGCAAGCCCAGAAATGCCCCCCCCGCCCTTCCCGTCCCGATTCTTCTCCCTAGTGCCGTGTGTGTGTGTGTGTGTGTGTGTTTAGAGAGAGAGTGAGTCCCCAATTTCCGGTGGCTTTTTCCGCCATCGCCTCCAGGTAGACGCTGGGTGTTGGGGTTTCATTTGTATGTAACGCTGTCGGTATGTACGAGATGTATTGATCCAGGCTCGCTCGAGATTAATTTCTCGCAGAGCCTGATGCCCAGCTTGATGCGGATTTGCTGGGG
Source organism: Lacerta viridis (assembly GCA_900245905.1). Taxonomy (NCBI): domain Eukaryota; kingdom Metazoa; phylum Chordata; class Lepidosauria; order Squamata; family Lacertidae; genus Lacerta; species Lacerta viridis. Next base: position 131,717 of record OFHU01003807.1, read on the forward strand.
GGGGGCTGGCTGCGGTGGTGGGGGAAGAGCGCACGGCGCTGGGTGATCTGAACCCAATCCGCGAGGAAGCTCTCCTGCGCGAGCACCGCCATGAGAGGACGGGCAAGCGCAGGATTGCGCGCGAGGCTTGTCCCCCCACAAAATTGCCGTTTGGGAGAAAGGCCCCCCGCAGTCAGTTTCGTTGGGTCGCAGAGCCTGCTCATTTCGACGCGGTTTGCGCAAGAGAACCTCCCCGCGTACTCTAGCCCCGTTTATTATAAGTTGTTTTATTTACAGGGAGGGCAAATAGTTGTCCTGTTCGTTTCAGAGCAGCTTTCACTCTCTTGAAATTCACGGGACTTGAGAGGGCTCCAGCCTTTCTTCACCTATTTGCTCGCTTTTTTTTTAAAGGATAAAACAAATTATCAAACCCACAAAGTAATAACAGCAAGTCTCTAATTAATTGCCCATTCCAAAATTCCGCGTGTAAAAAAATTAAAGGAACTGGGGAGTAGGGAAGCTATAAAAGTGGCTGAGAAACGTTGGCATCAAATCATTTTTTTTTAAAGAAAGAAAACAAAAAATCCCGAGATATTTGAAGTTAGCTGATTCTCTCCACCTTTGACGCTTCGAAACTCTTTTTAATGTCCTTATCTATTATTGCCTGACTCGAGGAGTGCTGGAAAATTAAATGGCTGGGGTTGGTGAGGGGAGAGGAACTAAAAATGTCCTGACAAAACACAAAACGCGATTTCTTAATAAAAGGAAATAATTCTCGCGGGATGTGTTTCAAAGTCTCACGTGGGCTTACTCTGCGCGGGCACATCTAGAGCCACAGTTTAGCGCGCGGAGGAAGCTGCTTTCCCTCCGTCTCCCCTGCGCACACCCACCATCCCTCCATCTTTTGAGGTCCCTTGCCCGCTTTGCTTTCCCCCCCAAAACCCAGAGCCGCTGCCCCCCAGCTCTCCACTGCGTCGGACTGCAAAGATGACGTGCTTTGTCTGTCCGCGGGGTCCGTTTCCCTGCAGCCGCCCGCCCAGACGGCATTAAAATTCCTCTTGGCCCAGCCTCTGGCTGCAAAGCCATCTCCCCAGAGGCTCCACTTTTCGCTATTACTGTCAAGTACCCTTGACTCTCTATTTTGTGCCCTTTTTATCTATTACAACTAATTCGAGTTCTTCTGCCCTTTTCAGCTCCAAGACATGCCTTTCCGTAAGATGCCCCCCCTCCCCTCGTTTCTCCCCACTCCATCCTCTCCCCGCCCCGCCCCCCCGGGTGCAAAGCCTTCTAGAAATTGAAGAGGCTGTTTTTTTTTCCTGCGTTCCCTCCTCTCCCCCTTTTACTGTCAAAATGAAAATTTCACTTCAAATTATCTTGGCTGATGCAACGGGTTTCCTCGCCCCCCCTCCTTCCTTCCCCTTCTTCTCACACCCCCGCTTTCCCCTCTTTCCTTTCCCCAGGCCGGGGGCCTCCTGTCTCAGCCTTTTGACAGCCCCCATCAGCAGAGAGGTTCACTCATTTCGATAATATCATCCGAGGGAGCGAAAGTCAATATAATGACAGGGGGGAATTTAAGGAGGAGGAAAAGGGGGGGCGGGTAGAATGCGTGGGGGGAGTTGCAGTCCAATTACAGCCGCTTGCAAGGAAAAAAGAGAGAGAGAAGGGAAGGGACGGCGGCCACACCAGCACCACATCCACCGCCTTTCGGCTGCCTCGGTCCGAGCGCCTCTCGGTTCAGTTCCAGCCCCAGAGCATCTCCTTCCACCTGGGCGCCCTTTGGCGCACCAAACCCAGCCCAGATCCGCCACCCGCTTAAGCACTAAGCGCTTGTGTTTTTCCTTCTCCATTTGACCCCTATCAATAACAGAGAATGTGGCGGTTTCTAATCCCTTCCTGGCGCGATCCGTTGGAGAAATCTAGGGTGCCCTTTCTGATTTATCCCGCGCTGCAGGGTCGGAGGTGTTGGTGTTGGGTGGTTTTGTTTTGTTCGTTCGTTTCTTTGTTGTGGATAGTGAGAAAACAGAACCATCCCCACCGTTTGTACTCAGGAGTATGTCCTGTTGTTGTGTCGCGTGGGACCTGCTCCCAGTAAATACGCGCCGGGCTGCAGCAGCACAGACCTCCACCCTAGCAGAGTATTTTACGCCATCCTCCACCCCTAACGGGGCGTTTTGGAGATCTGTGTTGTAGCGGACTGCATTAGGCAGCTGGGCCATAAGAACAACAAAAATGCACTGGCAGCGCGCGCATGTTGCCAATTTAGTCTTGGACACCCCCCACCGTACAGAACCGTCGCAAGGTCAAACAGTCAGTTTCAGTTGCCCCGGGGGGCGGAGAGAAGCAATGGGATTTGCGCCCTTGGCATGCAGAGGCCTATTTAATTGCTCAGAACAAGGTTGCTCTGTGCGTAAAAGCACCAGGCGCATAAGTGAGTTGCAGAGACGGGGGTTATATCTGGAGAAAGAATCGCATGTGGTCTGTAGGAGGAAGAGGAGGAGGGTGTCCTCTAGAGACGCCTTAAATGGCACCCTTGGTACTAATCTCATCATTTAGACCTAACTGGGCAACTTGTGGATAGGGCGGCATTTGCGCTTAATTTTTAATTATTTCTATTTTAAATAGGTGTCCACTGGAGCCTGTTTGGGGGGCACAAACCATTGCCTTTTCACCTTGGATTTTGGGGACTGAGAGAGGCGGTGGAAGACTGGTTTAAAAACACTTTCTCTCCTCCCATCCCCAACTCCCTCAACCCCTTAAACTTCTCTGGATTGTGGGTACAGATCTCAGGCGAGTTCTGCTGGTGGCTCTCTCCCCGCATACTGCAGAAAAGTTTACACCCCCAGACTTGCAAAGAGGGGCGAGATCTTCAAAGCCCTGTCTGCCTTCTTCTAGCTGAAAGGTAAATCGCCCGAGTCTTCTCCTGAATCGCGCGCGGCGCGGGGGCGGGCGGGTGGAGGGAATGAAGCGCTCGCTCTTTCTCTTGGCTGAGCTTCTATTTAATGTCAAAACGGTAAACCATCCGCCCTGAAGTGCTGAAATATTCATAGAGAATCCAACGATTCTCTCTCCCCGTACCAGATAAAAAGCTTCAAGTTAAAACAGTAGTTTAAATCATCAAATGTTCCATGTGAATCAATTGCTTCGTGCACATTAAAAAATGCCTTAGTAAATGGGATCTCTACTCCACCGGTGACTTCGCATCCCTTTAGCCCAATTTTTATACAAAACCATTTATCGAGATCCATTCTAACTTTTCATAAAATAAATAGGCAACTTTATCCCCTAACCACTTAATCCACAGCACTTGTGTATAGCCTTGCAGTTTCCTGGGGAAACCGAATTCCCTCAGATTCTCGTGCAACTCAATCCTGTGCATGTTTACTCGGAAGCAAGTCTCCCTGGCTTCAGTGAAAAGCAACCCTGCAAAGGTTCTCACCCTTAGTCGGAAAGAAAACAAAGAAACGAACTAACCCCAGTTTAAATCACAACAGTCCCCGCTTAAGCTGGACTGAGGATCGTGGCTCTGCTTTGAAAATTAAGGTCTACCGGGTTTGCATACACACATACAGTACTATATTATCTGGGTAAAAGAACCTCTCAGGGTGCCTCGCCCCGCCCCCTATTTCAGAACACACGTGATTACGCACGGAATAACTGTTGCAACAGAAACAATTAGGCTGGCTTGTGTCTTTTTTTGCTTAAAAGACTGTGCTGTCTCTGCTTTGATAGCATAGTGAGGCAATTCAAAAAGAACAGAATAATGGAATTCTTTCCCCACCCATTTCCTGCCTGCCCTTATGTCCCAGAGCGAGCTTTGGGCCCTTGTTGCGGATGTGGCCTCGCGATTTACTGAACCCGGAACAGGCGTCTGGCCAAACTGTACGAACGCCTGTAGCTGTCCAAAAGGAAGCACAGAGAGGGCGGGAGGCGCTGGCCCGCATTCACTGAGTAGGTGCTAAGGAGGATGATATTTTGATTAAAAAGCCAGGAGAGGATTCTTTTGGAGTCCCCATCCCATTACAAACTAAGACTACAGTCAGACAGGTGAAAATGAACATATACATTTTTAAGGCATAATGAGAAGTCGCCAGCCTCTTAGAAATTCACGGTTTCGGCTGCTAGTAATGCAGCTGAACCAGGTAAAGTCAAGGTGGCCGGGTCTTAAGCTGCTTTAAGGACCAGAACCACATCAGCGCCAAATGCACCGTTGATTTCAGAGGTGGCCGTTTTCCTCTCGTGGGTTCCTACTGAGAGTATGTCCCGGGTGTCGAAAGGGACGGGCTGCAAACGCACTTGCGCGTGGAAAAGAATGCCACCCAGATGCGCAAGACTTTTATTTCCAAGAGTGCACTCCGCCCTACATTTATGGACTGGGGAATTCCATACATCTCCACGGGACGTGAAATAGACACGCGTCTTCCAGCGCGTTTGGGATCCAGGCGTCGAAGCTCCACTTCCTACGCAGGCAACGCAAACAGACCACAAATCATAGGGTACCTCTGAGAGACAGACAATTTATTTGGAGTGAACATACCTTTTCGACATAGCTTATTTGTCAAGTTCAAATTCGTGTGCGCGTGTGCGGGCAATGGTGTCAACTCGGTGGAAGAAGTGCTGTTTTTTTGTGGGTGAGATGCTAACGATGAGAAGGGGAGGGGGGGGGTAGGGAAGTTCGAAGAAGAAACTAAAATTGGCATGCCACAAATCAATTTTTTTTGTTTTTTAGAAAAAGGAAAAAAAAGGGAGGGGGGAAACAGAATAGACAAACAGCTCCCTCCCCAAGAAGCTGAATTCGAATCTCGCGCCTGGTAAACTTTGCAAGGTAAACGCAGAAGGACGCCTCTATAAACTAGTGGAACGTGCTATGGACTTAAATAACCGTGAAGACATTGATCCCTTAAGGCTGCAGCCAAGTGACAGTCTTTTCGTTCTCTCTCCTTATACCAGCAACTTTTAAAATCCTTAGCTCGGTTTTTGCGACGGAAAAAAACGTCTCTGGTTTGGAACAGAAACTCTCTCCAAGTCTTTCTCTCTCTGCGTGCGTCTCTCCACCTCCCGCCGCTCAGTCCCTCGGGGCCCAGCCTGTCTGCCCCCCCCCCTCATTCCACCGTCTTGCCTCCTTCCCCCGGCCTGTCCCAGGGAGGCGGACGGGGCGGGGGTCGGTCGTTAGGAGCAGAACATTTTGCTGCCTGCTTTGGGGAAAGCCAGAAAGTCTTTGCCGGAGTCCTGGGGCGCAGCCAGGCCTGCCAGCTGCCCCTTGAGCACGGCGGTGGCGCCGCCGCCCAGCGAGCGCCCCAGGGCCCCCGTCTCCAAGAGGGAGCCTTTGGTGGTAGCCCAAGACACTGCGGTGCCGCTCAAGGCCTGGTTCAAAGTACTGTGCCGGAAGAGCGGGTCGTGGAACACGCCGTCAACCCAGTTCCTGAGGTTGGTGACGGGGGAATCCTTCGGGTGCCTCTCCAAGACGCCCCCAGCCGTCGGGGCCGGCGCGGCGCTAGAGGCACTGGACGCCCCCTGCTGGCGCTTCAGCATGCACGACGGGTACTCGGCCTGGTTGAGCGAGGTGGCCGTGTGCGCCAGGGACCAAATCCTCGGCTTGCTGGACGCCTCCAGGAGCTGCTGCTGCTGGTAACACGGCTTAGCCTCGCAGCTCCTCTGCCGCGCGCTCAGCAGCTCCGCCGCCTCGCAGCCCTCCGCGCCCGCCGTCGGGTCCTTGAGGCAGCTCTTTGCCCGCTCGAGGGGGCTTTCCAGCGGGGCGGCCCCGGCGCCCAAAGAGGAGGGATCCTTGCAGGCCTCGGTGGCGCACGCTTCCCCCTCCGCGTGGCCGAAAGCCGCAGCCTTCAGCTCGCCCTCGGAGCTCTCCGACTCCAGCGGGTCGTAGTCGTCCAAGTCGCTGAGGCCCAGCTCTTTATCCTCCTTGCTGGCCGGCTCTGAGCAAAGGAGGGAAAGGAGGGCACGTTACAAACGAGACGGGCAGGGCACAGCAGATACATTTGCAGTTGAGGTTCTTAGCTAGTTGAGGTTCCTGCATTGCAGGGGGTTGGTCTAGGGGTCCCTTTCAGCTCTAGGATTCTATGCAATGGCTTTAAGGCTAGGACTCCTCCTTCACCCATTCTCTGTCTCTGTTTTGCTTCCCCTCATTCTTCACAACAGCTCTCTAGGATGTGCAATTAACAGGCAGTCACTTGTGTTCGGATATGTATAGGGGGACGTGACCAGCTTATACAGGCTGCGCCCCTTTACCTGGCTGGACAAAGTGGGTGTGGCTCTCACAGGGAGGATTTCCTGTAGACCCTGTGAGATCCAACTTCCCCTGTGCATGCCTTTCTAAGGAAGCACATATTGTTGGTTTGACTGCGTTGTAAACGTCCCCCAACTTACCCAAGGCAACCCAACCACTGCATGGCTTCCAAAAGGTTTTGAAACGCAAATGAAATGCCGGTGTTGCGCTCAGGCCTAGCAAAATAAGCGACACACTTTTCTACGCGAGGAAGCAAACCTTTTAAAGGTTTTGGTCGGATGGAAACAGTTGCAAAGCCCAGTAGGGGCAGGCCCTCATTTGACAGCCCCCTCCCCCTGTCAAAGCAGAGCTCGACAGACTCAGAAGGTACATTGGCCGCCTAAGGACATTCTCTCGAAATCCCCAGGACATAATGGGGACACTGGCAGTTCAGCTCAACTGCAAATCCAGAAGCCTCTTTATTGCATTAAAGGCAACACATCCATACTTTTTATTGTCTCCTGGACTCCCAACACCCATCACCCTTCTGTTTCCCCGTGTGCCCTGTATCCTCGTCCCAGAGGAGGGCGACAGGGATAAGATAGCTCCTGCCTCCAGTATACTGCTAAGAGACATGGAAGATACCCTCAAGTTTCTCATTCTTCAAGCTCTCCCCTTGACCCTCTCCCTCGTCCTCGTCCTCGTAGGGTCTCTTTTCGTCCGCACACTTATTTCTGGGGGGCCAGGTCATCTTGTTCTCCTTCTTGAGCCTCCTCCTGGCGTTGGCGAACCAGGTGGAGACCTGCGTGAGGGTCATCTTGGTGATGATGGCCAGCATGATCTTCTCGCCTTTGGTCGGGTACGGGTTCTTGCGGTGCTCCTGCAGCCAGGCCTTCAGCGTGCTGGTGGTCTCCCGAGTGGCGTTTTTCCTCCGCGTCCCTCCATCCATGGTACCATATCTAGAGCGCGGGGGGTGGGGGGTGGGGAGAGAAGAGGGTCAGTGAAAATGCAGCGCCAACGAGCCGGAAGAAAGCAGCACCCACATGGTCTGATTCACCGGCTCAATTCTATTTCCCGTGAGAAAGGGATCCTGGTATCAAAGGTTCACCTTTAAATATTTTCCCTATTTCTACAAAACCCAGAACGCGCTGGTCTTACCAGGAAAACGGTTCAACTTGGTTAAGCCAAGCAGCTAGAAAGACAGAGCGTTTGGATACACAATTTGTAATCAATAGGACCTTAACCAGGTTGTTAGCCTGCCTATACTTACTTGGGAGTAAATCGCCCTCGAAAATGGGGTCGCACAGTTAATCTTGTGATTTAGGATCATGGATGGAGTCTTTGGGACTTGCCTCGCAAATAACTTACTCGGGGCAAGACCAATGTACACCTGATCTAAATCAGGAGTAGCCTATAGACAGCCTCAAAACAATGGCACTCGGGCTCCTGAAAAGCGTGCTGCGGATCTTGTACACGCTTACTCTGAAGTGAGTCCCTGTGACTTCTGAGTTTGCACCGGATTGCAGCCTGAAAGCCCAGTTCTTTGCATGTCTACTTCAGAAGGAAAACAGCCACCCTTGGGAGGCGTCCAAATTTCAAAACCTGCAAAATGGATATGCTAAAAAATAAAAATAAAAAGTCTATTCTTGCTCCAGCGCTCTGAGAGAGTCCACCGAAGTAACCTCGGGGCGCAGTTATTAATAAAAATATTTATTTTATTATTAGTAAATTTCTCTCCTATCCATTCCATATATATATATATATCTGCTGCACAAGACACTGAGCTATACCTGAATATTTAATGCACACCATCTAAGGAAAGGTCATCAGCACCCAGTGGGCTTAAAAGGTTGGAACAGCGTATGGAGTATTCTTGGTGTGTGTGTGTGTGTGTGTTTTTTAAAGCAATAACCTCACAAAATATTTAAAAAGTGAAATAAAAAATTGTTCGGCACATTTGTAAACGTGGTGCGGGAGTGACAAAAAGGGGCCCCCAACCTGCCCATGTAAACGTAAAAAGAGAAGCCAGTAGGGGATGCGCGAACATTTTGGTTCACACGTGCCAAATGATGAGTGAAAGGCCAACGTGACGTCTTGCTCGTGTGAACGAACCATCGCGAGCTCAACACAGGCAGGACTTCCTGGCACCTTAAACGCCCTGTTGTTCAACGGGACCAATTCATACTTTTAAACAAGGGCTGGACCATTTGAGGTTGGCACCTCAGGGGATGATTTGCAGGGGCTAAAGAGTCGTCAAAAATTGAAGCCTTGGAAAGAACTTCCCTATCATCTCACAGTGTTTTTCAGCAGAGTCGGTTTCATGCATTCAGATCCCAGTTAATGAAGTGTGCCCTACTCAAGCGGAGAGAATGGATGCGCGTGCACGTGTGAAGCAGCCCGTGGAAGCCAGTCGGGAAGAGGTATTTGTGATTAAATCAATACGGATCTATTGCTGTGATAGCGCAGGTTCTATCGCATAGATCGAGCGCTAAGGCGAACCACAGTGCTTTCCTACTATCCCTGGACAATATCCACCAGCTTATAGGGATGCTGTACTTGAAAACGCTAGAGGATAAAACGCCAATGATAGGAGCAAGTCGCTCGTGTGACTTTGCCTTGCCTTCAGATATATTGTGTTCCGCCAATGAAGGCGTTTCTTCCTTTCTCACTTCGTACCTTGGGTATCAAAGCCCACCATTGGACTTCGCATGTGTATCTTGTGGAAAGCGGAGGGATGCGAATGAAATGGCATACGGGAGCTAATTGGGATCGACTCCGTGAACTCTTTCATCAGGCGTGGGGAAACCTCCCCCCGCGCCAGACTACAACTCCCATCAGCTCCAGCAAGCATAGACACTGACCAGCGATGATGGGAGTTTAGCAACATCTGAAGCATAGTTTCCCAAAGTTGGGTCCCCAGCTGTTTTTTGGACTACAATTCCCACCATTCCTGACCATTGATCCTGCTAGCTAGGGATGATGGGAGTTGTAGTCCAAAAACAGCTGGAGACCCAACTTTGGGAAACCCTGATCTGGAGGACCAAAAGTTCCCCACACCTGATTAAGATCAAGGATGGAGACCAAGCTTTCCCCAACCGGATGACCTATAGATGTGGTTGAACTACAACTCCCATTATCGAGTTGGCCGGGCTGGCTGACGCTGATGGGAATTGGCGTTCAACAGAGTGGAGGGCCGCAGGAAAACCCGCTTACTCCTTCGTAAAACGGATCGGGTCGCAGTATTGATCTCCATTTAATCAAGGAGGACTTGCTTCCAAAGAAATATAGCCAGGAGAGGAGGGATGTCACAGAGATTAAGATCGGGCTGGCAGACGAATGAGAGGTCAAAAGGAAAGTTGTTGCATTTGCTGCGGGCTCCTCCAAAACGAATCGGAGATTAGAGGCGTAAAGCTAGCTCCAGATCAGTGCAGAAGAACAGGTTCATTTCGTGCAGACAACACGGAAACATAATTTGTTATTGGCATTTATACAGAGAGATAAATAGCGGACGCAATTAAAGCTCCATTTAAACCCGTGGCAGCTTGCCGTTTCTTTCTTTCGGGAATTCGCTGGTTTTTAGGCGCCTTGGTTTCTCGCTGGAGTCAATGGGGTCTGAGCCGCTTCAGGGCAGGTTCACACGTGCACGCTACACCGATTCCTCGTGTCTGATTTGGTGAGCAGCCTCTGCTGAAAAGCACGGCCGTTCTCTGCTTGCTTCAGATGCATTCAGGATCCCGGCTTGCAAGCGCTCCATCGGTGAGATCAGAGATACATCTGACTCTGATACAGGGGCGGCTTATTCTGGCCACACTCGTTTCCTACTGGTCCTTTGAGAAAAGCACAAGCTGAAGACGTTTCCTGATTAAGAAGCGCAACTAACCTCCTCTCCTCTCCTCTCTCTCTCTCTCTCTCTCTCCCCCCCGGGCCCCCACCGCCTTTTCCTGCCCCGCAATGAATGGCTGATAGTTTGTTTCTTACCTGTCATATTGATACTGACTGAGCGTGTGGTCGTATGGATAGTATGCGGCCGCCTGGGTGATTCCCGCATGCGCAGATCCGCTCCCATCCTTCGAATCAAAGCTGTTCTGGAACATGAAAAGCAAAGGCGTCTACTTATCAGCGCTCCACTCCCCCACGGGCAGTGCGGGTGGTGGGGGGGGGCAGGAAGGGAGACACGCACAAATGGACACGTTTTTATTTATTTTTTGTAACGGAGAAACACATCGAGGAGCAAAAACAAAAACAAAAAATAAATCCTGTAGCACATTTTCAAAGCTAAACAGGATCCGGCTTGACTTCGAATGGGATGAGAGGCCACATGTTGAGATTCCTGCATCGCAGGGGGTTACAATAGGTGGCCCTCGGGGTCCCTTCCAACTCTACACTTCTGTGATTCTATCAGGGGGTTAAACTGTTTAGGCTGCAAACTTGGGCAAAAGTCCCACTGAACTCAGTACAGCTTACTTCCGAGTAGACCAGCAAGTGCTTACAGTTCTTCAATTCCTGTATAATGGACTAGCGTTTAATTGGAGAGAAACATGAAGTTCCTTGCACTCTGTCCAGTGACTCAATGTTTAGACATCTCTTGGCCCGATTTGATGCACGTTTACTCAGAGGAAACCTTATTTCCTGCAATGGAATTTACTCACAGGAAAGCTGGTTTAGCCTCTGCAGTCCCACTGGAGTCCAGTGCTTTCCTTCATCCGACTAAGAATGGTATTTTATACACACTGAGCTCCGAGAGCAAGTGATTAGGGATAACCAAGGGTCAAATATCACCTACAGCAGTGGTGTCCAAACTTTTTTCAAAGAGGGCCAGATTTGATGAAGTGAAGGGCCGTGAGGGCTGACCAAAGGGCCGACCGAAGTTGTTAGTCTTTTTTTAGGATTGAAGTTGTTGAGGGTTTTTTTTTTTTTTTTAAAAAGGATTTTACTCCCTGAAACAAGTGCGAAAGTTGAAGTGCCCTCTTAAAACAGGCTGCAATCATCAGTAAACATTCTTTCCTTAAAAAAGGGGGGGCAATTGCAATAAATGGGAGGATGGGAAGTGACCTGTTGGCCACACAGGGAAGTATACGAAGAGTTGATTTCTTAACGCAGACATTTTATGCATAATTTTACATTTAAACATTCGGTGAGCAAACTAGAGTTCCTGTTCCAGTGACAACTCCAGACCCGCTTTCTTGGGTCAGTTTCAGTACACAGACAGAGATCAGCAATGCCACGATGTCTTAGCGCTTATCATTTATCTCTAATTAAGTAGTTGGATCGCAGAGATCAGCAGACAATAGTTTTCTCAGAGCTTATTACCGTCTATCTCTAATTACCTAGTTGTAGGCTGATCTCCGTGTTGTTAGACACCTGAATTAGCAACGCCCATGATTGACTGAAGTTTCTCACAGCCCTTATTCATATTCACTTCGGATTACCCCATGGCACATAGACAGGTTACATAGCCGTTGGCTAATTAAACAACCCATGCCCTTTTAAACTCTCTCTCTGTGGATTATTATTGTTATTGTTTGCTACTACGTTTTGTGTTTTTATATTGTAAACCGCCCCGTGCTCCTCGGATGAAAGGCGGCATAGAAATTTAATGAATAAAATAAATAGGAAACATTTTGTAATCACTCCAGGTTTGCTTGTACTGTTACTAGCGACACAACTCTAACTCTACACACACACACACACGTGGGATGCACAACACGAACGTTGCTATTAAAAAGTGCATAACTAGAAATTAGGTCCCGCTTAACTTGATGAGGTTTAATCCCAAATGAGTGTCCTTAGGATCTCAGCCTTCCTGAAGGTTGAGCGGGGAAGCTTCTACCTAAGCTGCGACTCTCTCAGTTTGTTGACTTGGAAGAGCCAATGTCCCTCCTTGGTAAGGGGTCAGTGGGGTTTCCTTCTTGCCCAGTCAATGCGTTAAGGTGGTAAGTCGTGCATGATAGCCGAGCTCGCTGCGCAGAAGACTTACCAAGGAGTAGAAAGCCGACGCCTCCGTCCCGTAGGTCACGTAGTTGCCATAGCCTTGCGTGTTCGTGTAGGGACTCCCATAGACTCCCAGGGCAGCTGCCGAGTTGAGCTCGTGCCTGGCCGTGGCTAGCAGCCTGCTCTCGTACACGGGGCAATAGACGGGGGTCTGAGCCGAGGCTGCCGCCCCAGAGTCCGTGAGGGTCCTGCCGGTGGTCTCACAGCAAGTGGTCAAGGAGTTGGTGGTCATCAGGAACTAGGAGGAGAGAAGACAGGGCAGTGATCGGGGAAGGGGCGGCTGACAGCCATGGTGACCAACAGGCCGATCTAACAACCAGTTCTCTAGCGAAGGCTGTTTTTGGTCCCAAATCAGTGAGGTTTCGCACAACCCACTGACTTCCGTGTCCATTGGTTTTAATGAGCATCTCTTCTTCACGTTGTTTAATCCGGAACAACCGCCACCCCCTCTATCCGTCCTGACAAAGGGCACAAACTCGGGACAGCGCGGTCCATCCGTGTTATCACACAGAAGGGTGGTGAAACGCGCGATGAAACGGTCGTCTGCAACCGCCCAGTCACTTGCGGAATCCTCAGCTCCCAAAATGGAGGGGGGGGGACACCCAGGCCGAATAGCGGAAGGGAAAGGCAGTGGAAGGAAGTGGCTGCAATCCTATACACGTTTACCTGGGAGCAAGTCCCATTGTGCTCAATGGGGCTGACTTCTGAATAGACCTGCATAGGATTGCACCGTTAGTGATCTTAAATAAGTACCTTATATATTATGTTAAACCCAGTGGCTTAACTGGTTTGTGGATCGGGGAGAAATTTAAAGATCGGTTGGGGAGGGGGGAAACCTAGTTCCAGTTCACACTTGTCAACTAAAGAGAAAGAGAGAGAGAGAAAAATACTTTTCAGTTTTTAATGCAGTATTCCGGCGAGCTAGAACGCTCACATTAACATTAATACATACATCCGTCTCGGTTCTAGAACACATTTATTTCCAAGTAAAAAGTACTGAGAATGTTAATGAAGTTTAATCCCAGATCCTTCGCGAGAGATAATTGAACATTTCTTTTAACTGCAGATTCCAACACCCACTTCTGTCCCACAGTGCGGGGCGGAGGGTTCGGTCCTGCTCTCTTTTAAGGGTACGATCCAGAAAGGAGCTGAGCCGAGGCCTCAGCTGATACAGGGCCCCTGACTGCAGCTACCTCGCACCCCATCCAAGTCCCTGCTAAACGAAGTGGCCCGTGAATCTGGCTTGAACCAGCCAGTTGTTGTTGTTGTTGAAACGGCTTCCATCCACCAGCTTACTTCAGAGTAGGTCCGCGGACCCGTGGGAACGAGCCGCTTCCTTCTTATCCCTTGTCCCAGTTCACCTCTTGGCAGTAAGTAAAACCCTCTGAGATCAATGAACACCTGAGACCTTTCCGTCTTCAGCGCGCTGCAGGAGCAATTTGTTGCAGGCTAGCTAGCACCCCTCTGAAACCAGAGACTTTCCAAATCTCAGGACGCGACTCTCCAACCCAATCCTAAACGATACCCCACCTTGACTCCAATTTAACTCCCCAACCCTCACTGTTAGCATTCTCACTCTAGGTCAATGTCCCTCCGAAGTACGCCTCGGTGAATCCAGGACAGGTGGACTTTCTCAACCAATTCGTGGTTAGAGCACCGCAGCATTAGGATACCAAGGCGACAGTCTCCTTTTTACCTACCTGGAAGTAATAGCCTTTGGTTTCAGTGGGGCCTTACTTCCGCGTAAAGATGGCAGTCACTGCTCTTGGGGGAAGGGTGGGGTTCCATCCCTTCCCACAGCCCCCAGTTGATCTGAAAGCAAACCACGTCCCTACAAAAGCGCCTCCCATGAGATGGGAATTCTCCAGGGCGCCTTCACAGAGGAGGGCAGCTAAAGGAAAGGGCGTAGTTGCGACGGGAGTCCGGCAGGACTTACCTGGGGTGCAGACGAGTAGGGGTATCCGAACTGGGGGTAGGACATGGCCACGGGGGGCTCCCAGGCTCCAGGAACAACCAGGAGAGGCGCTGGATCCGCGAGCTCCGGAGGCTGCCTCGCTGTGCCGTATTGGCCCCGAGTGATGGATAATCCGAGTTTCCTAGGGGCTTAGAGGACCAAGCATAAAACCATCTTGAATTCATCTGTCTTGAACCTGAAACTATATTTTAGTGTGTGTATGGGGGGGGGAGTTTGTCTCCGCTCCCCCGCACAACACACACACATATACACAACTCGCGATCTTAAAAATATGTGCCTAGGCAGCGTGGTGCTTCTTCAACACGAAGAACAAAAAAGGCACGGTTGCTCTTTCATGGGGGGAAAATACATATTTTGCCCACACACAGGCAGCAACGGCGGAGGGAGGGGAAGAGAACCACCCCTAGCTCAAACACACATGTCAAATCGAACATCTGACGTCAAGAAGAAGAAGAAAAAAAACCCCTACAGAAACTGCCTCTCGCTCGCATATTTGTGTGCACCTTTGGGGTAGAACACGGCCTGGAATTTAAACCAAATTACCCAGGATGAAAGTTTGTTTTCAAACGCCTCAGAGCACGCTGGATGATCGCTATTTGAGGGAGTTCTCCTGCGCTGATAAGGAAAGCGAACCCCCAAAACGTACAAAATGGCAAGATCCTGAGCGGTTCATAATTGCATCTCAGATATCAATAGTTTGGAGAGGAGAAATCAGTGTCGTCTCTCTCTCTCCCCCCCCCCCCGAATCACTGAAGGGTGGTCAGCACTTTTAATTAGAAATTAATTAATGAGCAGCTGCCTGCTGCTTCCTCCCACTCCTCCCTGCCCTGCAGTCATCAGTCCCACTTACAAACGAGGCCGCTGGAAGGGCAGGCGCGCAAGCGAAGCTTTTAAATCAACAGTTGAAACGAGCTCCTGAGCTGACAGCCAAAGCACGTGGAGAAGGCGACCCTTGGGACGACCCCAAAGCCCCGCCACCAAAGTGCACGTTAGGAAAGGACAAGGAATGGACATTTGTGCTGAACGGACATTATGTTAGACGTTTTAGGCTTTAAAAAACTTTTTGGGGTGGGGAGATATGGAAAACCAAAGCGAGGAGGGAGCACGACTTTGAATAAACTTGAGGCCATTGAGTGGCAGGGGGAGAGTGATCTTCAAACTCCGGCCAGATTTGATTTGCAAAGCGAGAGCATCTATCCACACTCAAAACAACAACGGACATTCATACAGCATTGTACAAGCTTCAAACTACTTCGCATGCATTATCTCAGGAATCCTTACAAGAGCAATGCAAAACTGATTGTTTCCAGGTAGGTTTTTTTAAAAAAAATTGGGGCAGGGGTCCAAATTTACATTAAAAATTGCATATGTTAACTTATATGTCTATGTGCAGATATAGACAGCAAAGTCAACTAATTTCTCATCCAAGCCACTCTAGTTAAAAAATCCAGTTAACTGGTACCCACTTCAGATGTGTTCCTCTTTAATTCATTTAACCAGTAGTAAAGTGAATTTCCCAACAGATCCTGCTTCAAATCAATTAAGCACCCGTTCAATTATCCCATTTCATTACCTCCAACTCATCTTAAGAGAAAGTCAACTTCAACTGATGTAGTTCCCCAAATTTACACCCTTATACCTCAAATTAATGTCAATTAAGACCATCTCTTTCATTTCCCCCTGAATTCATTATCCACTAAAAACACTCGGGGCACACAGAGAAAAAGATCTGGGATCTGAGATACTTAGGCTCACCACTAGCTACAGCCTGGTCAGAATCATCAACCTGGTCTTGCAGTGTAGGTCAGATGCTGAGAGGGTGGTTGGCCTAAAACCCCTTAGCAAGTTCATAGGGGAGGGGATTTTCTGGTTCATAGTCTGTTTCCCCCATTACCTGTACTAAGGTAGCTCTCAAACTCTCTCTTAGTGGTGATGATTTTTTGTTGTGTGGGAATTTACAAGTTTTCTGGGCAGGTAGAATATGAAAACTAGTTCACATTTTTTTAATCAGGAGACTGATCGAAGAATACCACCCATTGCAGTTGTGATTTCCTGGAATAAATTTAGTAGCAGCTCCCCGTATTGTCAAGCATAGTACCCTTCCTCTGGTGTGCACTCTCTCACATGTCCAATGATCCCCCTCAGATCTCTGACAGAGAAACAATAAATCAGCTTTGTCACACCTGGCTTTCAGTCCTTAATTTAATCGACATTTTTTTTCTGAGTGGCAGCACAGAAATATATGAAATAAATGTGGTTCCCTCTCTGTGTCATACAGATTCACTACCTGTGACCGTCAAACTTTCATACAGTTTTATCAAACTGTGCCCCTTTCTCTCAATGCCTAGCTGGTATCCATTAGCTCCCCAGAATCCCAGTGTCCAAGAGTCACTAGTTATTATATTATAACATGAGATCATAGAACAGCACTACCCTCTCTTTAAAACAAACTCTGATATTTGACCAGAGACTCTGTTTGAATGAGAGCAGAAGGCAGAGCTAGGCCTGTCTTAGTCCCTCCATTTTTTGCACCTTTGGATTATCTCTGGCCTCTTGTCCGAGATACATTCACAACAAGCCCTTTAAACTTCACATGAATTGGTCAAGAATAGTTATCACTCCTACCTTTGGAATGGAAGCAAGGGGAGGAAGAAAAATCTACCTTTTCTGAAAGTGTGTTTTAAGAGGTGGCTAATTTACTATGTGATCTGTGTATATACATTCTTATTTCATTTTATGACTACAAATATAAGACTACATCAGAAAGTCATTTTCTTGGAGACTTACTAAACCGTAGATCTCAGATTTCTGCCAAAGCCTGTTGTTAGACCTTTTTATTCTACTAGGGAAGTTAAAGTGTTTAATGGGAGTGGTGCTTTAAATGTTTAATGAGAATGATATTTGGTCTTTCTTGATTTCTGTCTCTCGTTTGTTAGCCCAAGTTGCCAGCACCATCGCTGGAAGGAGCAATGCACATTTCATTGATGTTAGTAGCAAAACGCCAATTAATTTTAATGGAGCTGGAATTTCTGCAATGCTGAGTGCTGTCTGGGGCTCAAAGGCCCCGCCCTCAATTCTTTAGGCAAGTCAGGGGTCTCTCATTCTCAGTGTGTGATCCTAAACATTTGGATCCTTAAAGACTTATCTATAGTCTTCCTTCTAAGTGAACATGCTGGCCTTAGCTGGAAAGAGCTAAATGCTCAGTAGGATGGTTTCAGATAGGTAAAGCCACTGCCATCAGTAAAGTGGGATTAACAGGCTACAATATTCTGGGTGAAGGAAGGAGGTAAAATCAGAAAGAATTTGGTACTTTAGAAGGTTCACCATAAAGATGAAAACTGCATTCAAAAGGCAAATGGTCTGCAAATGAAGTTTTGTTTGAACTTGCTTCCCATTTATGGAAGTCGGTTGCATGGAGGGTGACAGAAGCCCCAGCTGAAACCTATGAAAAGTACGGGATGCTACGCAAACTCTTGACGGTTTGGCTAGGCTGAAGGTCTCTCTCTTTCTCTCCCCATTTAGAGGGTAGGCCAGGATATAAAATCAGCACAAATGTTCACTTTGAAGACAGTTCCAATGTGATTTACAGTATTACTCTACAGTACTTAAATTCTAGATCTGAGCACAAAACAGCAGGGGATATCCAGCAGCAGTCATACTCAGGGTCCACTGACTTCAATGGATCTACAATATGACTGCCATTGGATACACCCAGGAAATCTATTTTTTTGAAAGTAAGTGATTTCAGGGGGATCATTTTTTCCCCAAGGTAAGAGTGGGCTCTTACCCTCTTTAGTAACTCTTGCTAAATTCAGAGGAGCCTTTACTTTGGGTTAAATGAGAGAATTTCATATTAATAAGTTGGCATACCATTACTACTGGTTTCACCACCCCTATCAGTCCCCTTCACCTTGTCACCTTTATCTAGGCCTCTCCTGGAAAGTCCAGTACTTATAATTTTCCTCCAGGACCTTTTGTGTATGCGTTTGTATAGGGGAGCGTGGAGCTTAGGGGATACAGAAAAACCTCAATCTCTGAAAAATCGGGATACTCTGCCTAAATGAACTTGCAGTGGGCAAATTAGCCAGACCCAGGGCGGGCGGGTTTCTGTGCGTATTTGCGCGCGTGGAGAGGGGAGGGCAGCTGTGGCGGGGGAGGGAGGGATGAAAGGAGTGCAGACTTGCTCGGAGAGCTGCCTGGGTTCAGACATGTGAATAGCCCCAGGGTCACACTCTAATTAATGATGATGTTACCTTCTTCTCCCCAGCTGGAAGACTTGGTGCCTCCCAGGGACGAATCTGCCCGCTCTGACAGCTCGATTGAGGGTGATGGATGACTATCTGGAGACCGCAGTACACCTAATATAATCATATCTGCTGCGTAATTGCTATAATTTACAGAGGCAAAGCCTTGGCTCTAGGAGGAGCGCGTTAAAAGGCAGCAAAGGAGCTCAGCAGCCCCTTCAAAAGAGAGGGCCACCCTGAACCTAGTTTAAGCGCGTTTACCTGGGAGTAAGAGACACAAGGGAGGCTTACCCCGAAGTAGATGTCTTCAGGTTACCGGTGCTAGTTCCCTGGAACTTTGGTGAGACACTGGGCTCATTCATACCGTCCTTTAATGTGGATAATATTTGGGAAGGGTAAGTCTGGGAAGGCAGTGATTTTGAGGAGAGCGTCATATGGACAGCGGAGAAGGAACGGAGGATTTGGAAACTTAACCGGTCACATTAAACGACATTGCGGACGACCCCCTCTCCCCCCGTTTCCACTCGCATTGTATGTTTACACAAATGAACATGCCTTACTTCCAAGGAAGTGTCTAATTCCACGTGTGTGGTTTTTTAAAACTTTAAAACAAGTCCCAATATTGTTCGTCAGGAACTGAGACCAAACTGGAGAGGAAAGAGTTAACACCCTTTCACCTCCCCCCCCCCAGGGCTTCTGCTATCTCTCTCCGCTCCGCCTGCGGCTTTTAAGTGAAATATAAATACGTCTAGCGCACGTCCAAACACAGATCTATCGCGCGCTATATGTGGGGTGTCCCACCTTCTAGTCCGCAAACAAGGTTGTGACCCTGTGCACGCCTGTCACGGAGTCAATCCCACTTCTGGGAAGCTGGTATGCCCAGAGTTGCACTGTAAAGTTTATTTGGGTAGATCTGGAGGTCGCAACACAAATCGGTAGAACTTTCGCGGAAGGAGGCATAAGATTGCAGCGGTTGTATTGAAATCTAAGAAATTAATATTTGCAGGGCGTACAGAACAGGTCCCCCCGCCCCTAGATTGTTCCAGCATGTATGCAAGTGAGTAAAAACGTGTGTAGAAAGCAACGCTTGAACGGCTTTGCAGGGTAACTCGCTCCACAACGAACCAGCCAAGTCAGGACAGCACGCAGATCACTTAAAGCGGTTCATGGCGGCAGCTCAAATAGTTTAGGGATCGCAGACGCTTTACAAATAAATGGGTTGGGGGGGGGCTGCTTCATGGGCAGGCTGTGACATTAATTTCTTCCCTCCACCGGCTGCATTGGTAAAACTGTTTCTCCTCCTCGTAGCCTGCCTGCCGTTGATGAAGGAGCCAGCCAACTAGCCGACTGGAGGAACATCTTTCAGAAACCAAAGCCAAAGTTTGCAAGTACTTAATGGAGACTGGGGATGATAGCAGCCATCAGAGCAGCTGCAGGTCTAGCCAGGCTTACTCAGAAGGCACAACCCCAGTAGATGGGAGTCACTTCTAAGGAAATTAGCTTTTAGAGACCGTGGTCCTAAACAGGATGCAAGCCTGTGCTCGTTTACCTGGGAATAAGACTCACCGAAACTCAGTGGGACTTACTTTCGAGTAGACCCGCTTTTTAAAAAATAAATAAATGATTGCACTCTGAGGGAGAGTAAGCCCCATTGAACGAGGACCATCTCTGAAGAGAAAGGGAAACCCGAGAGCCACCCAGCCTATACATTGCAGGTATACAATACCAGGAGGTGGGGGGTGGGGTGTTTACTGCAACACGCAGGCGCGTCGCCCTCCAGGGGACGGGGGCGGGGTGCAACCTCCCAGATCTCCAAAGGAGTTCAGCGTTAAACGTTGCAATTAGCTGACTGAGGCAGACAACTTTTACCGATGATGGTGCAATGTTTTGTTTCTCTCCCCACCCCCTTTCCGCCAAACCCCGCAACGTTGCAAATCGATCTCCACACACACACACACACACGCCTTTTTCATGCATTCAAACAATTCCACCGGGATCACCAAGAACCCCCTGCACTGGCAGACGGAGCAAAGAAGTTTCTCGCCCGTTTCTGGATCCATAACATAGCCTCTGCACCATGATCAATGCCATCCTTCTATACGAAATTTCCTCCCTGGGACCGTTTGAACTGCAAACCTTTATCCACGAGAAACGCAGCAAGTCTAGGATCGCGCTGTTGGTTAGGTGCTCAGTAGAAACCAATGCGATTTTCCCTTCTTTTTGGCTAGGGACTTCCATAGCATTCTACTACAAAGTCATGGTGGGTGGCTAACTACTCCCCCCGCCCAATTGACTTCGGAGTAACAGCACGATCCGTGCTGATTGACTTGGGAATGTGTCTAATTAGGTTCAGTGGCGCCCCCCTCCCCGCCCCCGGTAAGTATCCATAGGATTGCAACTTTAGGTTTGTATCCTCTGAAGCACGCTTCCTTGGAAGTTCAGGCTTTGGAAGGAACGAGTCTCGTGGCCGAATAAACACGCGCAAGATCGGCAGGACTTGCGCCAACGCGCCTAATAGCAGGGTGCATGGCTCCAGCTCCACACACTCAATTGGAAGTCAGCCCCCAAAGAACAAAGTGGGATCCGAATTCCCTAAAGTCCACATGAGATACTGTAGTTCTCCCCCATACAGCCTAAGTTTCCCTCTCCTCCAGCAAACACCACGCCAAGCGCTGCCCTGTTTCCAGGCTCATAATTAAATCTGTGTGAGGAAGGTGAGTTTTCTCGCAAACGCCCCACTTTTCGAGGAAAGACGTTCTGATGAATTTCATTATCTCCCCATTCAGCAGCAAAGCTAGAAAGTACCGGTAAGTGTGTCCTAAAGGCAGTCCCTGCATTTTGCAGTGTACCTCGCTCACGAGGCGATCCAAGGACAGGAGTCTGAGCGCTATCCTGTGGAAAACAACAACTTTTGCGCATAAGGCAACAAGCTGACTTCTACACGTAACAGTTGAGCAGCCAGAGCGAAGCCCTTCTTTTGCCAAAGAGACCACCCAGCGTAATTATCACAACACCTCTCCCACAATCAGAACGAGTGGGTGCTATTTCTTGAAAAACAGCAGCAGCAGCAACGCAGCGTAGCAGGGCGAAGTGTGCAGCATCTTCAGGGTTTAAATCTCTGCAGGTTTTTTTCATCGTTCTTTTCCAAGAAACTAAAGCCAATGTCTGGTTTGTTTGTTTTTTTAATCCTCCCCAAGAAAACTTGAAAGAAAGAGAAGTGCAGGAGCAGGCCCTAGCAGGTTAGGCTGCTGCTCTGATCGAGGTCGGCAGGAAATTGATCTGGACACGTTTTGAGCAGTTAGAGAAACCATTGGGTTATTTTTGCCCTGAATTTCTCTGCCTTAATGGCCCAGGACTAACCACTTCCTCGGGTTCCGAATTTACAAATAAATTCGGATTACAGTTCTCAAGCCACCCCTGATAAGGAAAGAATCCGCCGCATCTTCGCTCCTAACCGCTACAAACACTCCCCCCCGCGCCCCCAGCACCCAAAAAGCGAATAAACTAAGTTGCACTCCTGAGCATATTAACTTGGGGGCGAATCCCAAATAAAAGGAGTGGGACTTCCTCCCATACCGTAAACACATTTTGGATCGGGCCAGAAGGGTGTTAAAGGATCTGGAGCCCGCGACCTTGGAAAAACCTTTCCCAACGCCTTTGGACTTCGGAGCTAGCGGCGTTTCTCCAGCTTTCCTGTCTGTAAAATGGATGAAAAAGCGTAAACTAGAAAATTGAGGGTATCTCTTTGCCGGCGACCTCACCAAACCTGACACTGGACTTGAACTAGCCAGAGACCTGCAGAGGGTCTAGGATCAATCAGTGCATGTGGAGAAACTGGTTTTAGACAGGCGCCTGGTCAGACCCAACACAGAGCCCCCTTTATTTTCACGCATATATCTGCACGGACGTTTTTTTGTCGTTTTATTCTCCCGGCCTGGCTCATAACCAAGGCGAATTTACTCCTGTTACCAACAACAACAAATCAATGGGATTCATTTGGCAATGTGTTTGGCTCCCCCCATTAAATCTCCCCCTTTTCTTCGACTTACAGTAAGGAATCTGTGGCGCTTCTCCAAAAACCACCTCCCCAGAGGACCAGGTTAGAAGGAGGAGGACCCCCCCAGTTCTTGTCAGCGCCGAAATCTTTGCAGTCGTAGCCCAAAGCTGTGACACCGGAGATTGTAAAAGTGTGTCGTCGAACATGTGCAGAGTGCCTTGCAGTCACTCCTGAACCATGCACAACAACGCGACTGGGATGGGAGGGGGGAGGTGACAGAGTTTTTGGGCTCGATTTCTAAACAGCCCCACTTCTCAGGCTAGAAAACCGTGTCTGAAATCCTATACCCACTTGGCTGCGAGTCCGCCGCGTTGAACTCCGTGGGACTTCCTACTCAGTAAACAAATACAGGATTGTACCGACCAGCGCCGAGTTTACAGAAGCGATTTAAAGCACACCCCCCCCGTCAAACAGAGGAACTTTACACCCGCACTTCCTTCATAGGAGTGCCCTCCCCGCGTCTTCACGGTCCTCCAAGCTCGGACTCCTTTTCCATGTCCACCAAACTTTCTTGGCCAACGCAGCCTCCCTGCCCAAAGTCTCCTAGACCAAAGTTGCACTCTGTGCATGACCGCGAACACCCTTTCCCCCATCCCCGTGCCGAGAAGAGAAAAAGCATGTGTGTAAGGTGGCTTTCCTCTCAGCCCTAGGTAAACAGCGCCCAAGCCGCATGATGGATCGCCGGTAGTTTCTCTTCCTTAGGCAGCCCGAGGTTTCCCAGCCGGCTGGCTGCAAAAGGCAGGCTATTGTTGGGGTGCGCGTGGATGGATGGATGCATAGATGGGCGGAAAGGAAGCCGGGGTGCAAGCGCACCGCCAGCAAGGAAGTGTCTCTCTTTCTTGTTACCTGCAATCACGCCGGGCTGTGCCTAGGATCTCCTGGCGAGAGCTTGTCCATGGCAAAGGGTGGCCGCGTCTTTTCGCCTCGCTCGCAGCGGCTCGCTTTGGAGAGAGCAGCAGCCACAGCAGCGCACTAATGGAGACATTGCTCAGTGTATGGAATACCTGACTGGAGTCAGTCCGACGAGTGAGTGCCTCCAGTCCCCAGGCGCCACAGTCACTTCACTAACCCCCTGCACCGGAGTGACGTTCGAGTGAAGAGCTGCGCTTACCGCGCGCCTTTTCCTCCTCCTGATTAACACTTTCCAACGCTGCCCTCCCTCGCTCGCTCTCTCGCTCTCTCTCGCGCTGCTGCTGTTGCTGCTGCTGCTGCTAAACCCCCCCCCCCCCGCTCGCAACTTGCGCTGCTGGCCGCTGCCTGCGCAGGTCACAGCTCCGCCGGTTCGAGTCCGGAAGGGAGGGCAGTTCTCTTGCATTCCTAAGACCAGCAAACGCGCTCTTTAAAAACCAGGCGCCACATTTGTATAGCTCATTAGAATCTTCCAAGTTCTTCAGTACCGTCGTCGTAGTAGCTATCCCCCTACAACAACCCTGGAAGGTAGGTCGATTACCTGCGGATGGAAGATGGGGAGGTTGGGGGGGGGAGAGAGAAAGCACCGAGGCTTGTCATCAAACACTAGTTGGGGTTGAGATGAGAACTGAACCCGGGGCTTCCTAGTTTACTCCCCACTCTCTTAACAACTATACTGTTCTACAAGGACTCATTGGCTCATTTCTGCAGCACTTTCATTGTCCAAAGCTATTTCTGACCCATTTCCAGCTTAGCATTATTTGGGACCCATTTCCACAGGGAGCCACGACTGGGAAAGATGCTCACACCCTGTGCCCCTGGCAACCAAGGAGCTGGCAACAATATCAAAATTTGTGAAAACAATTTGGCCTTATAGTGCATTCCCATGCAAAACTATTAGGTCAGTTCCACTGAGTTCAATAGGATTCGCTCTCAAGTAAACACCCATTGAATCGCAACCTTGCAACACAGGCCTAGGTATCTTTACTCAGAAGTAAACCTTGCTGTGTTCAGTGGTGCTTATTCCTAGATATGTGTGCCTAGGATTGCAGATTTATAGTGTGATTTTCAATGTTGTCTACTCAGAAGTAAGTCCCACTGAGTTCATGGGATTTAAAGGTAAAGGCAAAGGGACCCCTGACCGTTAGGTCCAGTCGCAGACGACTCTGGGGTTGCAACACTCATCTTGCTTTACTGGCCGAGGGAGCTGGCGTACAGCTTCCGGGTCATGTGGCCAGCATGACTAAGCCACTTCTGGCGAACCAGAGCAGCACAGAAACGCGTTTACCTTCCCGCCGGAGCGGTACCTATTTATCTACTTGCACTTTGTGCTTTCGAACTGCTAGGTTGGCAGGAGCAGGGACCGAGCAACAGGAGCTCACCCCGTCATGGGGATTCGAACTACTGACCTTCTGATCGGCAAGCCCTAGGCTCTGTGGTTTAATTTGCTTCCAGGTAAATTAGCACAGGACTGCATCCTTAATCTTATTCCAACCCTCTGAGCACTGTCCAGATTTGATTTACTTCCTTTCCTTCTAATGGGCAATTAGGTTGGGCCATACAACCCACAAACCCCCAGTCTTAAGTTGTCAAAGTCCCTTCTCCTAGTGCACCAGGTGGATGTGGAATCTGCAATTTTAAATCTATCCAGAAGGAATCTTTCATTCAGGGTCCAGATCCCACTTACATGGGAAGTTGCTCAGCTTTGGAAGGAACAGGCAGAAAGTTTATTAGACCCAGAAAAGCCTATGCCGAGGAGCAGAAAGAGGTAACACTAAAAACTGATCCACATGGGCAGGAGGAGGGGACCCTAACTGAGACCTGGAAATAAAGACCTTATATCTAATGCCTTTATATCTTGGGAGGAAGATAAGAAATCACCCCTGGGATCTGAATGCCGTTCTTTATTTGTGCTTGGCCGGTTCGTGCGGTTGAAATATAGGTCCCCAACCCGAAACACACTGCAGCCCAGTTGATGTAGAATTAATGTAGAATTAAATGGTATAGCTCTTCCTGGCCCGTATCACTTCAGGCTGCAAAGGAAACTCCATCTTAGAAAGAAAGAAGCTCCTTCCAGATTCAAAACAAGCAGATGAGGGAGGAGAAGGCAGCCGGGAGTCTTCCTCAAGCACACTCCCCACTGCAGCCTTTGAAAATTGCAATGCTTAACAAAGTAGTTCTATCCAAAGGGAACGAAAGCTTTGCCCATGTGATTCTGCCTGCTCAAACTATAAACAGGAGTGAAATATGTGCTGGCCAGCTAATAACAGTTCCCTGATTTTAAGGGGTTTGCCATAATCAAGGCCATGATTGCCAAAGCCACCTAACAGGGGTGAATTCAACAGAAAGCAAGGCACCTACAAGCCGAATGACCTCTGAATTAATGGCCCAGCTTACCTTTGCTTGAAGGGAGCGCTACTTATTTCAATCACACTCACTTTCGAGACTTTCCAAAGACTTTTTTTCTTTTGCAAGAGGCTGTGCAAAAACCACAGAGAGTCTTGTGGCACCTTCAAGACTAACACATTGATTATGGGATAAGCTTTCATGGAATCCAGCCCATTCCCCACCCCGCTGGATGCATGCACCTGCAACTCAGGATAACACTTCGTGCATATGACGAAGTGGACTGCACTCCACAAAAGCTTATGCCATAATGAATTTACTTTGGAATAAATCGGCTTAGAACTGCCGCCTTTATTGTGGAATTGAGCCTTCGTATCGCTGTAATCCCTGCAACCTGCTAAAGTCTTTAAAGCTGTTGCTGGTGTATACTTCTGAGTAGAACGGCAAACAACTTTTTACAGGCTGATCCTGAAAACATTTACTTGGAAAGAAGCTCTCTGGCCTTCTACAAACCTTACTTCCAAGGATCGATTTGCTTTGCCTTTCTTGTTGTCTGTTACGTTTAAAAGTGGGCGAGCAAGAGAGAAAGTCAGGGATATCAGTTGTTTGGACTGGTGATATTCAGAGATGTAAACTCACTCGAAGGCCTTTTACAGTCAGAAGTGTGGGCTGGAACTTTTCAAAAGTAAAAAAAAAATAGTTACAGTTTGTATCATTGCACATTATGGTATATGAAATATGAAAAAATAAAAATACTACTACTTTATATTTATATAGCTATTGAAGATTTCCAAAGTGCTTCACAGACAAAATCTCTGTAATCCTTACAAATAATCCTTTAATGTAGCCCAGTAGAATTATTTCCATATTGCAACATGGGTGAGACTTCACTCCCTTTTCTGCTTGAAGAATGAAGGAGCGGACACTTCATATTTTGAAACTTTCATTCCTGTTCCTGAACTCAGACTTGACATTCTGCAGGCTGTATTCTAGCACTGGCATCCGAGTTTAATCACCATCTGCCCGCAAGTAAGGCAAACCTCCAAGTTTTGTGCTGAATCAAATCCAGGACTTTCATTGCGAAAACTGAAGACAAAACGTTAGAAATTCAGAATTAGAAACTTAAACGAGAATCCCAAATGAAATATTCACACAGTTTACAAAGTTGTATCGCGACAAAGAAGGCAAGCTCTGCTAGCTCATCAATCTTTCTATTTTTTCTGTCCAGAGGGATAAAGGAAGGTATTTTAAACACAGAAGCCTTGTAACTTATACAAAATGTGTGTGATGGGGAGGGGAAGGGGAAGAAGGAGCACAGTTCAAGAAAAATAAAATAAAATCCAGCCCTCAAGCAGTGCAATTGTTTCAACAGCAGGAGTGAAGTCAAGCTTGTTCAGGGCATGAGAATTAAGTGAGTAAGCCAACCTTCACCACCCTTGCACCCTCCAGATGTTTTAGACTATAACTCCCAGCAGCTGCACATCTGGAGAGCATTCAGGTTGGCGAAGGCGGAAAGAAGTCATCAAATTTCCACTGCATCCTATTTGAGTTCCCTTGTGGTTTTGGCACACTGCTCATCTCCAAATAGCAACATTGAGCCTAATGTACAAGGACCTGCAATGGGGGACGTTTCTTTTTCCTCGCGCTGAATTCATGACGTGATGTTGCAAGGACTGAAATACATTAGAAAGCCCTTCAGGGCTTTCAGAGTGAAAGGAAAGTTATTAATTTGAATTATGGCAGCGCATATATTTAAATATTAACTATTTACCTGGCACTGACCTGCATTTATCCAAACCTGCGGTTGTACAGAACTGTTGCAGAGCTTTTTAAAAAATGGGAAGAGGGTTAGGGGAAAAACAGAGGATTGCCTGTTCTGGCCACTTTCCCAATGAGACCAGGGCTCCCTTTCTTTAATGCAGGCCATTAGAAAAGATTTTGAGATGGAAATTCAACATATAGATCCTTAAACTTAAGGAAGTTCTGGGCTGTGGTTTTTGAACAGAAAATGCCAGTTTACACACATGGGTTACCGTATTTTTCGCTCCATAGGACGCTCTGGACCATAGGGCGCACCTCGTTTTTAGAGGAGGAAACCAGGAAAAAATATTTTTCTGGTTTTCCTCCTCTAAAACCCATGGTTGTTGTTTTTTGAGAATCAGCTCAAAGTTTTGCAGCTTTTTTTGCAAAGGGAAAAGCCCTGCTTTTTGAGGATCAGTTCAGATTTGTGCAGCTTTTGTAAAGGGGGAAAAGAATTGCAGTACAAACCAGTACAGACCAGTAAGCACCAGCAGGTAAGTGAACCAGTACAAACCAGTACCAGACCAGTACCAGTAAGCACCAGCACCAGGTAATAGGAAGCAAGAGGAACAGACCAGTAAGCACCAGTAGGAAGCAAGAGGAAACAAACCAGTACCAGTAAGCACCAGTACAAACCAGTACAGACCAGTAAGCACCAGTACAAGCACAGCAGTAATAGGAAGCAAGAGGAAAGCACCAGACCAGTAAGCACCAGCACCAGCACAAACCAGTACGCACCAGTAGCAAGTAGGAAGACCAAATAGCAAGACCAGCAAACCAGTAGAAGCCTCACCAGAACCAGTACAACAGTACCTCACCAGTAAGCGTTTCAGACCAGTAAACCAAGCACCAGCAGTACCGTAATGACCAGTAAGCACCAGCAGGTAATAGAAGCAAGAAAGAGCAAACCAGTACAAACCAGTAAGCACCAGTACAAACCAGTACGACCAGCAAGTAATAGGAAGCAAGAGGAAAGCGAACCAGTACAAACCAGTACGCACCAGTACAGACCAGTAGACCAGTACGCACCAGCAAGTAATAGGAAGCAAGAGGAAAGCGAACCAGTACAAACCAGTAAGCACCAGTACGCACCAGTACAGTACACCAGTACAGACCAGTAGCACCAGCAGGTAATAGGAAGCAAGAGGAAAGCAAACCAGTACAAACCAGTAAGCACCAGTACAAACCAGTACAGACCAGCAAGTAATAGGAAGCAAGAGGAAAGCGAACCAGTACAAACCAGTACGCACCAGTACAGACCAGTACGCACCAGCAAGTAATAGGAAGCAAGAGGAAAGCGAACCAGTACAAACCAGTAAGCACCAGTACAAACCAGTAAGCACCAGTACAAACCAGTATGCACCAGTACAGACCAGTAAGCACCAGCAGGTAATAGGAAGCAAGAGGAAAGCAAACCAGTACAAACCAGTAAGCACCAGTACAAACCAGTACAGACCAGTAAGCACCAGTACAAACCAGTACGCACCAGCAAGTAATAGGAAGCAAGAGGAAAGCGAACCAGTACAAACCAGTAAGCACCAGTACAAACCAGTACGCACCAGTACACCAGTACAGACCAGTAAGCACCAGCAGGTAATAGGAAGCAAGAGGAAAGCAAACCAGTACAAACCAGTAAGCACCAGTACAGACCAGTAAGCACCAGTACAAACCAGTACGTACCAGCAAGTAATAGGAAGCAAGAGGAAAGCGAACCAGTACAAACCAGTAAGCACCAGTACAAACCAGTACGCACCAGCAAGTAATAGGAAGCAAGAGGAAAGCGAACCAGTACAAACCAGTAAGCACCAGTACAGACCAGTAAGCACCAGCAGGTAATAGGAAGCAAGAGGAAAGCAAACCAGTACAAACCAGTAAGCACCAGTACAGACCAGTAAGCACCAGTACAAACCAGTACGCACCAGCAAGTAATAGGAAGCAAGAGGAAAGCGAACCAGTACAAACCAGTAAGCACCAGTACAAACCAGTAAGCACCAGTACAAACCAGTAGCACCAGTGCACCAGTACAGACCAGTAAGCACCAGCAGGTAATAGGAAGCAAGAGGAAAGCGAACCAGTACAAACCAGTAAGCACCAGTACAAACCAGTACAGACCAGTAGGCACCAGCAAGTAATAGAAAGCAAAAGGAAAGCAAACCAGTACAAACCAGTAAGCACCAGTAGGTAATAGGAAGCAAGAAGAAAGCAAACCAGTAAGCACCAGCAAGTAATAGAAAGCAAGAGGAAAAGTAACAGCCCCAAATGGCTGAAAAACTCAATTTCCCAGGATCCTCAATTTCCCAGGATCCTACTGTGCAAGGGGCCTGGGCGGGGCAGGAAGGGAGCTAGCTCCCTTATCTCCCTCCCCGATCTCCTGCAATCAGCTGTTGAGCGGGTTCCTTTCAACACTCTCTTTCCCTCTTGTTAGCCTTTAGCTCTTTCTAAAACAGAAAAAGCAGGATCTGCCTTTCCCCCCTGGGCTCCAGGGACCATGCATTCGCTCCATAAGACGCACAGACATTTCCCCTTACTTTTTAGGAGGACAAAAAGTGCGTCTTATGGAGCAAAAAATACGGTTATATCTTAGATTAGAAGCAACCACGTGTGAGAAAAAGCTCATGGCTTCTTAAAAGGTAAAGGTAAAGGGACCCCTGAACCTTTAGGTCCAGTCGTGGACGACTCTGGGGTTGCGGTGCTCATCTCGCTTTATTGGCCGAGGGAGCCGGCATACAGCTTCCAGGTCATGTGGCCAGCATGACTAAGCCACTTCTGGCAAACCAGAGCAGCGCACGGAAACACCGTTTACCTTCCCACTGGAGTGGTACCTATTTATCTACTTGCACTTTGACGTGCTTTTGAACTGCTAGGTTGGCAGGAGCAGGGACCGAGCAACGGGAGCTCACCCGTCGCAGGGATTCGAACCACTGACCTTCCTATTGGCAAGCCCTAGGCTCTGTGGTTTAACCCACACCGCCACTTGCGTCTTACCTCACTGCAAAGCAACATGGCGAGGGGGCAGTTTGGAGCAGAGAAATGACAGGGGAAAGGGGTGTTAAATGTGTGAAACCTCAAGCGGGGAGGAGTTGCTTGAAAAGTGGCAACACAGGAAGGCAGGGCAGGATTAGAACCTGAATCGCTGCTCTTTGTTTTAAATTGCCCCCTCTTGATGCTGCATTTTTCTCAAAGAACTGGCTGCCAAGGTCTATTAGTTATTGATTGCATTTACTTTATATCCCGCCTTTCTCTCCCACTGAGAAAAGGGCATCTAACCCTTTCCCCTAATCTCTCATTGTTATTTGGACAAGAAGTATGATGCTCAGGGCCTGAAATGGTTGGAATTTGTATTCCAGAATAATTTATATTTTCTTCATGGGAGTCCTGCAGATGTTTTGAAGGGTTGGTGTACTTATTTGAACAAACATGGTAGAAGTGCTGTCAACCACATTACAGTGTCAATATCCACCTTTGTGAACACTTGTGAATTGTTAGAAAGAACGGAAAGTGACCACTTTCCAGTATCAGTTACCACAGGTCCTCTAATATAATGCAGGATGTGAGTGCAGAAATACAGGGCTTGGAAAGCATGAAATGGTCTCACAGATTGAGCAGTGATATTCAGGAAACACTGTATATTAATCAACTGATGATCTTGTGTCAACTGTCAACTTTAATGAGCAGATATCCAAATCTTGTTGCTGTCTTCCAGCCAGGGGTGTCGCTAGGGGGGTGCAGTGGGGACGGTACGCCCCAGGTGACAGGGGAGGGTGGGGGTGACAAGCGGCGGCCCCTCCCGCCACTCCCCACGCGCCGCTGCTCGCTCCGTCGCCCTGGGAGCAACAGCGCATGGCTGAGGGAGCACCCCGTCCATGCAGCGCTGCTGCTCCCGGGGTGACCGGATCGTGGGGAGTGGCGGGAGGGGCTGCCGCTTGTCACCCCCACGTGCCGCTGCTCACTCCGTCCCCCGGGAGCAGCAGCGCACGGTGTGTGCGGTGCTGCTGTTCACGGGGCAACGGAGTGAACAGCGGCGCATGGGGGTGACAAGCGGCAGCCCCTCCCACCATTTCCATGCACTGCCGCTCCCTCCGTCATCCTGGGAGCGGCAGCGCACGGCCCAACGACGGAGTGCGCCTGCACAACATTTCGTGCAGGTGCACTCTGTCGCCGGACCCCCGCTTCCACGGCCTCCTTTTGTGCCACAGAGCTTAAAAGGGGGCTCTTCGGCTTAAAAGGGGGCTGCAGAAGCGGCGGCGGCACTCCCGGAAATGCCCCGGAGGGCGGGGCGCCGTGACATCACAATGTGCCCTGTTCCATAACTTCTACAATTATAAACTACACACAATCAATACACCTAAGCTGGTTTGACAGTCGGTGCAAAGAGGTCCAGAAAGTTCTGGCTAAGACAATTAGGGATTCCTGTAAGATGAATTCATGGAAAACTTGATTAGATGTAGGTTGACACTGCAGAAAAACAAGAAAGCTGAATATATGAAACCCCAGTGGCAAGAACTGGGACTAGCAGTAATGGAACAGACAAATTCTGGGAACTGGTGGCCTGGGGTGTTAATTCAGTGAGATCATCACAGGAAGACTCAATTCTCGCCTCTGAGTGGGTTAAATGTTTCTCCAAAATAATTGGTGGTCAATCTGGGCAATCACACGTACCAGCAGTTTGTAAGGATTTCTCAAACCTACCTGAATGGCAACCAGTCTCCTGATTCAAAACAAAATAAAAAATAAAAAAAAAAAAATCCTTCCAGTAGCACCTTAGAGACCAACTAAGTTTGTTCTTGGTATGAGCTTTTGTGTGCATGCACACGAAAGCTCATACCAAGAACAAACTTAGTTGGTCTCTAAGGTGCTACTGGAAGGATTTTTTTTATTTTTTATTTTGTTTTGACTATGGCAGACCAACACAGCTACCTACCTGTAACTGAGTCTCCTGATTGTTTTCTAAAGAAAGCTCTGTGTAGAATGGGTTGAATCTGGACTTAGTCATACATAGAGTAAAACTACTAAAGTCTGTAGGAATTAAGATAGTCCTCAAGACTGACAATCCCCATTCATTTCAATGGGTCTGCTCTAAGGCTGTACACACATTGTACCTATACAGGACATTCAAAGCACGTCCTTTACCTCAAAGAATTCTGGGCACTGTAGTTCACCCCCACCCCAAGTTACAATTCCCAGCAGCCCTTAACAAACTGCAGTCCCACAATTTATTGAAGGGAAAGAATGGGTTTTAAAGGTTTAGTGTGTACACAGCCTTAGTAATTCCGGGTGAATTACTTTGTTTGGGATGTAACCTGTCACACAAATGAATGAAACTCAGTTATCCTTACGTAGCCATAAGATGGTGGGAATTGAACCTGGGACATTAGGCGCACAAGCCATGTGCTCTTCAACTGAGTGATGGGGTACATATGGAATGGCCAGGCTGTAGCTCATCTGCTGCAACGAGAACTTGAGGAATCAATCCATGGAGTCAATGGGATCCCACCCATGGATCTCCTCTTAGTATGGCTAAGTATGGATCCATCCTCGTTGCATAGCCCGGTGAAAGAAATTCACACCGCCACCGCCACCTTAGCCCTTAGCCCACAACCATCTGCATACTTATTCCTGAATAAACATACATGTGGTCAGGCTGCATTCATTCATTCATTCATTCATTCATTCATTCATTAAAACTGATGTTTTAATGTACAGTGGCACCTCGGGTTACATACGCTTCAGGTTACATACTCAGAAATAACGCTTCAGGTTAAGAACTTTGCTTCAGGATAAGAACAGAAATCGTGCTCTGGCGGCGCAGTGGCAGCGGGAGGTCCCATTAGCTAAAGTGGTGCTTCAGGTAAGAACAGTTTCAGGTTAAGAACGGACCTCCGGAACGAATTAAGTACGTAACCAGAGGTACCACTGTATTTTTAATCTTTTGTTGGAAGTCACCTAGAGTGGCTGGGAAACCCAGCCAGATGGTGGGGAATGAATGAATGAATGAATGAATGAATGAATGAATGAAATGAATAAATAATAATAAAATAATATATAATAATAATAATAAATAATAATAATTCTATCAAACATTTTAAAGTAGGACCTGTTGCCAACACCCTCTTGCTTCTGAATCCAATGTGAGGCAGGCCATTATAGGGTGAAGTAAGATGGCGCCTAGTCAACAGAGTAGAGCAGTTGTGTATAAGTGAGGAGGTCACTCAGAAAGGTGATCCTTTTGGGGGGATAACATGGGTATGACAAGTCTGCAAGTGTCCCTAAGGTAAAGGTAAAGGACCCCTGGACAGTTAAGTCCCGTCAAAGGTGACTATGGGGTTGCAGCACCCATCTCGCTTTCAGGCTAAGGGAGCTGGCGTTTGTCCACAGACAGCTTTCCGGGTCATGTGACTAGCATGACTAAACCGCTTCTGGCACAATGGGACACTATGACGGCAGCCAGAGCGCATGGAAATGCTGTGTACCTTCCCACACTGGCATGCTTTTGAACTGCTACGTTGGCAGAAGCTGGGACAGAGCAATGGGAGCTCACCCCATCGTGGGGATTCGAACTGCTGACCTTCTGATCAGCAAGCCCAAGAGCCTCAGTGGTTTAGATCACAGCGCCACTTGCATTCAGAGGCAAACCCAGGTCTGGTGGATTCAGCCAATGAAGAGCTCCCAGATGGCTGGGTGTGCTGAGATATCATGCAAGTTTCCAAACACATTGCTGCATTTACACTGTACATTTTTAGGCATCCACTTAACACATCTTAGGTGACATAAAACAGTCCATTCTCCATAAGGGCTCGCCATTGGCTTGACCCGAGTTCATTATCTTTAAATGGGGTTGATAGCATGTGAGCGTTAACAAGGTCGTGACAATTATGCTATTATACAATAATTAATGCAACATTTACATTTTCCTGTTAGGAACTGCTTGAACAAAACTGTCTGCTAATGATTTAAATTAGCATTTTAAAAAGACTTCTATTGAACACTCACAACTATCATTGCTGCAGAATAACACACACATATATATTTCACTGATTATAAATACAGAGAGAGAGAGAGAGATGGGGAGAGGGAGAGAGAGAGAGAGAGAAATGAGGGAAGCACAATTTACTGTTACAAACATTTGTTATTCAAATGTTTCTGACACGGAGTCTAATTGTGTTTGCATATCACTGTCATGTAAATAATATCACTGAACCTCAGCCTAAAATGGTGCTAGGATTCTGGGGGGAAAAAAGGTACATAAAGAGAATGAGACAATTTTGCTTGGCTTGACAAGTCTTTCACATTACCCATATATGTTTTAAGTTAAACCAAAATATAGCCAGGGGCAGACAGGAGTTTCAGCAGTGACCACTGTAATACTGAGTATTTTTAATTACTGTAACAATAAATCACAGAGGAATGTCCTCCAGTAGTGAAATAATTTTCTTTTTCTTTTTCTTTTTTTTAAAAAAGCCCAACATCTTGGAATATTTCTGAAATTCAATTAATTGAAGGCACCAGATAAAAGGTACAAGTTCTTAATGGTTGTAAAGGAACCCTAAGGGATGGAAGTGAGCTCTCAGCTCAACTTCAAAGTGTGACAGAAATACTTACAGTATTACTTTAAAAAGTATTCAGATCAATGAATCAGTTAAAATTACTTATACATTTAAGAGCCTTTTCATTTTCTCTTTTTAAGCTGGAGAGGCAGAAGTGCTCTCGTTTCCTGCGATACCCTCCCCCCCCCCAAAAAAGTCTGTTGAAACCTGTAAAAGAAATTGTAATTAAAGCCAGCCTTCAGTCAAAAATTGATATTATGGATTTCCAGTTGACACATGATAAAGAGGCCAGGGAAACATAAAAGTGGCTTGATGAGACCTACATTTGCAGGCATTATGCTCACATTTCACAGGGTTGTGTAAATACTTCTTTCCTGAACCGTTTGTGGTGCACCCATTGCTGGCTTCTCCACTGACATGAGAACTTCCACCCACCACCAACCATGTTGTACCATTTCCCCGGCCCACCGTCATGATGTTTAATTTCACAAAATGGCACCTTCATGTTTAGAGACAGCATGCTATGACGATTAGATGCTACATACAGCGGGGAAGAGCTGTTGTGTTCATGTTGGTGAGCTTCCCAGAAGCTCCTGGTTGGCTGCTTTTGGAGGCAAGCTGCTACAGTAGAGTTCTTGACTTATGAAGGTTGATGGGCTGCTTTGGCGAGGCACAGGGCTGGCCTAAGACATTTTCCTGTCTGCTGTGAAGGACAAGATGGTGTTCCTCCTTGGAAGAAGACTCCGTCTACGTACCAGGGATGGGGAAGTGTCCTCTACTGTACTTAAGGGCAGCAGAAGAAGACAGGACAAGTTACATGGCACACACAATTCTTATGTGGGAGATGGACTGAGGATTCAATATGTATATTAAAATGTAAACCTCCTATTCCGTGTGTGTGGGAGAAATACAAAAAAGTAATCAGACTGTGAAGCCCTTATAGGTTTTGCAGCTTACAAAAACTTAGGAATTAGGCAGTTATACCCTTGAGAGTCCCATGGACTGCAAGAAGATCAAACCTATCCATTCTGAAGGAAATCAGCCCTGAGTGCTCACTGGAAGGACAGATCCTGAAGCTGAGGCTCCAATACTTTGGCCACCTCATGAGAAGAGAAGACTCCCTGGAAAAGACCCTGATGCTGGGAAAGATTGAGGGCACAAGGAGAAGGGGACGACAGAAGACGAGATGGTTGGACGGTGTTCTCGAGGCTACCAACATGAGTCTGACCAAACTGTGGGAGGCATAGCTGTCAACTTTTCCCTTTTCTTGCGAGGAATCCTATTCAGAATAAGGGAATTTCCCTTAAAAAAGGGAAAAGTTGACAGCTATGGTGGGAGGCAGTGAAAGACAGGCGTGCCTGGCGTGCTCTGGTCCAAGGGGTCACGAAAAGTCAGGCACGACTGAACGACTGAACAACAACAACCCTTTTCCATCCCTTTTATTTGTGGTCTATCGACCTTCCTGTCTTTACCCCAATTGCAGAGAATGAACTACACTTTTTTGTTAAGATAAACAAAAATGTTTACTTACATTTCAATGCAGGCAGCAAATACAAGACAGGTAAGAAAAGCTTCTTAGGTACAAAATAAAAAAGTTGGCTTCAGTATAGGCTGTGGGTCACCCCCCTCAAAAAAGGCTGTGTGTGTCTGGAGCCCCCAGACACATGTCTGATTAGTTTGGAAGCATGGTACAGAGAGGGTCTCCTCAGAGGCAGGAGGAAGTATAAAAAGTGGCTGGGGAAATCCAGAAGTACAAATAATAAATATTATTATTATTATTATAAAAAGGTTTGTTACAGAATTCCCACCCAGAGTAGGCAGGGGAAGTAAGCCCACAGAGGGTCCTCTCTAGGAAGTTTAAGAACTCTCTGTGTACTAGCCCTGTTCTTGTCTAGCAAAACATGCATTTGCGTTTTGGCTACTACAGCTCTGACCTCCAGCTCCTTGGCACAGCTCCCTGCCTGCCTGGCTGCTGCCACCTGAGGCAGCTGCTCTACTCTGCATAATGGTAGGGCCAGTCCTGGGGACACTATTATCCTGGAACAAGGAGGTATTTAGGGACACAGGGAACCGCCTTATACCAAGTCACATGACTGCTCCATTTAGCTCAGTATTGTCAACACTGAGCTGGCTGTGCCCCTGTCTCCAAGTCAGTCTCAATGAAAAAGTGCTCATTTGCTCGCCCAGTCCCAGAACTTGGGCTGCTCGCTTCACAAATAGCTGTGCCCATCCTGCTCTTGAAATAGAAGATACAGGGTGTGTGATGCTTCTTAATGTCCTAGTTTGGGTTTAGCAACATATCTCAGTTTATGATGTAACCTGACACATGTAGCACTCTGATTTATGCATTAAAGCTTTTGGTGGAAACAATGTAAAGAGTTCCTACTATCCAATGCCCTGCTGTGAAAGCCAGGACAGGTACTGTATCATAAGACCACATGGTATGTGTATATGTGCATACCAACTTTTTAACGCTCATGGGCATTGGTACTTTTGAGTGAGTTCTGTGGGTGCCACCCTTCTTGTAACATCTCTGTTTGCTCCTCTGGACCCTCTTCCCACCAGGACAGAAAGAGAAATTGCACACATGCAGCGTCTCACTTTTCAAGGGACCTGGGTAAAAGTTAGATCCAGTGGAATTAATCTGAGCCTTGAAAGGCACATAGAGCTGAAACAGGAAGTGGCAAGGAGCACCACTCTTCCAACTTCCTCCTTGTAGTTTTCAAGGGAGAAAACGGTAACCACCCTGTGCCCAAATCGGCAGTATGAATGGTGTTGGTGGTGGGAGTTCAGATCCTTTGTAGTCACCGGAAGCCCGAGAGAGCACTTGGTGACTTCTGGATGCAGTCTCACAGCGGTGTCCCTGTTGTGTAGGTTTTTTTTATGTGAAATAGCAATTAAAAAACAAAACAAAAACCTACTCGTGCAGCTTGAAGTGGCAAAATTTCACCAGTTCAATTATCAACATTACAATAAGTTATGAAAATGAATCGATTGCTTCATGGCAGCATATTCCAACAGCCAGTAACAGAGAACAAGGTCTAATTCTTTTCACCATGACTGAATACTCCATATAAATCGCTGAGTCCTCATTTGCAACCAGAAGTTCTGTGGTCCAGAAACAAGTTTGCTGCCACCTGTTTGCAGGAACTTGGTGTAAAAGAAGAGTGGTATGGAAGGAATTGCAACTTGTTGTCAGGACGATAAGTTATGAACACCTGTTCAGAAGTGCATGCATCCCAGAGAACTCTTTTGAACTGAGAGTTATTATGACACATTTTTGATAACTCTGTGGACTACCCTCCCACCTACTGTGCTGGCAAAGGGGAGCGCTGTGGGTCACTGAGCAATGAGAAAATTCACAGTGGATTACAATCACAAAGTCAACTGTGCTAAGGTGTCTTATGATGGTTTATTCTCCAGAAACCAGAATAACAATAAGAAAGAAAGTTGATTCCCAACAGACAGTCAAACTGAGCAACAAAAGATCGTGACAGTGACCTATAAAATATATGGATCACCGTCTTGCAAAACAATTACCTGTATGGAATTGTAATGCAGTGTGTATACAAGATGATAAGAATGTACTCACAATCAAAATATAATGCAAGCCCTGCAATCGTTTCCGTTTGTAATGCTGTCCAACATAAAACCTGCTTTTAGGCTGACTGTAATGCAAGTTGTTGACGATGCTGCAAAGAGCTAGTCCAGTATAGTCTCTAAGATTATGATTATGATTATTATAACCTCCTTCAATAGCACTTCCAGTCTAGAAGCTAACCATCTCCTCAGTGGGAAGCTAATCTAGTTCTTCATTTCAGCTGATGCCCTACCCAAGAGGATTCGGTGGGGAAAAGAAACGGACGCCAACATATCAACAGTTCATGCCCTTTGGAAAGTTGAAAAGTCATACTTTGCCAATATGAATAAAAGGAGGACGTACAAGTCCTTTCAAAACGCCAGAAGTTATCAACCAACAAAACTAGTTAGAAAACCATACATGGTGAAATTCTGTTGGCCCGAAGTCATAACTTTCTGGAGGGGTCCAGCATTGTGTAAGCGACTCAAATTTTAACACATCTGATAGAGGATTTGCTTTCATTACGTAGTTCCCTTTATCCAGCTCTTCCTGTTGTTCGAGTTGTACAGTACTGGTAGCTTTCTCAGTATTTTCAGTTGGGATGTTCTCATGCCCTGCCCCTGTCTGTACCTGGGTATTTTCTGTCTCTTTTCCGGCAGACACTGCTGCTTGCACAATGTTTGATGAAGTAGTATCTTGTGTCTGGGGTTCACTACTAGCTGTCTTCTGCTTTTTGACACCGGTGTGGTTTTCCCACAGCTAAACAAATAGAAACAACACTGCTTCTACGCTTTTTTCTTCCTCTTGAAGCCTTATATAGAAAACCCCTAGGCCTTTTCTTCAACCTTTAACCATTCAAAACAGTAGCACTACATTCCTGTTTCCCAATAAAAATATGTTTGCTACCTATTTTCTCAGAACCGTGTCAGCACTTTTGGTTTCTGTTCTGAGTCATAAGCACCCCACCTGCCCTCCTCCCCAAAAACAGAGTTGAGTTCAGCAGCGCTCTGAAACTCCTCACCCGGTCATAGAAAGGCACCAGTGCTCCTTTGTTTATATTATCATTGCATTTCCCAGGTTTTCAAAGCTTGTAACATTTGCAGAAGCAACATCATTAGATCAGAACAAGTTGCACTCATTTGAGCTGCCTGCTGCTCCAGGAAGGTGCAGAGGGGCTGAGTTGGGCAGCTACTATCAATAGGAATAGTCTTAGAGATGACTCTAGAACAACAACAACAACAACAACAACAATCATAATAATCATAATAATTTATATATGCCCCGCCCATCTGTCTGGGTTTCCCCAGATACTCTGGGCGGCTGCCAACAGAGATATTAAAATACAATAGTCTATTAAACATTAAAAGCTTCCCTAAACAGGGCTGCCTTCAGATGTCTTCTAAAAGTCTGGTAGTTGTTTTTCTCTTTGACATCTGGTGGGAGGGCATTCCACAGGGCGGGTGCCACTACTGAGAAGGCCCTCTGCCTGGTTCCCTGTAACTTGGCTTCTCGTAGTGAGGGAACCGCCAGAAGGCCCTCGGACTGGACCTCAGTGTCCGGGCAGAATGATGGGGGTGGAGACGCTCCTTTCAGGTATACTGAACCGAGGCCTGTTTATAAAAAAACACTGCAGAGTTGGAACGGACCAGGAGGGTCGTCTATTCCAACCGGGGGCAATGCAGGAATCTTTCCCCCTAATGCATGGCTTGAACCCACAGCCCTGAGATTTAAGAGTCTCATGCTCTACCAACTGAGCTATCTAGCATTGCTTCATGACATTACAGTCCTGGGTGTGTTTATCTGCGTGCATTAAAAGAAATGCACTTCAGATTCCAAGGGGAGCAAGTTCCCCTGCACCCACAGACAGACACCCATAGCTCCAGGGTGCATGGGCCAAAAAGTGTCTGGTGTCTCCCCACGCTCTTCCATGCTCATACATAGGCACTCAGCTCCCCCTCATGAGCTGATCTGTGCAGATCAGCAAAGGAAGGGGGTTTATTGGCCCCTCACTGCTCCTCAGGTGATTAATCTAATGGCTCTCTCTCTCTCTCTCTCTCTCTCTCTCTCTCTCTGTGTGTGTGTGTGATTTGCATCCCCATCAAGATGGTTGGTTGGGAGGAGGAGTTCAGACATCTCTGCCCATGCCAGAAGTGTGTCTACACACTTCTCCCCACCTTTTTGCTACTGTTGCCAAAAACATGATGTTTGGAGGGGGTGGAAATAGTTGCTTGAATTGGGCACATCAAGTTCCCAGGCCAAGGGTTAAATACCCTGTACTAACCCTTCTTCAGAGTGGAATGAACCTCAATTCATTTTTTTAAGAAGTGTGTCTCTGCTATCAGAATTTTGAGCAACATTGCTGTACTGTCGGTAGCTACTGGAGACACCAGAAAGGCTTGTTTGTCTTTAATATTGCATATTATGTCACTAAAATTGGCTTTCGTTCCACAAATAAACCCCCCTTCTCCCATTTTTTTTTTAAATTCAGAAACCTATGACAAGACAAACAATCAAAGAGATATTGTTAACATCAGATTTCCCATGCTCTGTTAATAACATTGAAATCCACATTAGGTATTAAAAACCTGTTCCATATTAATTCTTTACTATTGCACCAACACCTGCATACTTTCATAATGGTCACGATCCATTTCTGTCTTATTCAGCTAATGTCGATTTTATAAATTGCAACACGGGATCACAGCTGTTTAATATTCTTTTGTAATTCTTAGCAGTCCTTAACACTGCCCTTAGTTTATTTAATTCGTTCCCACAGTTTACAGCGATCTTTTTCTATCAGGACTCCAGTTGCTTTCCCACATTGTAGCAAAAGCTATTCTGGCTGCTACTGAAAAAAAAAACTAAGACTCCAGTTGGTTTTCCAGTCGTGTCCATTGTGACCCCAGCAAAAGCTATTCTGCCTCCCGCAGTTTGCCAAACTCATGTTAGTACTGAAAATCTCATCCTCTGTCGTCCCCTTCTCCTTGTGCCCTCCATCTTTCCCAAAAGGGTCTTTTAAGTCTTCTCTTCTTAGGTGGCCAAAGTTGGAGCCTCAACCAGGATGTCCTTCTAGTGAACACGATTTCCTTGAGAATGGATAGGTTTGATCTTCTTGCAGTCCATGGGACTCCAAGAGTCTCCTCCCACCATTGC
Source organism: Lacerta viridis (assembly GCA_900245905.1). Lineage (NCBI taxonomy): Eukaryota > Metazoa > Chordata > Lepidosauria > Squamata > Lacertidae > Lacerta > Lacerta viridis. Next base: position 173,512 of record OFHU01003807.1, read on the forward strand.
TTAACAACCCTCAATGGATTATAAGCATTCTTATGATATGCAGAATCTTAGCCTTTGAACATTGTTGCTGTGGTGGTTATTGTTAGGAGGGGAGGGAATCCCACCCATCATATTAGCATAAAGTGAGGCATCTGTTTGTAGTGTTTGAAGGAGGAGCGATGTTCGAAATGCAGAATTACTCTTGCTTGGAGTGGTGTAATTTGTTCCTGCACAAACTTCCTTTTTCCCATCCCTTTAAAAAATAAAAATAAAATAAAATAAATCTACTGACTTTAGGAATTGTGGGTTTGCATATGGTGGATAGATAGGGCTTCACTGGAGATAAATTTGGGGGGAATGATAGTGATTCTCATCTCCAAAGAGTAAGGGATATATTAATAATCAGGTGGGAGGAGAAAAGGATGGAAGAATGAATGACCAGGATGCAGTTTCCCTTCTGGAAAAGACTTACACCTGCAGGTAAAGCCATATCCCCAATCCCAACCAACCTTTATTGTAAGGTTCCCATCGAGGCAGCATGATGGATAACTTCATTATACAACTTATGATGCCTTTATTTCTTTGTCTTGTACCCTTTCTGATTCCGTTTAATCACTTAGCTCTGGGAATTTCTTTGGTATGATATGGAAAACCTGGTTTTTAGCCCAACCAGGCCAAACAGATTTGTATCTACCTGTGAAGAGAGCGTATATTGTGCTCCCAAGTCTTACAATTTGGAGTTCCATTCTGGGTTCCATGCAACTTCTGAAAATTCTTTGGACGACAGCTTAGACCATGTGAGAAGTTAAATATATTTATTCCCTCGGCTGTGCTCTGCTTTGCATGCGTTAATATTGAAACGCTACCTGTCACCAGCTTCTCTTGTCACTTCTCCCTGTTGACTTCTCTGGCATTCAACACAGCTTCCTGGGGCCTCGACTAACCCGAGTTATTTTCTCATCTCGAATTCTGCCACCTCTTTGCCATCCTTTCCCCAAGACCATAAAGCATATTTCTGCATATATTTTTTTAAATTTAATCTCTTAAATGACCTTGATGCAAAAGCTGGCATATTTTTTTTTCCTTTTAAATAAAAAAAATTGCTGGCCAGGCTTTTCAGTTATTTTGCTCTGATGTAGCTTATCGTTGTAGTTTATGTGTTTTAAATTTATACCGTTTCTACATTTTCTTTGTTATATGTAGTCTGCAGCTAGGTGCCTTAAGGACTTTGCGAAGCCATGTTTGGTGGGGTATGAATATAATTAAATATCAACAACCTTTTCCCATTCTAAAAAAGCTAACGCCACTCTAGTAATAGCGGCAAAGGTGTTTTCACACCTTGCAATCTGTGGGGGTGATCAACACTCCAATCAAAAGGTCAGTCACCCATAAACCACACATTAAGGTCCCGTCTGCACTACCTATTTAAAGCAGCATCGTACCACTTTAAACAGTCCTGCTTCCTCCCAAAGCATCCTGGGGACTGTAGTTTGTTAAAGGTGTCGGAGAGCTGTTAGGATCTTAAGTGCCCTCACAGAGCTACAATTCCCAGCATTCCCTGAGAAGAGGGATTGACTGTTAAACCGTTGTGTGAATTGCAGACTCATAGGGGGTCTCCTATGAGGGGAGGGGAGGGATTTCCCCTTGCTGCTGGCAACCAGCAGCTAGTCCCTATGAACCGAAAGGATCGGAATGGGAATGGGGGTTTGTGGTAGGCAGGGCCGCCTCGTCCATAGGGGCTGGTGGTGCGCTGCGCCAGGGCGCCGGGGCCCCCAGGGGCGCCCCCGCGAGCAGAGCCGTCTTAAGGGGATCTGCCGCCCTGGCGCGGCTATCCCTCCGGCGCCCCCGCCATGCCGCCTCTCCGCCGCCTCCCTCCCGCGCTTGCCGCCCCTTGGGAGGGGGGTGGGCGAGCGGGGGATGAGGGGCGTGGCGCTGGAGCGGCGGGGGCTCTGCGCGCCCTTCCAGCGCTCCGGGACGGGAGGCGAGGGCGGCCGGTCCCTCCCACGCGCAGCCGGATGGCGCGGCACAGCCGGCCAGCTCGCTCCCGCCGAAATGGCGCGGAGCCGCTTGCGCTCGGAAGCTCGCGCTGGGAGGCGGATGGGGACCAGTTTCCCGCGCGCAGCCGGTGGCGCGGGTGCCGGCCAGGCAGGGCCGCCTCGTCCATATCGGGCGGGCGGCCGGCTCGCGCTCCTGTGCTCTGGGGCTGGTGCCGGCAGGGTGCCAGCGGGGCTGGAGGGCGGAGGCGCCCTCCAGGCCATTGCGCCCTGGTGCGCCGCGCCACCAGAGTAAATGGATGAGACGGCTCTGCCCGCGAGCCCGCCGGCATACCGGGCACCCCCTCCCCAACCCACCCCTGCCCCCACAGGCGGGCGGGCAGGCGCTTGCTCGCCGGCCACCCTTGCCTCACGGAGCCCCAGCTGGAGCACTGGAAGGGCGCGCAAAGCCCCGCACCGCTCCAGCGCCACGCCCCTCATCCTCCGCTCACCCCCCCTCCTGAGGGGCGGCCAGCGCGGGAGGGAAGCGGGCGGAGAGGCGGCACGGCGGGGGTGCCGAGGGATTGCCGCGCCACGGCGGCCGATCCCTCTAAGACGGCCCTGGTGGTAGGGGACATTTTGTGCTAGTGGTGTTCATAGCTGTCGACCCTGGCTGCTGTTCCCCACTGCTATAATAAGGGAATTTCCCGCAAAGAAGGGGAAAAGGTTGACAGCTATGGTTACATACGAGCATATGCAGTTGTCCATTTCAGGCAATGCCTGACCACAACTCCATCTAGACCAATCTTGTCTAATCTGACAGGCAGCGTGGCTCTCAAAACCCAGCTACATACAAGCTTCTTTAGTTAGAGATGCAAACACGGCTGGACTTTGGTAACAGAGCACCCTGAGCGTGGAGAAAATATGGCACCCCCTCCCAAATATTTCTTATTGTCACAAGAATTCCTTTGAGTACAGTGGCTTTTATAACGGGCCGTCTTAGTTGCTTATGTCAATACACATATTTGTGAAAATAAGACGCAAAAGTGAATTGCCTTAGGGAAAGATGCTGTGCCAAACTGTGTTTTGTTAGGGAAATTGCGTACAAATTGGGTGTGTATCAGGAGCAACCAGCACTAAAAGGGTGATGAATTTTCAAGAGGATGTTGTTTTGAAAAATACCCTCAAACTGATATGGAAACGTAGAAACCAGAATAGACCCAGGAGTGAACTTTGGTAATATGGCACCCTAAGCTAGGACAAAATTTGCCCTACCCCCCAATATTTATTATTTTAATAATAATTCCTTTTGGTACAGTTAACCTGTATATATAACCAGGGACGCGGTTGGCGCTGTGGGTTAAACCACTGAGCCTAGGGCTTGCTGATCAGAAGGTCGGCGGTTCAAATCCCTGCGACGGGGTGAGCTCCCATTGCTCGGTCCCAGCTCCTGCCCACCTAGCAGTTCGAAAGCACGTCAAAGTGCAAGTAGATAAATAGGTACACTCTGGCGGGAAGGTAAACGGCGTTTCCGTGCGCTGCTCTGGTTCGCCAGAAGCGGCTTAGTCATGCTGGCCACATGACCCGGAAGCTGTACGCCGGCTCCCTCGGCCAATAAAGCGAGATGAGTGCTGCAACCCCAGAGTCGGACATGACTGGACTTAATGGTCAGGGGTCCACCTGTATATTTACCCATATATAAATATAGGCTGCTGTTGCTGTTGCTGCAGCTGTTGTTCTTGTTGTTCCTATTACTATTATATCCCTGGGCCCTGATGCACCCATTCCTGATTGAAGCTCACCATGTGACGCAACAATTTTGAGTTTCTCTACCCTCGATTGAGCAGAGGTCAATGGTGTTGAGCGGGACGGGGGCAATTAACAGTGTGATTAATCCCACATCATCCATTGAATTTCACTGGGGCATTACAGAGAAGCAGTGGGGCACTGTGTACGGAGATGCCATTTTCAGTGGCAGTCTTGCATCTTCAGTAACAGCTAGTTCTGCCGTAACAAGGTTACCTACTCTCCCCGAACATTGTGTTCTCCCAGCCATAATTCAGCAAGATAGCAAGGCAGGGTAGATTACAAAATAAAGCAGGCACAATTAATTTAATCATTGACTCAGTCGTATAATTCAAGGGCGCTCAAGTTTCTGCGAAATGCAGACTGTTCCGATTCGTGCAGTGAAATAAACTCTTAACTCTTAGACACAAAGTAATGAACATTTGTTATTTCTGTATGACGCTGCCACGCCTTCCCCCCTTTCCCCCTACTTTTGTAGCCTACTTTAAAAGAATTCCAAGTGTTTCCGCCTTTAATCAAATGAATCTTTCAGAGCTTTAAAAATGATTTTCTGGTGCTTTTATAACTTTAACATCTCCCGTGAAATCTTTAGGGACTGTATAAAATCCAAGTAAAAGTATTCCTAATCCTTTCCTATTATCATCTCTGTTTACTGTGCGGCAGCACCACAGATTTCTGAATTCTAAATACCTTAATTATTTAGCAGTATATCAGAATAATACGTAATAAAAAGAGACAAATCATCATGTTTTTTTCAAGAGGGAGTGCATCGTACCTGAGCAAATGACCTGACTTTTCCATTAGAGGCGACGCGCTGAGCACACAGCTCACGGTGTTCACACTCAAATGAAATGCAGATTTCTTTTTGAACATTTGACAGACGTTTAAATATAGAAATGGTTCTGTGGGCACCTTCCAGTGGCTTTGAAAAATCATAACTCAGACCGAAAAGGACAGCAAAGTTTAATCAATAGATTAGGCTGCAGCCCTAACCCCACTTACCTGGGAGTAATCCCCATTGAATTCAGTAGAAAGTAGACTTAGTGAGGGTTGTGTTATATAACTTCAGTTCAAACCCTGTGTTTGCCAGGTGTTTGGGACTACAATTCCCATCAGTCCCAGCTAGCACAGCCATGCTGTCTGGAGCTGATGAGACTTGTAGTCCCATACATCTGGAGAGTACCACTGTATTGTACAAGCATTCTTTAGTTTTAGCAATTTATTTAGATTTTATTTTTTTTGCACACCTATAATTAGCCGAAGTCTGAATGAGGGACCTCAGGGATATGAGTTCTCCATCAGTGGAGAGTATCTCTGCTCACGGGGTGGCACCTACACCCCAGAGCAGCCCTGGATTGGTTGCCAGAAAGCGCCATGGGTGAAGCAATTGTGCAGCAATGTTCTTGGGCATAAACCTGGAATAGCTCAGTTGAGCTCCACGTTGGGCAAAAGATTCCTGCATTGCAGGGTGTCGGAGTAGATTGCACTTGGGGTCCCTTCCAACTCTAAAATTCTATGATTCTATAATGCAGACCCCAATACAGGAATGTGAGGAATCTATCTATCTATCTATCTATCTATCTATCTATCTATCTATCTATCTATCTATCTATCTATCTATCTATCTATCTATCTATCTATCTATCTATCTATCTATCTATCTATCTATCTATCTATCTATCTATCTATCTATCTATCTATCTATCTATCTATCTATCTATCTATCTATCTATCTATCTATCTATCTATCTATCTATCTATCTATCTATCTATCTATCTATCTATCTACAGTGGTGCCTCGCTAGACGAAAATAATTCGTTCTGTGAGTTTCTTTGTAGAGTGATTTTTTCGTCTTGCGAAGCACCAAGGCAAACCGCTAGTTTTCGCTAAAAAATAAATAATTTTTTTTCCGTCTTGCGAGGCAGCCCCATTTACTTTTTCGTCTTGCAGGGCAGCCTTCCGCTAGCGAATACCGTTCGTCTAGCGAGTTTTTCGTCTAGTGAGGTATTCGTCTAGCGGGGCACCACTCTATCTATCTATCTATCTATTATCTATCTATCTATCTATCTATCTATCTATCTATCTATCTATCTCTATCTATCATCTACAGAACTCTTTCTGAATTCAGATGGGGGGGTCTTACCCATCACTAAAGAAAAAAGTGTGCATCAGGTATTAATTCTAAGAAACGCTATCTTAGAGGAAGAGGTAACTGATTTTGTTTTTTCTCAGAGCACTCAGAGAAAAAGAGGCCTTCACAAACAAAATTTACACTGTTCTGAACATTAATGGTCAATAGCATGAAATTATATACAACTATAGCAGAAGGGAAAACAAAATGGAAAGGGAATCTAGGCCTCTCAATCAATATTTGTCCCTGTACATATTTTTTCATGGTTCAATCGCTTTTTGCCTTCTGCTCTTCAACATTCAAGCATTCTGTAGTATTAAAAACAGGTGAATGATTATAACTAAAACCCAAATCCCACTGGGGCCCAGAATAAACCTCCCCATTCAACGTGTTTCTTCAGTGTAGTTAAATGGCATTCGGGGAGCCTGTTGGCTTTTTACTTTGAATATAATATTGCTGTCAGAAATTACTCGCTCTCGTGGGACTCATGTTCCCACTTTCAGAAAAGGCTGCCCACTGTATCTTTGCACCATCTGCAGTTCTTTTCTGGTCTTTCTTCAGACAGTCTTCCAAGGCCCATTCTGTCCTCCATTTGGCCACTGAATGTATGGGCGTCTCTTCTGAAGAGGGCAAGAGATGCAGCATAACTGGCCTCAGAGAAGTCCAGCTTGTGTTTTTGCATAAGGGATTGTTCCGTGCTTGCTGCGGCAAGCTCAAAAGAGCCCTGTTTCAGTTTTCCTCTTCCTCTTGCCAATGAGAGTATATGGGTATGCAGGCAGATAGCACAAGGAGCCATTCCAGGGAATGGGGAACTGTGTGTGCCTCTGATATCCTCTTTCCAACCATGATATGCTCTCCACCCATGTGCCATGCAAATTATTTGTGCTCTGAAGTTTCTTGCATGGCACATGGAGGGAGGGATATATAGGGACTTGGGAGGCATGCAAAGATGCTCATCACTCCCCACTGTGGCCCATTGTGTTGCCTGTGTGCACCCACAAATTGCCCAGTGGCAAATTGAACAACTATCCCAACCGCCAAGGCTCTATGACCCCTGTTGAACAATCCCCCTTTTGATTGCTGTGCTCATACTCAACTGGAAGATCCCTGTTGGGATTACCCTTCTATTTATTATTATTATTATTATTATTATTATTATTTTATACCGCCCTATACCCAGGGGTCTCAGGGCGGTTCACGGAATAAAATCAATGCATAAAACCACAAAATACCTAATAAAATAAAAACAACAACCCAATAGCCCCCCCCAAAAAAACATTTTAAAAGGGCATAGGAAATAAATTGGATCAACCAAAGACGTGCTTAAAAAGGAACATTTTTGCCTGGCACCTAAAGGTGTATATTGAAGGCACCAGGCAAGCTGCCCTGGGGGGGGAGAGCATTCCATAGATGGGGAGCCACTGCAGAGAAGGCCCGTTCTCGTGTTTCCACCCTCTGAACCTCTTGAGAGATAATGAGTTGAATCCACATTACAATAGTTCTATGTAGGTCCCATTGAAATTAGCCTGAAAAGTTTGTTCCAATTTAAGTGAAGCCCCATTCATTTCAGTGGCAACTAAATTCCCTCAATCTAGATCCAGCCCACTGGATATTCTCTAATGAAAATGTTTCTGGATTCCGCATTGACATAACTACCTTTAATATTCTTCATTTTTGGACAACCACATTATATATATATGTCTGTGTTCCCTCCATCACACATTTGCTCAAACATTTCCCTTTACTTAAAAATAATAATAATCTCACAGTGTATACTATAGTACTTTTCAAGAAAATCATGCTCCCTGTTTAAACATATACAAAGATAGTCCTTTTGTCCAAATAATGTTCTGGTTGCCAGGGCCGGCGCGTCCATTTAGGCGAACTAGGTGATTGCCTAGGGCACCAAAATTGAGGGGGCACTGGCCAGGCTTGGGCGGGATGGGCTAGCCAACCCCGTCTCGCCCATTGGGGTGGATGGGCGGGCGCTCGCGCACTGGCGGCACAGCCGCTGCCGCCCATGCTGCTCCCGGGCGGGCTGCGAGCTGGCCGCCCAGCCCCGTCTTTGAGCACAGCGAGTGGGGGGAGCCGCGCGGCCCCACCTGCGGCCTTCCCCTGCCCCCACAGGTGGCCGGGTGCTCTCCCCTGGACGCATGGGGGCACCAGAAGGATCGCCGCGCCACAGCAGCAGATGTGCCAGAGATGGCCCTGGGGCTAGCAGCAGCTACTCTGCTGTAGCGGAGAGGTGCTGCTTGCCCCCTACACCACCCCCCGGCTCCCGCTAAAGCAGGCTTTGGCGGGGGCGGGACGGGCGAGCAGCAGCTTCTCCGCTACAGCGGAGAAACTGCTGCTTGCCTCTCCAACACCCCCACCTCCCGCTAAAGCAGGCTTTGGTGGGGGGGGTGCCAGAAGGTGCTTCGACTAGGGCGCAAGAAGCCCTAGCGCCGGTCCTGCTGGTTGCCCTCAGCCATTGAAACCACCAGTTCTCTTCCCCATCCTTTACTATAAGTAATGTCCTGAGTTTTTAATGTCAACGAATACTTCATAAATCTTTTGCAGATTTTAAAGGTCTCTGCCTGGAAGCAGCTAGGTCTTCTCCTTTCCTCTGAAACAACCAGAGGCTTTCAGAATTGGCGATGAGCCGAGATAGTCGGTGCTCAGTGATCACACAGCCTCTTGTTAATGGCAGGCAGTTACTATATATAGATACTGAATGGCCAAAACTAGATATTTCCCCCAGAGGCGTAGGAAGGTCAGGTGGTACCTGGTGCGGAAAATTTCTTGTCACCCCCCATTGATTCCCCCCCTGCAAAAATGGTTTTACGTTATTTCATATTTTCTTAAAAAGGAATAATAGCAAGTAATAATAATAATAACAAACTTTTATTTATATCCTGCCCTCCCCGGCCGAAGTGCACTGACAACCTTTCAGCGTATGGCCAGTGACTCCCCTCAACACAACTCCTTTAATGGGGAACCCTGAGATCACCACCGCGGGGGGGGCATGTGTCACTGCTTCACTCCCCCACACCCCCCATTTAAGGAAGATAGACTAAAGGATTCCACCCAAGGCCTAGAACCGCCACTCGAGACCGCAAAATCGCGATCTCACCGCCAAGACTACCTACACCTGATAAAACCCTTAGCAGTCCGACAACCATTCCAGGAGGCCATGCCTGATGTCGTCCAATCAGTGTTCATTTCCTGTGGTGGTAAGGTGCACTGTCTACCAGCTCCATCTGGTACGCAGGCTGAGACCCTACCTGCCCGTGAACTGTCTCACCAGAGTGGTACATGCTCTAGTTATCACCCGCTTGGACTACTGCAATGCGCTCTACGTGGGGCTACCCTTTGAAGGTGACCCGGAAACTGCAATTAATCCAGAATGCGGCAGCTAGACTGGTGACTGGGAGTGGCCGCCGGGACCACATAACACCGGTCCTGAGAGATCTGCATTGGCTCCCAGTACGTTTCCGAGCACAATTCAAAGTGTTGGTGTTGACCTTTAAAGCCCTAAACGGCCTCGGTCCTGTATACCTGAAGGAGCATCTCCACCCCCATCGTTCAGCCCGGACACTGAGATCCAGCTCCGAGGGCCTTCTGGCGGTTCCCTCACTGCGAGAAGCAAAGCTACAGGGAACCAGGCAGAGGGCCTTCTCGGTAGTGGCGCCCGCCCTGTGGAACGCCCTCCCATCAGGGGTCAGAGAGATAAACAACTACCTGTCATTTAGAAAATACCTGAAGGCAGCCCTGTTTAGGGAAGTTTTTAATCTGTGACTTAATAGATTATTGTATTTTAATATTCTGTTGGAAGCCGCCCAGAGTGGCCGGGGAGACCCAGCCAGATGGGCGGGGTATAAATAAATTATCATTATTATTATTATTATTATTATTATTATTATTATTATTATTAATCAGAATGAATGCTCAGTCAAGACTGGATATGTGGTAGCCCCTGTGTAGGCAAATACTTCATCTGAAGGAGCCCTCTATACTTGTTTATTTAAAAAAAATTGTAATGGTTGAAGATGATGCAAGCAGAAAAATGGTTTATGGAAGGAATGGAAATTTTGAAACACAAAGTCAAGTGTATCAGTGATTTCAACAGGACGACAAATGATGACTTAACTGGTGTTATACTAGGAATAAAATAGAAATATGCTGAGGCTAGGCCAAGCCTGGATGGAAGACAGAAAAGCTTAGAGAAACTATTACAGAGTGATAGCTGAACATCATGTTAGCGTGACAGGAGATTCTGAGCACACACAAAGAAGTTACAGTGACAGAGTTTTTCAAGGGCTCCTAACAGTTCACTGAAGATGCAGTGGCAACCAGTTCCATCCATGCAATAAGCAATGTTAAAAAATAACACCCCTCCTGAGCTGACAATCATCCTGGAAGAACAAAGATTTGTGCAGATGAAAGGAAGGAAAAGTTCAGTGATATACAGTGACTGTTCCTAGTGAGGTTGACAGGAATTTGTACTTCTGTCCAGACGCTGCTTATTTCACTGTTTCCCAAAACATTTGGGAGGCTCATTTTCCCCTTGAATTAAAACTGGAGACATACATCATCATCATCATCATTATTATTATTATTATTATTATTATTATTATTAACACCTGAGATGGTTTGCTTTAAGAGTGTGGGAAGACAAAGGCTTACCTGCTCTCTGAGAAACCCACCCTCCTGTGTTGTACATGGGCATTTAATCAGCTACTTATTTTTGCAATTTACTGTATATATCCCACCTTTTGCATAAGGAAAAGCAGATAATAATAAAAAACAGCAATGAATAAAGAAGCAGAAGGAAAGGTAAGGATGCGCTGGTGACTCATAATCCTAACATAGCAGGCATTCCATTAAAAGCTGGAACCAGTTATCAAATGCCATTGAAAGCCAAAGAACAGGACGAACTTCCTGGCACCTAAAGAATAGGAAAGAAAGAAGCATGATGGTGGTGGTGGTGATTCCATAACTTGGGGTGCTTCCAGGTGACTTGTTACTGAGCATCCATCCTGATTGGATTAGATGATGTGTGTCAAAGCAAAGGTTACCCCATACTTTTCAGTGCATTTCTCCCTCACTTTCCTTACTGCAAAAAGTCCAGAATTCCTCAGCATAACCTACACTGATGGGCATCAGCTCTCCAGGGTCTCAGACTTGTGGTCTTTTCCAGCTGCACTTGGAGTTGCCAGGAATTGACTCTGGGGTCTTCTGCATTCAAAGTACACATTCTGGCATTGAGTTATGCCCCTCCCACAAATATTTTTGGCCATGGAGGGGTTTGAATCAGCGAACTCCTGGGTATATGTTTGCTTGCACCACAGGGTCCCAATTGACCTAGTGCAGACATAGATTTTGTTCTGTATTTTCTTTCAGTTCCCACTACGCATTAATAGTAGCCCGAGTATAGTTAGCAAATTCACATGAGCGAGTAAAGGTTGGGGTCATTAGAGTCATAGCAAATGTATGTGTTGTAAAGGAGTTATTAATTTTCAGTCATGATTTTGCAAAGTAGCATCAGAAAGGGTGGGCAGGAGGGGAGAGGATAACCTGCCATTGTTTTCCTTACTTTGCCAACACACAAGAGAAGGTGACGAGTATATTTTTAATCCGAAGAAAGCTAGTTAACGTTACAACGCCCATTCATGGAATTAATGTATATTCCCATTGTTGATTTATAATCCCATGTCGGGAACGAACTGCAAGAGGTTCTAACCTGCTTTTTAAATGGAGTTAACAAACGAAATAGAAACACGAAACCGAAAGCACACACAACCCTCCACATTAAACTCGCATTTTACCTGTAATTTTGATCCTTTTGGGTTAAAGGAATGTTCAAATGCTTTCACAGTATTTTTTTTTTTGATTGAAAGAATTTGTAATTGGATTTCCAAACATGCTGCTTTCATCTTGGGCAGTACAATATGCACTTTGATAATAACACGGCTATGTCATTAGAAAGAAATCCATTTACGAGCTTCGGCATAAAATGAGATACAGAAGGAGACAATAAAATGCTTTCTAACATAATGTACCTTATTTTTCATTGTATTCCATGCCTGCATTATGAATAAGTAATTTTATAAGTGCATCACCAATACGGTTTGCCTGATCAGTGGCTGCTGTCTGTGAGCTGCCAGCGCTCCGTTGCCACCAAAACTGTTCTCACTGTCACATGAATATCTAATGAACTTTATGCAACTTTATTACAGATCAGAATCGGGGGCTAGAAACTTTTTTCATGAATTTTAAAGTCACCTGAATGAGAAAAACGGAAACTGTCAATACCAAAAGGAGGAAAAATGTGAATATATACAAATTGCTGCATTTCCCCATTATCCTGAATTTCCCCCTATTTTCATGTAATAATAATAATAATAATAATAATAATAATAATAATAATAATTTATTATTTATACCCCGCCCATCTGGCCGGGTCTCCCCAGCCACTCTGGGCGGCCTCCAACAAATACCAAAATACAATACAAAGTCACAGTTTAAAAACTTCCCTAAACAGGGCTGTGGAATGACCTCCCATCAGTTGTCAAGATGACTTTTAGAAGACATCTGAAGGTAGCCCTGTAAAGGGAAGTTTTTAATGTTTGTGGTTTTATTGTGTTTTTAATATTTTGTTGGGAGCCCAGTCAGATGGGTGGCTTATCATTATCATTATCATTATTATTAATATTATTATTCTGCTACAAGTTTGCCATGGGCTTTGGCTAGAATAATAAAGTCATGACCTGTACTGAGAAATGAGTATGGCAGAGAGAGGGAGAGAGAGAGAGAGAGAGGGTGGCCCCCAACTTTTGGCCCTGCCTCACCCACAGTTGACTCTGACCCCACTCACTGATGGCATGTGACCATAGCTGTCAAGTTTCGGATTTGAAAATAAGGGATCAGCAGTCTCACCTATCCCGGGGACAGTCACATGTCAGTGGTGGGCGGAGCCAGAAGCAAAAGTGGGCGGAGCAGCAATGTAAACTCCAAGCGGGCTCGGGCTCGGAACAGCATAGAGGAGGGCAGCCAGCAAAGAGGAGGGCAGCCATGTGCTCTGGAGCCCCATCGTCTTCTTGTCTGATCCCATCAAAACAGGACAGGAAGCAGCAGCTGCTCAAAGGCAGCCAGGCTCCGCCCGCCAGCTAACCCTATTGGCCGGCTGAGGGGCTCGGCGGCAACGGATAGGGGCTGATGCAGGGGGAGGAATACACCCCCCTGTAAGCACGGGAAACGGCTCCCACTTGCTTTGAGGGCTGAGGCTTTTCTCTCCAAGTAGGCGAGGTCTTCCCACCCAGTCCCTGGCCAGCAGGGGAGGAGCTGCTTCCATTAAAAACGGGAAATTTAAGGGAAATAAAAAATAAGGGAGAGCAGCGGGAAACTGCTTAAAATAAGGGAGAATCCGGGGGGAAACGGGATACTTGACAGCACTGCATGTTACTCTCTCCTTCAGGAATGCTGCCCTTAATAGAAAAATTTCTCCCCACCCTTTCCCTGAACCTTTCATGAGTTGACCAGCCTTTTAATTTCTCAGTTCTGTAAAGGGTGATCTTCTACTTACCACCCCCTTTACTTTGCCTCCCCAGTGCTTGGAGTGCATTGCAAACGGAGAACTCAACCTGGCCAGCTTCTGTACTGAGTTGCAGTACAGTGTTTTCGTTTGAAGCTTTCCCCATTTCTCGCTTCCTCCTTTGCTGGAGATAGACTGAGCTGCTCTCTCAGCATGGGGGAATCTAATGTCAAAGGTGAAGTTCTTCCAAGGTTAATGCTGATTGGATAGAAACCACTGAAGCTTTGTCCATTACTGCGTTATTCACAGAGGAATATTGCTAAGAAGTGTGCACTGCCGGTGGCATTCTTTTGAAAGCCTGGCTATGCTACTGCCGATCATCTCATCCTGAGGTAGCGAATTCCACAGATCATATACTGGATAATAAACATTTATTTTCATGCATTTTAAGTCTGTTGCAAATTCATTCATTGGTTGCCCGTAATGCTCAGTATTGTCTACTCTGATTGGCAGCAGCTTTCCAGGGTTTCAGGCAGGGACTTTCGGCTCTGCCATTGACCCACAAGCTTTCTTTGTAGTATACGAATATTTGAAACTGGGCAATAGCTGAGGGAAATCAGAATATTGCTTAAGGAGTTATGCACATTAAAAAAAAAGAATCTGAAGAGATGCATAGCAAGAGCCATTTAGACTCAATACTGAAATTTTAGGGAAGAGCATGTCAAATTAAATGATATGTTTCAGGAGCAGGAAAAAATGCATTTTTTTTTTTGAAGCAGAAATATTCTGAATGTAAAGGGAAGTCTTAGAAACTAGTAAACAAAAGGGACAACATTATTCCTCTTATCATGAAAGATGAAAGTGAAGGAGAAGAGGATGGTTAAAATAGCTGCAGGAAACAAAATGACACTTTCTCTTTTGATAAGAAAGTTTATGAGGTTGACTCAGACCCTACAACAACAAAAAAACATGTTTCTAGTTGCAGGCCCAGGTGCAGTGAGTCCACGACTGTTGAAACCCTCAGTGAGACAAGTAAACAAAGGCACAGGACAAGGAACATGGGTTTGAATAGGCCATAACTTTCACTGATTACAGATGTAAGTCATTTTCACAGAATCACAGAATTGTAGAGTTGGAAGAGACCACGAGGTTCATCTTGTCTAACCCTCTGTGATCCAGGAACCTTTTGCCCAACATGGGGCTCGAACCCACGACCCTGAATTTTGGAGTCACAAGCTCTACTGACTGAGCTATCCCAGCCAAAGATGTAGGCACTGGGTATGTATCCTGAATCAAGCAGCCCAGCTGCTGGTTGATTATTTTGGTCAGTTCGACTCTGGATTAAAGATCACCCTATGACATGCATCATAGAGGATGCTAAGAAGTAATAGCTAATATTTCGAGTGATGCCTAGGTCACACAGGTCCACCAGCCAGGTCGCACCTCCCAGCCTGCCTGCGATTGGCCAATTTAAGGCTCCCAGGGGCCAACATGGCTGCTGGAGGGGTGTTATGTATTCAGTGGTCTGTGTTTGCCTGAGCTTGAGTCTGGACTAAGGATTCTGAGCCCCTGTGTTCTGATTTGATACATGATATCCAATCACAGAACATTTCAGGATTTGGGCCTCTGCCATTGGCCCTTAAACTCTGACTTATGATTCGCAGCTTGGAAGTTTAGACAGCCAATCACGTTGGGAGTGGGAGTGGCCCAGGCCTCCAGAAATGTATATAAGCAGTTGTTTTGCCCCTGTTGTCCAGTTGTGTAGTTCAATAAAGGTTCTTGCTGTTAGCACTGTGTCTTGCCTACACTTCAGGGGGTTTGACATCATCCAATGGCTACGGGCCTCAAATGGCCATGGCTGTGCCAGGCCACAACAGTCAGCTTCCCAGGGTTACCAGTGAGTGTTTTATAATAATTAGAATGTTTCTTGTACTGATACACAGGATACAGAAAAAAATCTTTGCATTTCCCCCTGGGCAAAAAATACTTTGCTTTCAATGCTCATAAAAGCAACATTGCTGCTGGCCACAGGTAGGGTGGGAACTGTTCCCTCACAAGTAATTTATTTAGCAGTATTAATGAGGGTGAAAGAAGAGAGCGCAAAATATGGTCTGAAGCTCAACATCAAAAAAACTAAGATCATGGCCACTGGTCCCATCACCTCCTGGCAAATAGAAGGGGAAGAAATGGAGGCAGTGAGAGATTTCACTTTCTTGGGTTCCATGATCACTGCAGATGGTGACAGCAGTCACGAAATTAGAAGACGCCTGCTTCTTGGGAGAAAAGCAATGACAAACCTAGACAGCATCTTAAAAAGCAAAGACATCACCTTGCCGACAAAGGTCGTATAGTTAAAGCTATGGTTTTCCCAGTAGTAATGTACGGAAGTGAGAGCTGGACCATAAAGAAGGCTGATCGCCAAAGAATTGATGCTTTTGAATTATGGTGCTGGAGGAGACTCTTGAGAGTCCCATGGACTGCAAGAAGATCAAACCTATCCATTCTCAAAGAAATCAGCCCTGAGTGCTCACTAGAAGGACAGATCCTGAAGTTGAGGCTCCAGTACTTTGGCCACCTCATGAGAAGAGAAGACTCCCTGGAAAAGACCCTGATGTTGGGAAAGATGGAGGGCACAAGGAGAAGGGGACGACAGAGGATGAGATGGTTGGACAGTGTTCTCGAAGCTACTAACATGAGTTTGGCCAAACTGCGAGAGGCAGTGGAAGACAGGAGTGCCTGGCGTGCTCTGGTCCATGGGGTCACGAAGAGTCGGACACGACTGAACGACTGAACAACAACAAAAATCAATGCCGTAGCAAAACCAATCTGTAATGTGAAGCCCGGCACCCTCACAAACATCATATGAAGGATTTTTAGTAGGAAAGTAGAAATTCTCTACCCAGCAAAGCATTTGCTTAATCCTTTTTTTTAAAACCCCCAACATATTTCCATTAGGGCACCTGGATCCATAACTTCATGTGATAAAATAAGTGTTATTCATATATGAGTGAACATAGTGTTTCGGTCCTTCTTGTGGGACTTGGCCCTGTTACTAGGGGACGTTTTCCTTTTACTGGAAGTGGTTAAGAAAATCTCAGCAGGCTTTGGTACAATTATCGTGGCCTGTGGTTTCCATCTTCTGCCCTCCTAGCTCTGCAGTTTCTCAACCGGTGGGAATTTAGCAAACTACTTGGAAGGAGTTCAGGTCAATCAGGCATCAAAATCTACCTTCTTCTCACACACTAGACGGTACTGACGCAGTCTGAAAGATGCACTGTGCCTTTTCACACGGTGTGCTCACCGGGGACAGGAGCACCAGGGTTGGGAAATGGTGTCCAAAAATAAACACCTTTCAGGACTTTCACGGTAGGGTCTCTCTCTCTCTCTCTCTCTCTCTCTCTTTCTCTCTCCTGTTTCTGTCCTGGAAACTGAACACAGTATCTTCTTTCTTCAGCCGCAGAGTCTTTGTTAGGATTAGTTGTATGTGGTAATCAGGAAGAATGCAATGCAGTTATGAAGTCCCAGCACACAAGAGATGGAAAGCACTCACAACCTTGCACACACCTCCTTTTTCGTTTTGTGTAGATTAAAAGTACAGATGACGAGCTGGGAAAGAAATACTTCAAAAATAATTTAAATTCAGTGTTTCTGAAATTGGCCCAAATGAAAAGCACAGGTCACATAGTCATAGAATTGTAGGTCTGGAAGGGACCCGGAGGGTCATGTAGTCCAAACCCCTACAATGCAGGAATAGGCAGCTGTTCCATGTGGGGATTGAACCTGCAACCTTGGCATTATCAGCACCATGCTCTAACCCACAGAGGGTGCCCTCCCAGGCGCGGGATAGCTGCTCAGGTGCTCAGAGCAGTGCACATGCCCTGCAGCCGGGGATGGAGCAAGCAGCTCATGGGGGTGGAGTGAGCCACCCATGGCAGACATTCGGCACGCTGCCTGCCCATGACTCCCAAGCCTCCGCCAAGCTGTCAAAACGAAGGGGGAAGGGGGGAATGCCGCTGGCAAAGCAGCGCAGCTCCCTTACCCCAATGGCTCAGGGTAGGCTTGGGAGTTGCGGGCAGGTGGCGCACTGAATGTCACCTCCCCTCAGTGAGGGCACCCGAGGCGCACCCCCCACCCCCCCTTCCTATACCCCTGCAGCCATCTTGGCACCTGAGGCGAACTACAAAATGGTACCCTGCCATCCACATAGGGCGTAAGGATCTAGGATCTATACAGGATCTATATCAGGAACAAGGAGGGCAATAAAGATCCAGATCGGGATCCGCTACCCCCATAGGTCCTGTTGCCTCATCTTGCCTCTTGGGTGGGCTAGCCCGAAGAAGAAGAAGAAGAGGAAGAAGAGTTTGGATTTGATACTCCGCTTTATCACTACCCGAAGGAGTCTCCAAGCGGCTAACATTCTCCTTTCCCTTCCTCCCCACAACAAACACTCTGTGAGGTGAGTGGGGCTGAGAGACTTCAGAGAAGTGTGACTAGCCCAAGGTCACCCAGCAGCTGCATGTGGAGGAGCGGAGATGCGAACCAGGTTCACCAGATCACGATTCTACCACTCTTAACTACTACACCACACTATGCCTCAATTTCAAGCTTCCATGGGTGGGCCTAAGTGGGCCTTAGTTCAGGAGGATCATCCTGAAGGGAGAGTCATTACAGGTCAGAGTCTGAAATGAATACTTCATTCAAAGGAGGCCTGAAGAGGGAAGACAGGCAGCAGGAGATGGAAAAGCTGATGGACATGGATGCTAGAAGACTGGAAAGGGAGGCGGACAGAGAGGCAGACAAACAAGTAGAGATACCTAGAGAGCTGAAGGAGTCCCACATGCAAGCCTAGTTTTTTGGGCAAAGGTTCAAGCCTGACTGGGGGCAGTTATTTAAAAAACAATAAATAACGTAAGTGATGACGATGATAACAGGCCACATCAGAGGGCAACTAGTGGGCTGTATGGAGGGTGGTAATTGGCAAGAAAACACTTTTCTTCAGTCCTGAGAGTTCATAATGAAGTGTGCCAGTGTAGTATCATCATCATTTTCATTATTAAGATTTATATACTGCTCTTTACAGGGCAGTTTACAACATAAAACGTCAAAAGAAAAATACAGAATACATAACATAATAACAAAAACCACCCAGTGTAATATAATAATAATAATAATAATAATAATAATAATAATAATAATAATAATTTATTTGTACCCCACCCATCTGGCTGAGCTTCCCCAGCCACTCTGGGCGGCTCCCAAACGAATGTTAAAACAATACAGCATTAAATATTAAAAACGTCCCTAAACAGGGCTGCCTTCAGGTGTCTCTTAAAAATAGGATAGCTGCTTATTTCCTTGACATCTGATGGAAGGGTGTTCCATAGGGTGGGCGCCACTACCGAAAAGGCCCTCTGTCTGGTTCAAATGAGAAGACACCTAGTTCAATACCCTGGATATCCTGATTGTAATTCACTGCTTTTCTGGATGAGACCCTCATTACTACCACATATTTCTTCAAAGGACCTGTGAAAGCCTTTGATTGAAACTGGCTTTATCCAGCTGTGTAATTCTGGGAACAGTCATTTTTAATTCAAATGACCAGACTCCAAAATGTGACTATTTGTTTGGAATGACCTGATAGGTCCTTCTTTCTCTTTAGGTTAGGAATGGCCAAACTTGTCCCTCCAGCTGTTTTGAGACTGCAATTCCCATCATCCCTGACCACTGGTCCTGTTAGCTAGGGATGATGTGAGTTGTAGTCCCAAAACAGCTGGAGGGCCAGGTTTGGTCATGCCTGCTTTAGGTAGAAGAAAAAAAAATTCTGACAGTGGAACAGTCTCCCTCTGGAGGTTGTGGAGTCTACTTCATTTGAGGTTTGAAAGCAGAGGTTGGATGGCCATCTGCCATGGATGCTTTAGCTGAGATTCCTGCATTGCAGGGGGTTGGACTAGATAACCCTTGGGGGGTCCTTTCTAACTCTAAGATTCTATGATTCTAAGCAGAACTTGGTGATGGTACTCAATGATATGGAATACCAGTCTCTCTCTCTCTCTCTCTCTCTCTCTCTCTCTCTCTCTCTCTCTCTCTCTCTCTCTCTCTTATTTTGCATGCCATTGTTCACTAGTTTTATTCATTCACTAGCTCATTCATTTCTCCCCACAAAACATTGTTATATTCTGTAACAGCATTCCCTATTCTTGTTCCCTTCAGATGTTTTGGACTACATCCGCCATGCTGGCCAGGTCTGGTGAGAATCGGGAGGGCACCAAGTTGGGAACGACAGTTCTGTAGTAAATACCAGGCTTGGTCAGTTATGTTCCATTTGCATTGTACGGAATCTAAAACCATTTAACAGTGGGAAAGCAAACCGCAATCCATTCACAATGTTATAAATGAGACAATACTGCCTCCCCCGCCCCCTGGTAAAGAAAGAAGAAATCAAGATATCTGTCAAGCCTATTTATACAGAATAGGTAACCCTGGGTCACAGGCAACGCTAATAAAAAAGAATGACAACCCATTTCTTTTAATGACAAGCTGACATATTTATTTTTATTATTCCACAAAGAACTCGCCAGACCCATCTGTCATGGAAAAGCCTCCTTCTTCACTCTTCAGGAAATTCTCTCTCTTCGAGAATTTCGGTTTTGCAGAGAAGGGGCTCAGCCTCCTTGAAATGTCAACATTTAGGGAAGAAAAAATATATATTTAAAAGGCTGCATTTTTTTGTTATCGGTGCCGTTTTTGTTTTCAAAGCTAAGCTGCGGTGTTAATATAGATCAGTGTTTGCTGGACCACGTGTAGTTATATAGATCGGTGGCCTTTGAAATGTGAAGAAGATGTGTGTGTGTGTGGGGTGGGGGGAAGGTTTATTGGACGCTTGAGGGAGTTTTTCAGTGAGAAGATCAGTAGCGGTAGATAAACCCTTGTAAGAAAGGTTTCCCACTGCAGATGGTATCCTCTGGTAATGAACAGATCTAGGAGAGTGGGCATCTTTTAGGGCAGCAGTGGGAGAAGGCAATTGTGGATCTCCAGATATTGTTAGGCTACAATTTCTATAAGCTCTGATCAGTTGGCCATGCTGGGTGGCACTGATGGGAGTTGGAATCCAAGGACCCCTGAAGATCCACAGCTACCCTAGGGCACTGCCCTTCAACTGGTGGGTCGGGACCCATTTGTGGGCTGCAGCCAGATCCAAGGTGGGTCGCAACAGGAGAACTACCACCTGTCAGGCTCCCCCCCCCATGGCAGTAGATAAGATCAAACAAAAGGAATGCCTTACAAGTTAGAATCTTTTATAATCACAGAGAGAGAACAAAGAACACATCTCCTAGAAATGGCGGTGCTCCCAATTAAGGGATACCCCCCCTCCGTCCCTATTAATCTACACCACTCCTATGTATTGTATTCTGAGCTTGTACCCTCTGTGCTTTCTGTTATGACACTTTCTGAGCTCTCTGTGACTTTGGAGAAGGGGTGTGTGTGGATGCTATCCAGAGACTGAGAATCTGTTAACTCTCTCTCTTCTAGTGTTTCCTCTGCTAGCTGTTCCCCATCCAGTATTTCCCAGCTTCTGCCTTCTGAACTATGCCCCTCTGCAAACCACGGTTCCAAATCTATGCTGTCCTAGGAAGATTCAGGATCAGGGTCAGGGGGAGGGGGTGGCTCCCACCATTCTTCCTCAGTGCAGCCTTCCTCAGCACAGTCCCTGACACCGCCCTGCAAATATAAGGTAAAATATTAAGAAATACATTCCCCAAAGCATGTTTTGGGTTAAAAAGTGGGTCCTGGGTCTGGAAAGGTTGAAGATACCTGCCCTAGGGTATACTTTCAGGGTGTGCCCTAGAGCAGCGGACGCTCGAGGAAGCCATTATTTGTGAATTCTGACGTGACCTAACCTGATCTGCACCTCTGGGGTTAATGTGTGGATTGGAATGTAGATACCCCTCAGATTTCTCACGTCTCTGAATTTTGTGATGCAATTCTCTGTTCCAAACAACACAAAGCTGCACTTACAAATGTATATTTTGAAATGCATATCGGAGTGAAAAATACATATTTTTTGTACGAGCTTTCTTTTAATGTCACAGATGAATGTAGAAATGGTAGGGATTTATCACTTGTTGTTTGCCTCCCTGCGCTCCTTTGTTGGGATTTAATAGATTTAATAAATAAATGAAGCGAAAGTGACATGGAACAGAAATAGATTTAAGACTACGGTACTTTCCATTAAGGGCAGAGATTCTTGATCCTCTCTGTGGCTTTTGATACCATTGACCACCGTTGACTGCTTGATGCGAAAGCTGCAATTAGTAAATGTGGGAATGTTTAGGAGTGTGGATGAGTATATATTATTTTATATATATCATCCCAGCTTGTGTGAGCAAGCTCCAAACTTAGCAGAGTCACATTCCCTTTTAAAACACAGCAGAAAACGGTTGCATAGGCTTGCTAAAGCCTCTATAAGAAATATATATTCCTGGTATATTCCCCTTGTTCCCTCTTAAAAGCAAAGACACAACAAAGTACTGATTATTAGATATAATAGAGTTTACTTACATTCATCCATGAGTACAGGCTCAAAGAGGCAGATAAGTTTAGATAAATCTATTTACATGCGGTGAAGCTGCTTCCATATGGGAACAGGCTTCACCTCTGCTTCTCTCAGCTGCAGGCTGAGAGAGAGCATCCTGCTTGTTCAAAAGACGAGGCAAAATGGAGAGTGATCTTTGGGATCTTGTTCCCAGGTAAGACCACACCTACTTCTGGTTCCTGTAACTCAGTCCAGGTAAACAGGAAGTTAAGCCTGGAGGACTGAGTTACCTTCATGTCCACTCTAGCAGTGTTGGGTTTGGCTGCTCTGTGTTTACATCCCACAGTAAAGAGTGCTGCAGCTTGGCTGCTGACAGGAGTGAGACCCAGTCTGCATATCACACCCCTGCTTGGAGATCTGCTTTGCTTGTCCATTGGCTACCATGTCCGGTTCAAGCTGTTACTATTAAGCCCTGATCAGCTTAGGAGCTGTCTGCTTCTGCAATTGCTTACTCCATATCTGCCAATTCTACTGCTTTGATATGTGGAACTGGCACTTTTTCAAGTGCCACATAATATTCATTCTGCAGTTGTAAGAATCTTTGGAACTTCCTGCATATTGACGTCAGGCAGCCACCTTCATTGCATTCTTTTCTGTACCTGCTTAAAACGTTTTTGTTTAGGCAAGCCTATCCAGGCTTGAATTATGGTGCTGGAGGAGACTCTTGAGAGTCCCATGGACTGCAAAAAGATCAAACTTATCCATCCTTAAAGAAATCAGCCCTGAGTGCTCACTGGAAGGACAGATCCTGAAGTTGAGGCTCCAGTACTTTGGCCACCTCATGAGAAGAGAAGACTCCCTGGAAAAGACCCTGATGTTGGGAAAGATGGAGGGCACAAGGAGAAGGGGACGACAGAGGATGAGATGGTTGGACAGTGTTCTTCGAAGCGACTGGCATGAGTTTGGCCAAACTGCGGGAGGCAGTGGAGGATAGGGGTGCCTGGCATGCTCTGGTCCATGGGGTCACGAAGAGTCGGACACGACTGAACGACTGAACAACAACATCCAGGCATGTAGATGTTGATGTGTTTTAGTCTCTTGTTAGTCTCTTGTTAAATCTTACTATTTTCAAAATGTTTTAATTGCTTGTTTTAAACTGTTCTTTGTTGATTGTTTAAATATTTATTGTAAACCACTTGGAGGTTTTATTACAACCAAACGGTATATAAATTTTGTTAAATAAAAATAAAATGGCTACTCCTTGATGTAAAATGATTCTTAGCAGGAAGTAAATTTTAAATACATAGCATTCAGTTCCTGAGGTCTCTTCTGAATGGTCTTATGAGAAATAATATCCTTCTCTGTATAAAACACTTGTGTAAATAAGTGGTTTCCTGGGAGACCAAGGAACCTCCTATAGCATTTACAAAGTAGCATAAAAATTCTGAGCTGTCGACAGCTGTCCCATAAAATGGCTTCATTTCCCTCTGTCTTGAATAAGGACAGAAGATTTTCACTTGCGCTGAAGAAATGTATTTCACCCCCAACCCAAATTACTTTTTTTTTTTGCCGCACAGAAATTTCTCCTCACTTTGTAAAATGTAACTGTCACTCTGATAGAGAATGACCTTTTATAAATGTTGAAGCAATCGCAGATGGGAAGTAAAATAGTGACACCTTTGTAAGAAAGACACCTGGCAACTGTCTGTGCCCAGACTCCCGACTTCCTTTTTGTAAAGGATTTGGGTGGGCACGGCACTGTCATGAAACGGCTATTAACTGAGTGAAGCACCAGTCCAGTATTGGTTCACATATGATGCTCAACATGACCATTGGGCCTGGTGAGAGCTACAGTTCAAAACATCTGGAGGGCACCAGGTTGCGGGGAGCAGATACAGCATTTAACTCAAACACACAGTATAGGTGTTGATGCATGGCCATATCCTGACTAGCATAGCAGACGTGGCACCCAAAGTGGGAGATCCCTGGAAGGAATTCTATCTGGACTCCTCTATGTTCTGGCCAATGGCCAGGAGCGAGAATATTTGGGCTAGTATCATGTCTTGGCAACTCTGGCTGGAGACGTCAAAGGATTAAGTGGAGGAATTCACAGTTTTCCAACCTCAGTTGTGCATTCTTAAGAACATTTTCCAGACCATGTATGTTGATTTCTGGTTAATAAGAGTTAAAATCATGAAATAAATAAAGAAATGCACTCCTTTTAAAAATTCACACGTGATTCTTGTCAAATATATCTGTAGTCTTTGGGGTGAATTTGCCACCACTCTGAAATTCTGCACTTGTTTCCAAATAATAATAATAATAATAATAATAATAATAATAATATATACCCTGCCCATCTGGCTGGGTTTCCCCAGCCACTCTGGGCGGCTCCCAACAGAATATTAAAAACACAATAAAACATCAAACATTAAAAACTTCCCTAAACAGGGCTGCCTTCAGATGTCTTCTAAAAGTCAGATAGTTGTTTATTTCCTTGACATCTGATGGGAGGGCGTTCCACAGGGCGGGTGCCACTACCGAGAAGGCCCTCTGCCTGGTTCCCTGTAACCTCACTTCTCGCAGTGAGGGAACCACCAGAAGGCCCTCGGAGCTGGACCACAGTGTCCAGTCCTGATTCTAAAGTGCTATAGAAAGGCTCCATAATGTTTATTATTTATTATTTATATTTATTCTTAACATTTATTTGGAACGCCCCTTGGATATGCTCTCCTAGTAGGGCCCCCAATGAAACTTCAGAATGGACCTTCTGCACGGTCTCCCCAAGAAAGAGACATCGTTCCTCACTTTGCTTTCTACAAGCACCAACAGGAGGCTAGTTTTTGTTTTAGAGTGTGTGCTTAGGATCCATTGATTTCAATAGGAATGAAGAACTTCTTCGTTTGCTTTCAGTGAGTTCCATTGAAAAAACTTTGACTTACTCGATTGCAGATACGGCTGATTGTGTAGTCAGGTTGCCAACAATGAAAAGAATTGAATTTATATGCTGTTAAGAAGAAAAATCAATTTTGGGGAGAAAAATGGAAAAGTCACCCTGAAATGCTCCAGGTCTCTTGCGTTCTGTTGTGCAATACAAGTCACTTAAGAAATATCTATTTGCTTTGTAGAAAAGTAGGTAATATGAAAGTAGTTCATATTACATGCAATTAATAGAAGTCATGCTGATTTTTTTTTTTTTGAGGGGAGAATCTTAACATTCTCACTTCTATTTTTTCTCTCTGAAATGATGCCATTTGTGAAAAACCCCTAAACCAAACCAAAAGGAGGTGCTTAATCAAATAATTTGGTTATGTAGATAAAGGGATCTTCATCTCAGACTCTTCCCCATGGTCCAACTCTGACAGTCATGAAGGAACACAGGCACAGAGGCTGTCCTCATATTCAGATGAGTGTCCCTGTTTTCATGTTCCTGTCCTCAGTAAAACACAGTCCCAATGCTTTCTGGTGAAATTTTTTATTTATTTATTTATTTATAAGAATTTATTAAATTTTAACAATATAAACACACAAAATAAAACACACACTACAAAAAAACTACAAACAATACAAAAAAGAGAAAAAACTTACACACACTTATTTAACTATCCTTATCTTCTTTAGAAACATTATTTTGGGACTTCCTCGCGTCCTCTCTTCTGTGTTCATTTCTAATCTTTAGTAACTTTGTAACATTGTAAAATCTTCCTTCTCACCACTAATCTTATTCTTTACAAATCTAAATCATCATATACCTATAATCTTATTCCTAACAAAATAAACAATACACGACTTCAACTTCTTACATCCTCTCTTAAATTAACTTCGAATTACTTTAGCCTTACATGTCTTCTGATTCCAATTTCAAATATTTATTAATCACATCCTTTCAAATATTTATACATTTCTTCCAATTTTCTTACACCGTTTCCCCCCCTCTGGTTTCGGAGTTTCGTGGTCAGCTATTTGTATTTCCCCTTTAAAAAATCTACCTTCACCCCATACCTTTCCTAACCATTCTAACCCTTCCCTTTTTCCTTCCCATCCCCCACGGATCTCCCCCCAAAGTCCACTCTTTCCAGCTCCTTCATCTTCTTTTGTTGTTTCCATCATGCCCAGTTCTGAACTTGACATTCTCAGTTGTATCTTCTTCTTTTCCAGGTTGTATCTTTCTTCTTGGTGGGTAACTGCTCTGAGATAGCCATAAAGTATCTCTTCTTCATTCTCTGTTACATGTTGCATTTTCCATTGTTGCTGTCCTTGAACTCTTGGTCTCTCACACCAAGAGCTCTCTAATCTGTCCAGTCCCTGGGCTCCAAACCTCTCACACTTAAAGAGCCCTTCTTGTTTTCTAGTTGTACATCCTTATAGTCCACCTCTTCTTCAGTAATTTTACACAGTTTTGCAACCTTTTCATCCAATAAATTCATAGTACTATTTGCAAGAACAGGACTTCCGGCGGCGACGCCATAGCGGGTGGTCATGGGCTGCCTCGGCTGCGAGGCGCCCAGTCTACCCCGGGGGTTAGGAGCCCTGCAACCGCATAGCGGGGCTCCGGTTGGGGTGCGGGAAGAGCGTCCCGCACCCTGGGCTCCCCGGCTGTGCCCGTTGTGGCTCCGAACCCTTCCCCCGCGCCCCCTGTAAAGGGGGAGTGGGGGTGAAGGGACCACGGAGCCGGGCTTTAGGGGAGATGCCCCAACCGGGGTGAAAATGCGGCGACAAATCCCGAGATGAGCGTCGAAGTTCTACCTGGGATGTATAGCCTCGAAGAACCCGGTGGTCGTAAGTACAAGATTGGACTAGATAATATGCTGTTTGGAGCGATCCGGGGGAAGAAGAAAGGCAGCCTGCCTCCCTCCCTTTGGTTAGAAGAAGCTAACCGGTTCGAGTGACTGTTGCTACTGAATTGATTATAAAGTATCAAAATTTTGAAGTGTGACACTGTTACAATTTCCCTTTGGGGAGTAAAGTGGTGAAAGATATCTCCGTTTAAAAGTTTCGATCTTTGCATCCTGGCTTCAGGAAAAATGGCGACGAAAAGTTCTAACCGAGGTGGAAAACAACCTTTACAAAAGGAAGGACAGAGAGACAGGAACTGTAATACGACACTCACTCCTACCCCCCCTTCTGCTATGCTGGGCTTTGTCTGTAAACTTGCTTTGAACTCTACTCTGACGGATGAACAAAGGCTCCTCGAGCTGAGGCTGGAGCTTCTTTATCGGAAAGCGAGAGTCTTGTGTGGGAGTCTGAAAAGAAATGAATTTCCCACAGAGGAGGCTTTCGAGTACTTTGACACTTTGGAAGAAAACTTCTGCAAGGAACTGAGAGGGTTGACAGGAAGATGGAGAGAAATGACAGGGCGACTCCGGGAAAGAGATTTGGTCTTTGGGGGTGGCAGTCCCAAGACGGCGACAAGTTTTGTTATATCCAGCCCCCGAGGTGTGAGCTCGAGGGAATGGGACAAAGAATTAAGATATTTTCAAGAAGAATTGGATTGGTTTAAAGAAACGGAGCAGCCGGGAGGATGTGAGCTGGATACCCTGAAGTTCGTTGCAAGGAGCGTTCTGAACTGTGCCTGGACCTGTGGCTACTTGGGAAAAGAAGACAATTGGAAACTTGACTTTGACACCACTAGGAGAAAGACAATGGATAGAAGGGGAGTGGGGTGAAACATTAAGTAAATTTAAAACGGCTGGATATGGTAACCTGAAATTGGAGTGTGAAGATCGGCGGTATATTTAGATTTTTGTTTCTTAAATAAGAAAGGAGATATCTGAAGTTTTATGTTACTAGCAGCAGACTATAGGATAGAAGCGTAAGTAAGGAATAAGAGACAAGAATAATCTATGAGGATTTAGGATGATGTATGAATATAATGAGGTATTATTAATAAAACTAGTATAAGATGAATTATAGATCAGGTCGAGTAAGATTATTATTGTATTTTATATATAAAATTGTGTTTAATTTTTAAAAGAAGCGGTTAAAAAAGTAGATCAAGGAGAAAAAACCAAAGGTGAAAAGGCAGGGGAAGTCTGGTCAAGATTTGGAACTAGAATTTTTTTTTTTTCTGAAGAGAAGTTTAAAGAAGAAGAAAAAACTTGGCAATGTTTGTATTTGTTTTAAGTGTGTATTAGATTTGTATTTGTATAAATGTAGGTGTGGGATGGGTTTATGTTGTAATAAGAAAAACGTTAATAAATTCTTATAAAAAAAAAAAACTATTTGCAAGAACAGTTCAAATCTGGTCAAACTTTTCTGTAATCCTCTGCCCGAGAGCTTCAATTTCTGCTAGGACCTTCTGCTGGAAAACTATCGATGTTATGTCTCTCATTTTCCCGGCTTCAAGGACACTGTGAGGTTTGAAAAACAGGAAATGGTGGGATCTCAGTAACTTTCCTAGTACGCATTACAATCCAGCCCAATGGCCTCCATTCACAGTCTGACCCGAACTCCTTAACCCAGAGGGTTAGCGGTAACTTCTCCTTTTAGTTTATAATCCACAGGAAGAAATAAATCATAATACTCAGTTTTACCCCCAAACAGGGTTTTCTACGGTTTACAAAATCAGCGATCCACTTAAAAGCAAGTCTTTCGCGGCTGCAGCTTTTAGTTGTTACTTTGATCTTGCCGCTGTCAGAGAGAGACAGACTTCCTCTTTTAATCTCTCCACGTAAACCAAATTTCAATGAATTTTAAAAACGAATTGCACTCAGTACTTACAGAGTCCTTCTTTTTAATCCAAATCAGGGAAAAGCCAAACGCTCATAAACCACCAGCAGCCGCTGCTTCGTGTACTCGGGAAAGTGGTAGATCCTCAGTACTGCACCGGAGCCCCGCTCGCTTGAACAGACCTTACTAGGTCTACTCAAGAGCAAGGACGGCGCTTCTTGTACCCGCTGGATCCCAGGTCTTCAGGATGCTCCTCCTGAAGTTTTAACGGAGACCGCAGCGCGGTTGCGGTAACTCCTAGCCCGAAAACACCGGAGCACCCTCGGAGCTGAGAGAGCTCCCGACTGAACGGAATGGTGCTTCACCGGAAGTCTGGTGGTGAAATGTTTTTAAAGAACGCCCCCCCTCTTTTTAAAAGCATGCATGAGCTGGAATTCTTCATATTTCAACTCTCTCCCCTGGGCTTCAAGAAGTTAAATCTCTTAAGTAACGGGATCAGGGAAGACTCTTGAGTCCGGAGATTTCTGATTCAAGTTCATGTACCTGTTGTGGAGGCCTTTTTGTAGTTCCATCAGTGATTAATTTCTACTGTTTGTTTTTATATTATTTTGGTTTGAATGTGACCTGCCTTGAGATACTATTTTGAGTTTGTTTTTTGTTTTTTTAAATGCAAATCATAGCTTCCAAACACCCTGGAAAAAACAGGACACCCTGTTAATTTGTGCAAGATCTTGGTGGCCATTTTGGACGCTGTGATCTTGCAATCTCTCGTGTGGTGCTCTTGCCCCCAAAATAGCACTTTTTTCAGGGCGAGAGCGAGGCATGGGTCGCATGACTCGCCCAGGAGTATGTCATGGAAGACATACGTCCTGGTGGAAATGGAAGGGAGACATAATTGCATGTAGATTCACCCCGTCCTACTCTGGAAGCAAGCCACTTCACTTTCTTGCATACCAGGGCTGGTTCTCTAACTCTCACACAAAGAGGAAACATTATACATTTCTTTAGGCGTAACAGGCATTTGGTGGGAAATTTTGTCCCCATAACTTAGAGCGACCCAGACGTTCCGAGAATGACCGAACCCAAAGGGTGCTCATCAATGGCTCCTCTTCATCCTGGAGAGAAGTGACTAGTGGGGTGCCACAGGGTTCTGTCTTGGGCCCAGTCTTATTCAACATCTTCATCAATGACTTGGATGATGGGCTTGAGGGCATCCTGATCAAGTTTGCAGATGACACCAAATTGGGAGGGGTGGCTAATACCCCAGAGGACAGGATCACACTTCAAAATGACCTTAACAGATTAGAGAACTGGGCCAAAGCAAACAAGATGAATTTTAACAGGGAGAAATGTAAAGTACTACACTTGGGCAAAAAAAAAAAACAAAAAACGAAAGGCACAAATACAAACCTCTCACACTTAAAGAGCCCTTCTTGTTTTCTAGTTGTACATCCTTATAGTCCACCTCTTCTTCAGTAATTTTACACAGTTTTGCAACCTTTTCATCCAATAAATTCATAGTACTATTTGCAAGAACAGGACTTCCGGCGGCGACGCCATAGCGGGTGGTCATGGGCTGCCTCGGCTGCGAGGCGCCCAGTCTACCCCGGGGGTTAGGAGCCCTGCAACCGCATAGCGGGGCTCCGGTTGGGGTGCGGGAAGAGCGTCCCGCACCCTGGGCTCCCCGGCTGTGCCCGTTGTGGCTCCGAACCCTTCCCCCGCGCCCCCTGTAAAGGGGGAGAGGGGGTGAAGGGACCACGGAGCTGGGCTTTAGGGGAAATGCCCCAACCGGGGTGAAAATGCGGCGACAAATCCCGAGATGAGCGTCGAAGTTCTACCTGGGATGTATAGCCTCGAAGAACCCGGTGGTCGTAAGTACAAGATTGGACTAGATAATATGCTGTTTGGAGCGATCCGGGGGAAGAAGAAAGGCAGCCTGCCTCCCTCCCTTTGGTTAGAAGAAGCTAACCAGTTTGAGTGACTGTTGCTACTGAATTGATTATAAAGTATCAAAATTTTGAAGTGTGACACTGTTACAATTTCCCTTTGGGGAGTAAAGTGGTGAAAGATATCTCCGTTTAAAAGTTTCGATCTTTGCATCCTGGCTTCAGGAAAAATGGCGACGAAAAGTTCTAACCGAGGTGGAAAACAACCTTTACAAAAGGAAGGACAGAGAGACAGGAACTGTAATACGACACTCACTCCTACCCCCCCTTCTGCTATGCTGGGCTTTGTCTGTAAACTTGCTTTGAACTCTACTCTGACGGATGAACAAAGGCTCCTCGAGCTGAGGCTGGAGCTTCTTTATCGGAAAGCGAGAGTCTTGTGTGGGAGTCTGAAAAGAAATGAATTTCCCACAGAGGAGGCTTTCGAGTACTTTGACACTTTGGAAGAAAACTTCTGCAAGGAACTGAGAGGGTTGACAGGAAGATGGAGAGAAATGACAGGGCGACTCCGGGAAAGAGATTTGGTCTTTGGGGGTGGCAGTCCCAAGACGGCGACAAGTTTTGTTATATCCAGCCCCCGAGGTGTGAGCTCGAGGGAATGGGACAAAGAATTAAGATATTTTCAAGAAGAATTGGATTGGTTTAAAGAAACGGAGCAGCCGGGAGGATGTGAGCTGGATACCCTGAAGTTCGTTGCAAGGAGCGTTCTGAACTGTGCCTGGACCTGTGGCTACTTGGGAAAAGAAGACAATTGGAAACTTGACTTTGACACCACTAGGAGAAAGACAATGGATAGAAGGGGAGTGGGGTGAAACATTAAGTAAATTTAAAACGGCTGGATATGGTAACCTGAAATTGGAGTGTGAAGATCGGCGGTATATTTAGATTTTTGTTCTTAAATGAGAAAGGAGATATCTGAAGTTTTATGTTACTAGCAGCAGACTATAGGATAGAAGCGTAAGTAAGGAATAAGACAAGAATAATCTATGAGGATTTAGGATGATGTATGAATATAATGAGGTATTATTAATAAAACTAGTATAAGATGAATTATAGATCAGGTCGAGTAAGATTATTATTGTATTTTATATATAAAATTGTGTTTAATTTTTAAAAGAAGCGGTTAAAAAAGTAGATCAAGGAGAAAAAACCAAAGGTGAAAAGGCAGGGGAAGTCTGGTCAAGATTTGGAACTAGAAATTTTTTTTTTTTCTGAAGAGAAGTTTAAAGAAGAAGAAAAAACTTGGCAATGTTTGTATTTGTTTTAAGTGTGTATTAGATTTGTATTTGTATAAATGTAGGTGTGGGATGGGTTTATGTTGTAATAAGAAAAACGTTAATAAATTCTTATAAAAAAAAAAAACTATTTGCAAGAACAGTTCAAATCTGGTCAAACTTTTCTGTAATCCTCTGCCCGAGAGCTTCAATTTCTGCTAGGACCTTCTGCTGGAAAACTATCGATGTTATGTCTCTCATTTTCCCGGCTTCAAGGACACTGTGAGGTTTGAAAAACAGGAAATGGTGGGATCTCAGTAACTTTCCTAGTACGCATTACAATCCAGCCCAATGGCCTCCATTCACAGTCTGACCCGAACTCCTTAACCCCAGAGGGTTAGCGGTAACTTCTCCTTTTAGTTTATAATCCACAGGAAGAAATAAATCATAATACTCAGTTTTACCCCCAAACAGGGTTTTCTACGGTTTACAAAATCAGCGATCCACTTAAAAGCAAGTCTTTCGCGGCTGCAGCTTTTAGTTGTTACTTTGATCTTGCCGCTGTCAGAGAGAGACAGACTTCCTCTTTTAATCTCTCCACGTAAACCAAATTTCAATGAATTTTAAAAACGAATTGCACTCAGTACTTACAGAGTCCTTCTTTTTAATCCAAATCAGGGAAAAGCCAAACGCTCATAAACCACCAGCAGCCGCTGCTTCGTGTACTCGGGAAAGTGGTAGATCCTCAGTACTGCACCGGAGCCCCGCTCGCTTGAACAGACCTTACTAGGTCTACTCAAGAGCAAGGACGGCGCTTCTTGTACCCGCTGGATCCCAGGTCTTCAGGATGCTCCTCCTGAAGTTTTAACGGAGACCGCAGCGCGGTTGCGGTAACTCCTAGCCCGAAAACACCGGAGCACCCTCGGAGCTGAGAGAGCTCCCGACTGAACGGAATGGTGCTTCACCGGAAGTCTGGTGGTGAAATGTTTTTAAAGAACGCCCCCCCTCTTTTTAAAAGCATGCATGAGCTGGAATTCTTCATATTTCAACTCTCTCCCCTGGGCTTCAAGAAGTTAAATCTCTTAAGTAACGGGATCAGGGAAGACTCTTGAGTCCGGAGATTTCTGATTCAAGTTCATGTACCTGTTGTGGAGGCCTTTTTGTAGTTCCATCAGTGATTAATTTCTACTGTTTGTTTTTATATTATTTTGGTTTGAATGTGACCTGCCTTGAGATACTATTTTGAGTTTGTTTTTTGTTTTTTTAAATGCAAATCATAGCTTCCAAACACCCTGGAAAAAACAGGACACCCTGTTAATTTGTGCAAGATCTTGGTGGCCATTTTGGACGCTGTGATCTTGCAATCTCTCGTGTGGTGCTCTTGCCCCCAAAATAGCACTTTTTTCAGGGCGAGAGCGAGGCATGGGTCGCATGACTCGCCCAGGAGTATGTCATGGAAGACATACGTCCTGGTGGAAATGGAAGGGAGACATAATTGCATGTAGATTCACCCCGTCCTACTCTGGAAGCAAGCCACTTCACTTTCTTGCATACCAGGGCTGGTTCTCTAACTCTCACACAAAGAGGAAACATTATACATTTCTTTAGGCGTAACAGGCATTTGGTGGGAAATTTTGTCCCCATAACTTAGAGCGACCCAGACGTTCCGAGAATGACCGAACCCAAAGGGTGCTCATCAATGGCTCCTCTTCATCCTGGAGAGAAGAGACTAGTGGGGTCCCACAGGGTTCTGTCTTGGGCCCAGTCTTATTCAACATCTTCATCAATGACTTGGATGATGGGCTTGAGGGCATCCTGATCAAGTTTGCAGATGACACCAAATTGGGAGGGGTGGCTAATACCCCAGAGGACAGGATCACACTTCAAAATGACCTTAACAGATTAGAGAACTGGGCCAAAGCAAACAAGATGAATTTTAACAGGGAGAAATGTAAAGTACTACACTTGGGCAAAAAAAAATGAAAGGCACAAATACAGGATGGGTGACACCTGGCTTGAGAGCAGTACATGTGAAAAGGATCTAGGAGTCTTGGTAGACCACAAACTTGACATGAGTCAACAGTGTGATGCAGCAGCTAAAAAAGCCAATGCAATTCTGGGCTGCATCAATAGGAGTATAGCGTCTAGATCAAGGGAAGTAATAGTACCACTATATTCTGCTCTGGTCAGACCTCACCTGGAATACTGTGTCCAGTTCTGGGCACCACAGTTCAAGAAGGATACTGACAAGCTGGAACGTGTCCAGAAGAGGGCAACCAAAATGGTCAAAGGCCTGGAAACGATGCCTTATGAGGAACGGCTTAGGGAGCTGGGTATGTTTAGCCTGGAGAAGAGAAGGTTAAGGGGTGATATGATAGCCATGTTCAAATATATAAAAGGATGTCATATAGAGGAGGGAGAAAGGTTGTTTTCTGCTGCTCCAGAGAAGCGGACATGGGGCAATGGATTCAAACTACAAGAAAGAAGATTCCACCTAAACATTAGGAAGAACTTCCTGACAGTAAGAGCTGTTGGACAGTGGAATTTGCTGCCAAGGAGTGTGGTGGAGTCTCCTTCTTTGGAGGTCTTTAAGCGGAGGCTTGACAGCCATCTGTCAGGAATGCTTTGATGGTGTTTCCTGCTTGGCAGGGGGTTGGACTGGATGGCCCTTGTGGTCTCTTCCAACTCTATGATTCTATGAATGCAGAAGAATATTTGAGTTGTCATTTAGCGTCCTTTCTGACTCTCTACCAGGATAACCCTGCTTGATATGATGGTGTCTTGAGAGCTACCTGAGCTCTCTTTACATTCATTTGCCCTTCTCAAAATGAAGGCATCGATCTTCTTGCACATTATTCATTACACCCCAAAGGGTTAACAGGATGTTCTTGACATGTACATAGCTGCACAACATTGCTGTGGGATGTTGAGTAGTGTTGCCTGATGGAGCAGATAAAATTTGCTTTATGACCCCCAAGGAAATTTAAGATGAAGAGAGGACTCGTTCAGAAAGAGTCGAAGAACAGGAACAAACCTCAGAACTGGCACATGGGGGACTGGCCAGGCCTTCCAACTAAGCAACAGTTAAAACAACTTGCTCCCCACTTTTTTCCTCGGAAAATCTTGATGGCGTGTATTCTTCAGATATTCTCTGAGTACTTGCCAAATGTTTAGATTATCTGCATGTGAATCAGTGTTATTTAAACTAAAATATTTGATGCTTAACAGCTGGTATTTGACAGTGTGCAATAGTTGGCATGCAATAGCAATTGGAAACACCTCTTGATTTCTTTGATGGCTAACATATTTGATAGTTGACATGTGCTACCATTTGGCATTGGGCAGATTTTGATAATCGGGATGGAATGGTGTTGAGTATTCGACAATATCTTATAGGTGACTTGAGTGTGGGAGCTTTAGACAAATGACATGCAATGGCTCTGTAGCATTTGACAGCTCAGGAGGCAACCAAGGGATGCCTACAGGACTAAAGTACTGAATTTGTGAGGGATTTTTTAAAAGTGAAAATTGTAAATTTAAAATACAGTGGTACCTTGGTTCTCAAATGGCTTAGTAGTCAAACAACTTGGAACCCGAACGCTGCAAAACTGGAGGTAAGTGTTCCGGTTTGCGAACCTTTTT
Source organism: Lacerta viridis (assembly GCA_900245905.1). Classification (NCBI taxonomy): domain Eukaryota; kingdom Metazoa; phylum Chordata; class Lepidosauria; order Squamata; family Lacertidae; genus Lacerta; species Lacerta viridis. The sequence continues at coordinate 208,919 of OFHU01003807.1, forward strand.
CGGAAGCCGAACGTGCTCCTTGTTATGCTTCCAATTTGAGTGTTATGCTTCCGTTTTGAGTGCCACACTGAGGTCTGGCTGTTTTTCCTATTTATTTTGCATTTTTTGTGGCTTTTTTTGTTTTGTGACCGTGACTGTGTGGAACCCAGTTCTGCTACAGATTGATTGATTGATTGTGTGACCGCAGTACGTTGTTTATTGCTTTCATTTTATGGATCAATGGTCTCATTAGATAGCAAAATTCATGTTAAATTGCTGTTTTAGGGGTTGTTTTTAAAAGTCTGGAATGGATTAATCCGTTTTGCATTACTTTCTATGGGAAAGCGCACCTTGGTTTTGGAACGGACTTCCGGGACGGATTAAGTTTTAGAACCAAGGTACCACTGTATTTGCAAATATTCATTTCTGATACTGACTGGGCTGTTAAATATCTATAACCAGGACAGTTATAGCAACTGCTGCAGCACACTCCTGGGAGGCTGGATCTGCTACCTCTTCAGCAGCCCCCCCCCATCCTGTCTCTACAGCGGCCTCTTGGTGAATAGGAGGTGCTGCTGGGGTCTCTCACCCTTGCTCCTCATGTAGATCTTTAGTCCCCCCCCCCTTGTGCCTGATGTAGATCTTCACTCACCCCTTCTTTACTGGCATGGGATATGTGGGGGGTGGCGGATCCATTTTGTGGTTTGCCTCAGGTGCCAAAACCGGCTACATCCGCCATTTTGAGCTCTCAGGAGAGGCACCCTGTGTATACTTATTGCTGAGATTCCTGCATTGTAGGGGGTTGGACTAGATGACCACTGGGGTCCCTTCCAGCTCTAAGGTTCTATGATTCTATGATTCCATAAACACAGGACAGCATAGAAACCAGTGGGATGCTCTACACACAGAGACACACACACACACACGCTTGTATACACGTTTGGGTTCTCTCTAAAAAATGAACAAAGCATTCTAATTCCAGAGAAAATGGCAAGTGTGAAAGCAAATGTTCTATAGCCATACACTGTATTTCACTCAGTAGTAGCAACCTAGCCAGATGGAAGGGGTATAAATAAAATAGTAGTAGTAGTAGTAGTAGTAGTAGTAGTAGTAATAATAATAATAATAATAATAATAATAATAATAATAATAATTGATGCACCCATGGCATAAAACAGATCTTTGTTGCTTGAAACAGAATGGTCGGTAACCTGAATTCTTGCAACTGGCACATATAATCAGCAGTAATACTACAAAATGGTTCCTGTGAACAACGCTGTCAGATTCTGTATATAATGACCGCTCCCCGCATCAAACGTGATGCGCATTTTGCGTGGTCGCGAGTAGCCCCCTGGGATCACAGTGCAGCCCCTGGAAGTTGGGGTCTGGCTCCACCTTCCCAGGTTGGATACCTTTGGACTCCACCCACTCAAGCAGCCGCCCAATCCTAGTTGGGGAGGTGTTGCCCAGGGGGATTGGCCAGGTAGAAGGAGGGATTAGTCAGTACACACAATAGGAGTTGAGTCATACCTGGGAAGCGGCCGTTGGATTCAGAGCTTCCCCACCCTCCACTCCCTCAATTGACGCTTACTTTGCAGGTTTAACCACCTTTTTTCCACAGCCACGCAGGCGCTGCTATGACAAGGTCACTGTTGAAGGGCTGGAAAGGACTTTCCCTGCATTGGCAGGTTTCGCCTTTCCCGGCGGCAATAACAGGGTTCCCGTTAAAGGGGTCTCAGGGGGAGGCATTGACCCATACGCCCAGGGGTCGTCATTGCCCTCCCCCTCCAGCGGCGGCGAACAGGGGGGTGGGCTATTTGCTTGAACATATGTTCTCCAGAGCTAGCCCACTTCCCACACATGCTGGATAACCCTGATATTACCCAGAACCCCGGCTGGGGGGCTGGGAAGGATAAACGCCCAATGCCTGAGCCAAGGTCTCCCTACATCTGAATATTAATAAAGTTGTGGCCAATTTAATCCCATAGAACGTTGTCACGTGTCGTTATTTCCCTCAGGGGCTGCCCGGGGTTCGGGGGACTCCGCCTGGCCATGCAAAACTCTGAGGGGTTTGTATGTGTGCGTATTTTCGAAAAACACTGCACTGTTTGAGCTGGAGCTTTAGGGTGTGTTCACTAAAAAGTGCATTTGATCTCCCTTGTTGTTTTGCACGTGGCATGCACGAGTGCTTTAAGTGCAGGACAGATTTCAAAAGAGAAACGGAATAAACAGAGCACCCAATGTTTATCAGTGTTCAGAGCAAATTTAACACAAATCCGATTTAAGCTTTGTTAAGACACCCTAAGAAGGCAAATTATATTAACAAGCATGTTCACTTTGGGAAGGCTCAGAGCATAATGGACTTGCTTTCCAGCTATCAACCTGGGAAGAATTTTCCGTAGAAGAATGGCCTTTGCATGCCCAGCTGACATACCTTCCTAACACCTGGGTGGTGCCTGGGGCCTTTGCCTGATAATTATAGGCCTTTGTTCTTGTTTCTTGACAGTCTCTAATCATGAATTTTAACTGTGATGAGTTTTCTATTACCAATTACCACCCCTGTCATTTTTTCCATCGCGAGGCTCATCGTCTCAAATGTTTTTTGTCTCTGCACCAACTTAAGTTTTCCCAACTTGAACAGTAATGGCACAATCTATCAAGAAGTATTTGTGGCCAAGGGTCAAACTACACATGACTAGACCGTCTGATGTCTTACCCAAAAAGTCACCATGGAGACTAGAGATTTGGATTGGTGGGATTTAATTCACAAAATGTCTATATATGTTTTCCTTGATGGAGGTGGGTTGAGGATTAAATCTGCAGATTAAAACGTAAACTCCTACCCCATGTGTGTGAGAGAAGTATGAGAGTAAACAGGCTGCGAAGCTCTTTTTGCAGCTAGGAATTAGGCAATTACACCCTTTTATCCCTGTTTATTTGTGGCCTGCTGACCTTCCCCTCTTTGTCCCCGTAGCTAAGATTGAACGACACATCTTAATAAAATCCAAAAAGTTTGCTTACATTTCAGTGCAGGCAGCAAATACATCAAAGTAGTAGGCAGGTAAAAATCCTTCTTTGTTACAAAATAAAAAATTGGTTTCCAAAATGGAGTCTGGGCTCTGAGTAGTGCCCAGAGGTGTACATCTGTTTATATCACTGAAAAAGAGACAAGGAAGCTAAGGAAGGAAGGAAGGAAGGAAGGAAGGAAGGAAGGAAGGAAGGAAGGAAGGAAGGAAGTAAATAAATAGAATTATCTCCTTTGTTAGAAATTCCCTTCAAAGCATTAAGGAAGTGACTTCATACAGTCCCCTTCTGTATTGATGCAGGAACCCTATAAGTGTCAGCCCCTCTGGCAACCATGCCTTTGCCATTTTGACTGGAAATCCCACATTCCCCCTTTGGGTAATAGCAGCTTGTGGGGCGGTGAGGGGAGCCCATTTCCACTGAAGAAAACAGCTTTTAAGGGTGGGGAGACAGCTCTACCTGTGTTGTTGCTAGTTTAGACCAGAGGTGGAGAACCTTTTTATGCCCAAGGGCAGTGCTTTTTTTTCTGGGGGTACGCAGGGGCACGCATACCCCTAAACATTTTGTGACTCTAACGGGAGAAGAAACTAAAACTACTTTTCTGAGTACTTTTCAGAAAAGAAGATTCCACCATCTCTTATGCCTCTTTTAAACACAATCAAGAACATCCCGAGTGAGTGTGAACGTGGGTTCTCTCAGGTGAATTTAATACAGTGGTACCTCTGGTTACGAACGCAATCCGTTCCAGAGCCCTGTCCGTAACCCGTGACGCCCGTATCATGAAGCGCTGTGTCTGCGCTTGTGTGCAACGCGATCTGGCACCTCTGCGCATGTGCGTGACGTCATTTGATGCCTCTGCGCGTTCTGTTATTTCCGGGTCGCCGCGGTGCGTAACCCGAACGTACGCATCCTGCAGCGTATGTAACACAAGGTATGACTACTGACTCCAATAAGAGCTCTGTTGCATTTAAACACTGTAGCCAGCTTAATGTTTATAAAACTGGTAGGCCCTCCTTTGAGTTTGTTTAAGCCTTCAATGTATGTAAATTCATGATTTTTGAAAGGACAACATCTGGCGACTGACACCAAGAGCAAGCAGAGGAATCGGGAAGATGTTAGTGCGCAAAACCTCATGCCGGTGTGGAAGTTACTGTGAGCTGTTAGCTGTGTAATATGAGATAATACATGTTCTTGGTACTTTTGTCCATTGACTGTATTTATTTTTCCCAATTTGAACTATAAAATGGTGATTTTCTTGAGTCAAAATAAGAGTACCCCTAAACATTTTTTAAAGGAAAAAAAAGCACTGCCCAAGGGCCACATTCAGTCATGGGCAAGCTTCTGGGGACCACATACCAGTGGTAGGTAGGGTAAGATGGAACAAGTGGGTGGAACAATGGATGTGACACCTCATCTTTGTTCAATAGGCTACATTCCCAGCCACACCAGTTCAGAGGTTTTGACACATGCATGCCCCACGTCTCTCTATTCAGGCAAGCCAGAGGCATTAGCAGAGTTCTCGCAACTCAACAGCACAAGGACAGTACAGATCAGCATCTGTGAGGGGTGTGGCTTGCAGAGAACCCCAGGGCTAGACAGAGAGGCCAGGTGAGCAGCTTTTGGCTCAGGGCCTGAGCTTCTCCCTACACTTGGTTTAGACCAGGGGTAGGCAACCTAAGGCCCAGGGGCCGGATGTGGCCCAATCGCCTTCTCAATCTGGCCTGCACAAGGTCCAGGAATCATCGTGTTTTTAAATAATAATAATAATAATAATAATAATAATAAATAACAACAACAACAACAACAACAACAACAACAACAACAACAATTTATTATTTATACCCCGGCCATCTGGCCGGGTCTCCCCAGCCACTCTCGGCGGCCTCCAACAAATACAATACAAAGTCATGAGTATAATGTGTGCTTTTATTAAAAATGCATCTCTGGGTTATTTGTGGGGCATAGGAATTTGTTCAACCCCCCCCCAAAAAATATTGTCCGGTCCACCACATGGTCTGAGGAACAGTGGACCGGCCCACGGCTGAAAAAGATTGCTGACCCCTGGTTTAGACCTACCTGCCACACCTTTCAGGTCCTCATAAGAAAGTACGGAACTAAATAATTAAAAATATAAGAAAATATATAACGACAAAATTATCGGCAATGAATTATAGAAACTTGATTACTTTGGGGGGTGTGTGTGTATGTGTGTGTGTGTATCTATGGTGTATCTATGTAAATTTTGTATAGTATGTATATCTCTTTTTTAGTGGTGGTTGAAATAACTATGATGGTTGTAACAACAAATAAATTCATCCATTCATTTAACAACACAGCTTAAAACCAAGTGGTTAAAAACAAGAATGCGTCAACATAAAGTCATTCAAGAGAAGACTAAAGGAACCAAATGAGTCTTTATAGGCTGTTTAAAACAGCCAGAGAAGCGGCTTGAGGGAGATATTTGGGGAGGCAATTCCAGAGATGTAGGCCTACCATGAAAACAGTCCTGTCTCTGGTTGCTGGCAATCAATTCTTTCTTAACAGCCTCTAAGATCTTTCTGTTGTAGCCTTGATTCAAATTGGACAATGGTGGAAATGAGGAGGAGGAGAAGAAGAGTTTGGATTTGATATCCCGCTTTATCACTACCCGAAGGAATCTCAAAGCGGCTAACATTCTCCTTTCCCTTCCTCCCCACAACAAACACTCTGTGAGGTGAGTGGGGCTGAGAGACTTCAAAGAAGTGTGACTAGCCCAAGGTCACCCAGCAGCTGCATGTAGAGGAGTGGGGATGCGAACCCGGTTCCCCAGATTACGAGTCTACCGCTCTTAACCACTATACCACACTGGAGAAGAGCCTGTGACTGTATCCAGCCCTCTACCGTGTAAAATGACTTGGTGACCTTTGGCTTAGTCACCAATAATGATGGGATGGGACTACTGTGAGTTGGACTCTCATCCCTTTGGTTGAATTGTGCCCTATGAGTTTCACAGCAATTTTAAAGCTTACCAGGTGTTCTCCAATAAGAACGAGCTTTCCTGATGGGTGACCCTTCCTTGAAAAACAGCTTGAATGTAATTATTAATCTTCTCCTGTTCCATTAGTTCGTACAAGGCGACATCTAGACCCACCAGATTTGCCCATTGCCCTGGATAAACAGTGGCGTTATGGTCTCCTCAGCGGACAAGTCAACGTGGGGAACATTTCCTGATGGCCGAAAGTTTGATAGCCACTGGGCCAGGCTGTAAAACAGATGATAAGTAATGAGAAGAAGAATCGGAAACAAAGATATGAATATAGAATGCTCTATTTTTGTAAAACGGGTCCCCTGGAGAAGATATTTTAAATTGATTGATATGCTGGCTCTTGAATCAGCTGTTGTGACCTTAACTTAAAGCAAGGCCAGGAGGTTTTGCCAAGAAACACAAGGCATATCTCCTGGCTGTACATATTTTAGAAGGAATCACGTATGCATGGTCACACTGAAAATGGGCCTTTTGTGTGAGGCGGTGAGGCATGTAACACCCAGGGGGTAGTGATGCATGAAGGTTGGGTTTTCAGTGTATCACACACAGAGCGCTCTCAGAATGTCTCAGGCTGAATGCTTCAAATGCTCAGAGAGCAGAGGTAAGGGGCGCAGCAGCAGAGACAAATGGCTTCTCGGTGGCAAGAGGCATTTCCCTAATTGGATGGCATTGTCACAAAGCAAGACAATTAGCTATAGCTAGGCCATGTTTGGTTAATGTAACAGTCTGCCCATACTAGCCCCAAAGGAAGCGATGGCCGTTGAGGTGCCAGGTCGAGGTTATTATTAAAGTTCATTGAGAAATGTGCCGTGGCGGTGTCTCTTAAGCCTTAAATACTTCAGAGCAATACTTTTGCCTATGTAAAGACTAAGCTGTTATAGCAACTACCAGGTCAGAGGGAAAGCAAAGATGATTTAGATGGATGGCGCCTCTTGGAACCCTGGGATAAGATCATAGCCTTGGGTGCCTTTTCGTCTGTTGCCATGAATGTATCACCGCAATGGACAGGTGTGTTTCAGTAGGTGCAATCCTCATGCAGCAGGTGCAATCCTCATGTAGCTGTGGCCTGGCTGCCATTGTAATTACCCACAATGCACTGGAGTGACACTATGGGGAATTACGATGGCAATCACCTGTCATTCATCGAAGGAGTTGGCCCACATTTCTGATAGAAATAAAGCAGAGAAGAGGAGAAAAGAGGCTGCCTGCCAACATGGGTGGGTGGGGCTGGCATGGTAGATCCCAACGGCATAAAGGAAGCTCACCAGGTGGACCCCACAAATCTGCAGCCAATTCTGACATCAAGCAACAAAGCACAGACCTGGAGGTTTCCAAATATAGCCCTGGCAGCCAGTGGCGGAGGAACCCTCTCCGGCACCTGGGGCGGAACAGCCCGTATGGAGTGCGCATGTGCGGCATCCCATGCGTGCGCAGTCCGTACGGGATGACACACATGCGCAGTCCGTAGGGGGTGCCACTTGCACGTACTGACACCACGCAAGTGCGCACCCTCAGCCACTCTACAGCTGGGGGGAGGCAGGGACCACCTTGTCACCCCTCCCAGAGTGGAACCCAGGGCGGCCCGCCCCCTCTGCTCCTCCCTTCCTACGCCCCCTGCTGGCAGCTCTGGACAGAGTTAATTTTACTTGAATAGGTCTTGGCACAATTGGCAGGGTTTCTTCTTGCAATTAATATTGCAACCTGGTGTCTGACCAATTGGTCACCTGTAGTTTAGGCTGCATTACAAGATACTATTACTATTTCAAGATGATGTCACTGTTTATATTGTCATCATTGCTACTTCAACGTTATGTGCCTCTATACACTGTAATCCCACTACCCTGAAATGTCATTGATGTTATTTTTGAAAATGCTTTTGCTTCCCTTGAAATTCTTTGGATGTTTCAGCCAAGTGGAAACCTTCAAATTCACCTTGAATTTTCAGTTTAAACAGAATCCAGAGGTAATTCTTCTCTACAGGATAGCTGGGAGAGCAGAAAGGAATTTTGCACAAGTAGATTTTTTTTTTTAATGGTTTCTCGCATTCTGTGGGCTCATCCGCATGATGGCCTTGTGGATTTGAAGTTACTTATATCCCATTGAGTCCGATGTGTGGCAAAAGATGCCTGCATTGCGGGGGTCTGGACTAGATGCCCCTTGTGGTCTCATCCAACTGTACAATTCTACAAGTGTATGATTCTATGAAGCACACTGTGAGATAAGAATGTAGTGGGTTTTTTCTTCGGAGAGTGGTAGATGTTTCATTGGATGCTATTGCCACATCCCCTATTTCTGTCTGCTCCTCAGCCAAGCATAACCAAGCCATGTTGTTTCCAGTAGCTCGAAGGAAAAGATGCAGTACCTATTTCCACTGATTGTTGCTGAAGGCATTTGCACAGCACATTTTTTGTATTGTTAAAGCAGCTGTTTCGTGCAAAATTGCTCTTGTGCAAAACAGCTGTATTAAAAATATTGTCCTTCTGAAACATTTGGCAGGTATCTGCTCCCAGTATGTTTCCGAGCCCAATTCAAAGTGTTGTTGCTGACCTTTAAAGCCCTAAACGGCCTCAGTCCAGTATACTTGAAGGAACGTCTCCACCCCCATCATTCTGCCCAGACACTGAGGTCCAGCACCGAGGACCTTCTGGTGGTTCCCTCGCTAAAAGAAGCCAAGTTACAGGGAACCAGGCAGAGGGCCTTCTCGGTAGTGGCACCCGCCCTGTGGAACGCCCTCCCACCAGATGTCAAAGAGAAAAACAACTACCAGACTTTTAGAAGACATCTGAAGGCAGCCCTGTTTAGGGAAGCTTTTAATGTTTAATAGATTATTGCATTTTAATATTCTGTTGGAAGCCGCCCAGAGTGGCTGGGGAAACCCAGCCAGATTGGCAGGGTATAAATAAATTGTTGTTGTTGTTGTTGTTGTTGTTGTTAGACATGAGAAAGGAAAAGGGGAAAGAAAAAGGAGAACAACAACAACAAACAACAGCTTACTCTCCAAATCCCTCTCACCAGTAGCATGATCTTCTCCTACTGCCTTGGTTGTGTTTGTGAAGCATACTGTTTCCTCAGATCTGAACTGATTTACGACATCTGTCAAACACAACTTTGTACAAGTCACATTCTGGCTTTCTCTGTTGGGGGCACCTTCCTCCTCTTTCACTGTAGTAGTAGAAACGTGCAAGAGGATCGAGGAGGTGTAGGATTGGCCTTGCTTAATCAAACCTTCCTTTAAGGCCATAAGTCCTCGCAGGAGCACTCCTGTCCTTGAGAGTGGCCCAGCCAGGGCTCAGTTGCCCAGATTGTGGGACTTGGAGGAGCCCTAATCAACACAGGTGGCAGCCATGGAGGCATTCAGGCCCACATGGTTGGGGCAGGTATAAATGATGCAGAACGAGCCTTGGTGCTGGTGACGTAGTAAACATTGCTGCGTCACAGACTGGATGCTGCTCTTCCAGAGGCTCTCTATGGCTGGAACAAGGGATTTGGCAATCTGGTGCTATACATAGGTTGTCTGGGTGAAGGTCTTGTGATTTTGTGTAAAAGGGTGGTTCATTGATTGTTTGGGGAGGTTTTACATTAGAAGTTTATTTGGTTCAAATCAAAGTCTCTCCCCCCCTCAATAAGTGCTTTACTGTCTACCAAAGATCCATTAAAGAACTTGTAATTGATTTGGCAAAGCAACTGTTCTTTGCCCTGTTACTAGTGGGGTGCTTCTTCTCTCCTTGGTGTGGCCATTCTGATGCCAGTGAGGGAAAAGAGGTCAGGAGGCACCTCTCTGTTGCTGTTTGGCCAGTGTGACACTCACACATTTTTAATTTTTCTGGGAAATGAGTGAATTGCACAAAACCGGTAATGGAGAAAACCACACACCCTGTTATAAAACATTTAAAATTTGGTCATTTTGCCCACTGTGACTGTCAGGCTTCAATGAATCCTATCCCTCCCATGGTGTCTTCCAAGAAGCAGATAAACAAGAAGAGTTCTTACCAAGTGGTTTATTCAATATTCACAGAGAGAGAGAGAGAGAAAGGAATGCGGTCTCTTGGATAATGGCATTGCTCAGAGTAAAGTCCCACCCTCTCCATCTCTCCTATTATGTCATGCCTGTGCCAGCTGATCAGTGCTTTCTGCCTCTGAGCTTTCTGTTTTACTACTCTCAATGCATGTCTAGTCCTAGGAGTGGGGTGGGTCAGGAATGCTTTCTAAAGACACTGAGTCTGTCAACTGTCTCTCTCCTGGTGCTTCTTCTTCCTGCTGCTCTCTCCATATTTCCCAGCTTCTTTCCTCTGCAGCCTCTCAACTATGACCTTCTGCAAACCACTGTTCTAAATCTATACTGCCCTCTTCTCAGGAAGGTTCAGGAAGAGGGTCTCCACCATTCCTCCTCAGTCCAGTCCCTGACAGTGACACATGCTTGAAACTTTTGCTTTGGAGGAAGTTCACTGTGCAATTGCAGGAACAACCCCGCCCCCCCAAAAGGTGCACACACAAATACTTGTGTGCAAGCCCAGAGAGGCAGCTCAGGTTTATGGATATTCTGGAGGGTGGGGAAGCAGAAATTGAGGAGGGAGGACAAGAGAAGAAGAAGAAGAGTTTGGATTTGATATCCCGCTTTTCACTACCTGAAAGAGTCTCAAAGCGGCTAACATTCTCCTTTCCCTTCCTCCCCCACAACAAACACTCTGTGAGGTGAGTGGGGCTGAGAGACTTCAGAGAAGTGTGACTAGCCCAAGGTCACCCAGCAGCTGCATGTGGAGGAGCGGAGACAAACCTGGTTCCCCAGATTACGAGTCTACCGCTCTTAACCACTACACCACACTGGCACACACAACAAATATATCCCATCAATAACTTCCCACTAGTGTGGATGGGTTACATCAAGATAGATTGGGGAGTGATAAGTTTAAAGTGCTCCTTTGTAGATGAGAGTGAACAAAAACACACATGGGGAAATAAACCTATCTCTGTAACCTACATGTGTATTAAAACCCTGGCACGGACACAGCCTGAGGCTTGGTTGGTCCATTACATGCAAAACCAAAGAAAGAGATGATATTTCAATGTGGAAGGTTTGTCTCACATGCCTTACATTTGAAAAAATATATATTTTCCAGGTGTGTAATAGAGTTGGCAACATTTTTATGACATTTTGATTAATATTTGGTAGACTCACTGAGGCCAAATAAAACTGGGTCCTTACTTTGATGAAACGGGAAGACAATAGAACCAAAGTATGTCTAGCCTACATACACATTTGATCAAGTGTATTTAATACTGTCAATGACAACTAATGGTCGTATTCCTCTAACCTCCACCATACGTTGCTCCTATAGAAGATATAATATAATTATGGAAAAAAACGTTGGATGTTTGTTTTCACATCAATACATTCTTCATCTGGCTCCAGTTTGAAGATGATGATGACGACCTTGGTTTCTTTGTCATTTTTGGTCCTACTGTTCTTCCCTTTCTTATGTGGTTTGGCCTATAATACAATAAAGCTGAAAAAAGTGACAAAACAATTTAACATTGGCCTCCATTCCAATCATATTACTAAAAGGACACATATACTGCTATGTTGTAAAACTGAACAGTAGCTTGCTTCAGATCATCATTCCTCTGTTGGGTTTGCAAAGTTCTGATACTGACATCTTCCAATTGGCTTGTTGGCAAGCGACATCCCTTCTAGCAGCTCAAGTTTAGCAAGGTTGGATTTGGAAATGATTTGCAAAATCTACTTAGAGATGAACCAGTTGGAATCGAGCAAAACAGCTGTATTAAAAATATTGTCCTTCTGAAACATTTGGCAGGTATCTGCTCCCAGTATGTTTCCGAGCCCAATTCAAAGTGTTGTTGCTGACCTTTAAAGCCCTAAACGGCCTCAGTCCAGTATACTTGAAGGAACGTCTCCACCCCCATCATTCTGCCCAGACACTGAGGTCCAGCACCGAGGACCTTCTGGTGGTTCCCTCGCTAAAAGAAGCCAAGTTACAGGGAACCAGGCAGAGGGCCTTCTCGGTAGTGGCACCCGCCCTGTGGAACGCCCTCCCACCAGATGTCAAAGAGGAAACAACTACCAGACTTTTAGAAGACATCTGAAGGCAGCCCTGTTTAGGGAAGCTTTTAATGTTTAATAGATTATTGCATTTTAATATTCTGTTGGAAGCCGCCCAGAGTGGCTGGGGAAACCCAGCCAGATTGGGCAGGGTATAAATAAATTGTTGTTGTTGTTGTTGTTGTTGTTGTTGTTAGACATGAGAAAGGAAAAGGGGAAAGAAAAAGGAGAACAACAACAACAACAACAACAGCTTACTCTCCAAACTTGCCGAGAGGTTGAGGCCTGACAATACGCTCTTGCTTTGGAACAGCAGCATAGATTTCCTAAGGTTCATTTTAATTAGCTAGTAGGAGAGCAACTGCTTCATATGCCTGCTTAGATCTTGTAAACTCAGGACTTGCAGAGGTGCCCGCCAAGGAGATTGTTCAGCAAATCTCAAGGAAGGGGAAACTGACAAGAACAAAGGCAAGTAGACTAGCTTTCAAAGCCCCCGTGAGATAGATGAGGCCGATTTAGTGGAGGGAGTGCAAACTACTCTTTGTGGTCCAACCATTTATTTTGATATTATTTATTTATAATGTTTCTAAATGGCTTTTCTATTAGAAATACATAAAGTGCTGTAGAAAAAAAAACCATATTGTTGCAAGCTTTTGTGACCACCTTGTCACCATGGACGAGCGGTTGGGGACCTGACAAAAGATTGTTAACTTCTCCTAGCTCTGTGTGAGCAATTCACCTGGAGAACCATGCTCCCCTGCAATCGTAATTTTTTTGGGGGAAAGAAGGTATGAATCGCCCCCTAAGTATTATAAATGAAATCTAGTTTGGTCCCAAGAGTTCACAGCTGGAATTAGCTGGAACTAGGGGTGCAGCCTTCGGTGAGGGTCTCTGAGACTCTACAGTCTGCTTATAGGAGTTTGCTTGTCTCTGCTTATATAGATGTAAAGAATGCAAATATTATCAAGATAACCTAAATCTCCAGCATGCTCACATACTAAGCCTGCTAGCACTGCACTGCAAGTTTTCATTGTTTGCTAGCGGAGGTCCTTCACAGCAGTATGAAAAAGAAAAAAGGAATGGCTAGCAATTTAAAAAAAATGACAACACATATATTTTAAAAATATATAAAAAGCATTCTAAAAAGGCAATATGAATGCACTAAGTTAAAACTCATGCTGGAACATTAAATATAATTTTATGCCAACTTCAAAATACCTTTTAATACTACAGACTATTGCATGTCAGCCATCAAATGCTAACTGCTATTACATGCCTACTTTCAAATACTCTCAAATATCAATTGTCATTAATGAAGCCAGATGATGCCAAGCGTGTCAAGTTAGATACTAAATACCTGCAAGCAGAATGTCAAATTAGATCCCATATATTTTGCAAATAGACAATATTTGGAGATTGTTTTACGTTCCGAAATTCGTGTGCGGATGATTTTGAGAAGTAGTTTTGGAAGCAACCATTTTCCAGCTGTAGTTGTAAGAAACGCCGCTGTGATGTGCATTGTCTACCACCACTTAATCTGCATTGCACTTTATGGTTCTCCCTAGAAATGTAGGAAAGAACATTGCTATCCATGCCCTAGTAGTGCAAGTCAGTAGCAAGGTCCTGCAGGGAGTGGGAGATATGGAGCTGACATCCCCCTCTGGATGACAGTCAGTCACAAGCATCACACCTAAACTGCCCCAGTATGACCCCACAGTCTGCCTTCAAAAGGCCCTAGTGAAGTTACTTTGCATTCGTAAAGAGGGTCACGTCCAAGTCGCATCCAGTCGGGGAGCATCATTAGAGGTGTCTAATATGAGCAGTGGCACGAACACACAGAGCCAGCCTGACCACAGCCATTCGGATTTCTATAAAACGCTGTTTCGTGCAATGCCACCTGGAAATGAGCTAAAGGGTGGCTTTGTTGGGGAAACAGAATAAAAATAAAAAGGGCAAGTCTTGTTTGTGAGAGGAAATTACCACGAGGGGAGGAAAAAAAAAAGAGGAGACTTATACAGTCAGCAATATATGTTCAAAAATGCAATTTCTGGATTAATAACAAAGACACAGTTCTACTTCAGCGGTTCCTCTAGGACCTGTGCTTTTGACCCACACAGCTTATTGTACCCCATGGCTCTTAGCTGAACGGTGACTTAACGGTGCCTATTTTTAAAAAAATGTGTGATGTCTATTAAAACTAGCTGAAGCTTGTCTCGAGACCCCAGTGGAAATGAAATAGGTGTCTCAGTGGACCGTCCATTGGTTAAATATTAAAGCATCAAAATTTAATATTTAAGAGTGCAGGAAGTGTATTCTCTAAAAGAAATTCCCCAGACTGCGTGTTTTAAGTTGGCTCTTTCCTCCCAGCAAAGCCAACAATTTATCCCTTCCACTATAATTAAACAGATAAAAAAGGCGCTTTGAGGCTCTATCTACTGTGAAAGATTCAGGTGCTTCAGTGATTATATATATCATTGCTCCAAGGCGCTTATTAATTTGCTTAAAAGTCCATGCATCATTTCACAGATTGTTTTAGCACTTGTAATCTTATCAGCTTATGTCTGAATAAGGCAGACTTGTAAAAAAAAAATATGAGTGAAAGATTAAGTCTTCCAGATTGATATACGTTATTAATACAACTTGTCTTCATTTTAAATGAGTTACCATAAAAATGGAGTAACAGAGTGTGGAGAAAGCAGATGGGAGCCACTACAAAAATGCAGTTAAATGGGTGCAAAGGTGAGCAATCCATTTCACAGCAAAACTGGGAGTGTTTCAGATTTTTTGCTCCCTGTTTTGGAGGACCTAGTATTGGGAAGAGAATTGCCTGCTGGAAAAGCCAGGAATTAGAGGGAAAGGCAAGCAGTTGGGAGTCCAGCTGCTGGTTGAGTCAGAATGACCAATTCACCTCTGCAATCAGAATTTCACATTTGTCATTTATGGCTTTCCATCATAACAGGGTTAGGAACATGCAGAAGCACTCAATACCTCTGCTTCCCAATGAACTGAATGGGTTTAGACCTGTGCGACAGACAGAGGCGGAGCAAGGTGGTTGTGGTCCGCCCCGGGTGTCATCCCTGGGGGGGGGTGACATTGGTGCAGGTGGCGCCCCCCCAGGATGCTCCCCGCCACCAGTGCTCCCCCGGGACATACGCTGCTAGCTCCGCCTCTGCCTGTCCCTATGGGCGCTGTGCTGCGTGCCCTGTACTTAGCGCTGTGGTGCACCCCATCCCTAGCTCCTATGGGTGCCATGCGGCATGCTCTGCCCCGACCCATGGGCAGTTTGCCCCCCCTTTGGGCGCACCGCCCCAGGTGCCCAAGAGGCTTCCTCCGCCACTGGCAATGGACTCTTTTTAGTATTTCTGTCCTTGGTTGTTCAGTTGCTCAAGGTTCTGCTTTTGTTTTGTTTTCCCTTTTTTATAATAATTTTTATTAGGTTTTTTCATTAAAACATACATAAACAAAAACACATCTAACACAACTAACACAAAAAACACATACTCACAAAAACACTGAAATATTACTTCACAAAAAATATAGTCTTTCCTCACATCATCTCAGGACTTCCTCCTATCTCCTCCTCCTGCGTCCTTTGAAAATACTTTTTATGTAACTTCCCAAACTTCTTCCTATACACTAATATCAGTTCTATCTCATACCTCTTAACATTATTATAACATTATCTAATGATTAACTTATATCTTATATTAATCCTTATCATCTACAACCTATCTTATCCTCAGATTATATCTAACTTTCAATCATACAATGATTTTTCAAATATAATTTAAAATTCTTCCACTTTTTATCCACCGCGTCATCTCTCTGGTCACGGAGTTTCCCGGTCATTTCTGCGAGCTCCATCATTTTCATCTGCCATTCTTCTATTGTTGGTAATTCTTCTGTCTCCCAGTTTTTAGCAATCAAAACCCTAGATGCTGTTGTGGCATACGAAAACAAATTTCTGTCACTTTTAGCAATATCCTGGCCAAGGTTCTGCTTTTGTTTTCAATTCCAAGTTAAGGGAGTCCAGGGGGATTCTCTCAGCTCCAGCCACCTTTGTTGCCTGCTAGCCATCCCCATGATCTTTGGGGAGGGCCATCGGGGAGGTGCTGAAACAACCCACCAGAAGTCACCTGATGCTGGGGCCCAGTGCATATCAGCTTCTTGGGTCTGTAAGCCAAGTAGAATGAGAGAAATGTTGAAATATAAGCCAGACTAGCTTCCTGTAGACTAGCAACTGTAGCCTACCCCCACAAAGAAATAAATTAGAGAGCAGGTCTTCCTGCCAAGCCACACAGCACACTTCCTAGGCTAGCCTGAGTACAGTGGTACCTTGGCTCCCAAATACCGAAAACCCGGAAGTAAGTGTTCCAGTTTTCAAACGTTTTTCAGAAGCTGAACATCCGATGCGGCTGTTGGCTATTGTTTCTGGTCGCCTGGGTGATGGACTATTAAGAGAACAAAGGAAAGGAGGCTTTTTTGCGAGACGAATGAGTGAAGCCCCTCCCTCAACTCAGAGATACCAGTAGATAGAAGGACGAAGCCTGAGTTTTGAGTTGTAAGGGGAGTGATGTGACCTAGAAGCAAAACAGCAAACTGGAAAGAGAGGCAGAGCAACATTTGAGACAATGTTTGATTTCTGTTTGAATCCAAGTCAGCAGCGATGGGAGAAACAAGACCCTTTTGGGGTGTAAATGCTGTGATCCCCTCTATCGTAGGCTCAGGTTGTATATATGTGTGTTGTTGTTGTTCAGTCGTTCAGTCGTGTCCGACTCTTCGTGACCCCATGGACCAGAGCACGCCAGGCACGCCTATCTTTCACTGCCTCCCGCAGTTTGGCCAAACTCATGTTAGTAGCTTCGAGAACACTGTCCAACCATCTCATCCTCTGTCGTCCCCTTCTCCTTGTGCCCTCCATCTTTCCCAACATCAGGGTCTTTTCCAGGGAGTCTTCTCTTCTCATGAGGTGGCCAAAGTACTGGAGCCTCAACTTCAGGATCTGCCCTTCCAGTGAGCACTCAGGGCTGATTTCTTTAAGGATGGATAAATTTGTGTGTATATATATGTGTGTAGATAAGCCATATATCCTTAAGACACCACAGCCTGTGCTGTTCTTCATTCAAAAAAGGTAACACAAACTCTGGGTGAGTGTCTGGAATCTTGCACCACTCGGACATTGGGGTTGGCGTGTGCAACGCTACCGAGCAATGGCACTTTGCCCGAAACCTCTAATTCAATATTTTTTGCAGCTGCAAATGTTTTGGAGCAGTCACACTGCCTCGTTTCCAGATGGTGTCCATCCTGTAACTTCCTACTGGTCTGGCAGTGCTTTGCAAAGAAGAAGAAGAAAAATCACCCGGTATTTTTTGCAGGCAGAAGTGGTGTCCATGCTGCACAGCTTAGGCCACAATCCTGGCCACCCGTTGAACTCGGTGGATGTTAAGAGTAGAAATGTATAGAAATGACACTGTTATTAATTATGGCCAAGCTAGGAAGGAAAACTGTGAACTTGAGACTACCACATATCTGAATGGTTGGATTTTCAGAAGTGCATAGTTTATGCACATTTATAATGGCAGGTTTAAAATATAACGACCCCAGCAACCTTAATTATTACTAACTTCTTGGTAGGTAAAATGCTTTACCTCCAGTTCAGTAACAGTATAAACAACTATGAGGGGATTAATACTTGAAATGCAGAGTAAAAAGGGGAATAAGTAGCCAAGCTCTTTGCAGCTACTGGTAACTGAGCAGGGATCTTTGCTAATCTTCCATTGTTTTTAGCCTCCGTACTACCAGGAGCTGGCATTACAAGACTCTGTGGAGAAATTCCGCACTGGATGATACATGTAATGAGGTTAAAGAGCTTTGGCTCAGAATACGTGTCGTTAATTGATATCATATGATCAGCCTGAAAGCGGCTTTGCAAACCCACCAGCCAAACACACTTGTAAACTAAAATGCTGCGCATTCAGCCTTTGTATAACAACAAATTAAAAAGCTAGCCCATATAAGTAGCAGGTTGTGTGGTAATTACAAGGGGAGGGGTCAAATGTTTCTTTATCATCTATATCTATCTATCTATCTATCTATCTATCTATCTATCTATCTATCTATCTATCTATCTATCTATCTATCTATCTTTCAAGCAACTGTAGCACCCCACCCCCCACAAACAAATAAATTAAAGAGCAGGGCTTTCTGCCAAGCCACACAGCACACTTCCTATGCTAGCCTGAGTACAGTGGTATCTTGGTTCTCAAATAACTTGGTTCCCAAATACCGAAAACCCGGAAGAGAGCCAGTGTGGTGTGGTGGTTAAGAGCGGTAGACTCGTAATCTGCTGAACTGGGTTCGCGTCTCCGCTCCTCCACATGCAGCTGCTGGGTGACCTTGGGCTAGTCACACTTCTCTGAAGTCTCTCAGCCCCACTCACCTCACAGAGTGTTTGTTGTGGGGGAGGAAGGGAAAGGAGAATGTTAGCTGCTTTGAGACTCCTTCGGGTAGTGATAAAGCGGGATATCAAATCCAAACTCCTCCTCCTCCTCCTCCTCCTCCTCCTCCTCCTCCTCCTCTCCTCTCCTCCTCTCCTCCTCCTCTTCTCCTTCTCTTCTTCTTCTTCTTCTTCTTCTTCTTCTTCTTCTTCTTCTTCTAGTTTTCAAACATTTTTCAGAAGCTGAACATCTGATGCGACTGTTGGCTATTGTTTCTAGGGCACCTGCACCAATAAGAAGCTGTGCATTGGTTTTTGAACATTCCGGATGTCAAATGGACTTCCGGAACAGATTGAGTTTGACGCTTTTGTTTTTGCTATTTGTTTTGCTATTTGTTTTTGATGCTACTGATTGATTGATTGATTGACTGACTGTGTGACTGTAGAAATGGATAAAAGCCCCCCCCCATCCAAACAATGACTGTCATCAGTGCAGGTAAGATTTTTATTTTATTTTTATCATCTACAATATTGTCTTATTTATTTTATAGTACAGTACATTGATGGCGCTGTGGGTTAAACCACTGAGCCTAGGGCTTGCTGATCAGAAGGTCAGCGGTTCGAATCCCTGCGGCAGGGTGAGCTCCCGTTGCTCGGTCCCAGCTCCTGCCCACCTAGCAGTTTGAAAGCACGTCAAAGTGCAAGTAGATAAATAGGTACCACTCCGGCGGGAAGGTAAACGGCGTTTCTGTGTGCTGCTCTGGTTCACCAGAAGCGGCTTAGTCATGCTGGCCACATGACCCGGAAGCTGTACGCCAGCTCCCTCGGCCAGTAACACGAGATGAGTGCCGCAACCCCAGAGTTGGACATGACTGGACCTAATGGTCAGGGGTCCCTTTACCTTTACCTTTACATTGATTTATTGCTTTCATTTTATGGATCAATGGTCTTGTTAGATAGTAAAATTCATGTTAAATTGCTGTTTTAGGGGTTGTTTTTAAAAGTCTGGAATGGATTAATCCGTTTTGCATTACTTTCTATGGGAAAGCATGCCTTGGTTTTGGAATGCTTTGGTTTTGGAACAGACTTCCGGAAGGGATTAAGTTTGAGAACCAAGGTATTGGCATCTCCCCCACTTTTTATTTTTTTAAGGAAGCTCTGCTCTCACTTCTCTTCCCAGGATTCTGATAATACGTTGCAATTTAAGGGAGTGGGTTTTGTTAAAGTTCTAGCTTATGGCTGTGTTTGTACATTGCCACTGAACCTTATGCTGCTCCCCTGAACCCTTCTTATGGTATCCATGGGTCCTTAGCAATGATTCTCTAGGCAGCAGGGAAGGGCAAATATGGTGATTTTGTTTACTCCCAGTTTCTCATTCCTTTCAGTCTTAAGTTTGGCTCACTTTGCAATTTTTCAAGAAAACAGTCCTCCAGAATGTCCATCAGCATTTTACTGTGAATTTCCCTCAATGTACACATTTTGCTATGCAATTGTTTTTCTGATACACATATTTCTGCAAAACAATCTCCTGTAGCCTAATGCATTTCTGTATGTTGTTTATATCATCGCACATTGTCCTTGTACCTGCATCTTTGGACACAGGATTTGGCTGGAGAACTGCACTGCCAAATTCACAGGATTGCTCATTGCCTTTCCAGCATTCCCTCTCCAGCAATTGCCAGGAAGGCTGCAAGATTGCCAGCCTCGTTGGCAACAAGCCATGAGTGCAATGAGCTTGAGACCAAACCTGTCAGCACTCCTGATTTAGGATTATCAACTTTAACACCAGTAAGAAGTATTAATTTCAACACATTGCCCTAGCAGAGAGGCCCTTTGTTACTTCTGCTGGTAGAAAAGTAAATAACAGTGCTTAACTTTTAATGTTAAGGATTGCTGAGATAATGTGCCCTCAAAAATCAATCTGCACTTACAACAACCCCGTAAAACGCAACAGTACTATAGGTGCGGCAGGGAAGGAGAAAATGAAGGTGCTTAGACCACCTGGCGAGCTTTTGTAGCTGAGCTCAGATTTCAGCAGAGAACTTCCCAGCTTTACAGTGAAACTGTGTCCAGGTTGACCCGCAGAAAGTCCCACTGTGTTTGATGGAGATCCTTCCTTAGTGTGCTTTTAGGATTGCAGCCTTAAGCACAGCGCTACATCCTGTAAAACAGAGGAACCTGAGATGCTGAGTTTTGTGATTGGCTCATCCTTAAACTTAAAAACTGGGTATCCAAACCCTGTTTTTGTAGTCTGCCTGTGTGTGTGTGTGTGTGTGTGTGTGTGTGTGTGAGAGAGAGAGAGAGAGAGAGAGAAGGGGGAGGTATAGGTGTATGAGGTTCTGGGCTGCCCAGACAACAAGATATCCCTCTTTGCCTCATTGATGTGGTCCAAAGGAAAGCAGAGCAATACGTTTGGCACCAGCTTAGCTACAGGAATTGCTGGAAGGAGTTGTACAGGGTGCCATCCAACCACCTTAGGGACCCCGCTCTGGATTTGTTTTACTCCTTGTTGTTGTTCAGTCGTTCAGTCATGTCCAACTCTTGGTGACCCCATGGACCAGAGCACGCCAGGCACACCTATCCTTCACTGCCTCTCGCAGTTTGGCCAAACTCATGTTAGTAGCTTCGAGAACACTGTCCAACCATCTCATCCTCTGTCGTCCCCTTCTCCTTGTGCCCTCCATCTTTCCCAACATCAGGGTCTTTTCTAGGGAGTCTTCTCTTCTCATGAGGTGGCCAAAGTACTGGAGCCTCAACTTCAGGATCTGTCCTTCAGGCTGATTTCTTTAAGAATGGATAGGTTTGATCTTCTTGCAGTCCATGGGACTCTCAAGAGTCTCCTCCAGCACCATAATTCAAAAGCATCAGCCTTCTTTACAAACACTCTGTGAGGTGAGCTGCATGTGGAGGAGCGGAGACGCGAACCCGGTTCCCCAGATTATGAGTCTACCGCTCTTAACCACTACACCACACTGGCTCAGTTTTACTCCTTAGCCTTTTCTTTTCCCAAAGATACTCCGCAAAGCAGTGGAGGTTTAGGATCAGAATTTTTCTTTCCCTAGATGGGCTACCTTCCCAGGTTGGTGAGCCCCATTTGCCCCCCTTCCTTCTCCAGCATGTACAGAAACCACCTTCTTGACCATGGGTAGGCAAACTAAGGACCGGGGACCGGATCCGGCTCAATCACCTTCTAAATCTGGCCTGCGGATGGTCCAGGAATCAGCGTGTTTTTACATGAGTAGAATGAGTAGAATATTTAAAATGCATCTCTGGGTTATTTGTGGGGCATAGGAATTCGTTCTCCCCCCCCCCAAAAAAAATATAGTCTGGCCCACCACATGGTCTGAGGCACAGTGGACCGGCCCATAGCTGAAAAAGGTTGCTGACCCCTGTTCTTGACCTTTGGACCTACTATCAGTCTCGTCTGCTTAATCTGCCAGAGCCTGTCTTTGTATGCAGGGGAAGCTCCTAACTCTCTGAGGGTTTGAGACCCATTGGCTACCCTCACCTGGTTTAGCTGGCCAGTTGAAGCTGCTCCTGGGGTGTGGCTGCTGTCGCATGCTGACAGCTTCTAGGAGACACAGGTGAGAGCTGAGTACAGGGTGAGGGACCAAAGGTGGACAAAGTACCCCAGAAGAAGCACCACAGGCACTACCCCTCCCCTAACACCCCCTGCACCCCAGAGGTGGGATATTAATGTAATACATAAATAATAACCAGAGGGAGGCATGGGAGTATGAACATGCAGTTGGGCTTCATTTCACCTGGGGAAGACAACTATGGTGTTAAGTCAAGGGATACATTGGGAAAGCAGGTTTTGCGGAGGAAGGTGGAGGAAGAGAGAAATTCGAAGCATAAGTGGGTAGCAACGTAGAATGTGTGGGAATGTTTGGGATACAGAAGAGGATCTATTGTTTATTATATCCTATTCCAACTTGTGTTAACAAGTCCCAGAACTTAGCAGAGTTTTCATTCCCCTTTTAAACACACACAGCGGATAGCTTGCTCAGGTTCGCTAGAACCTCTATAATAATACTGTCCTGGTATTTTCCCCTTCTAATTCCCTCCTAAAATAAGACACGACACAGTCTTCTATAAAAGTATAAAGAGTTTACTTACAAGTATCATCTGTTCACAATTGGATCCCAGAAGGCAGACTTTTAGCTTAGAAAATATAATATACATTAGGAGACTATTCCTTAAGGGTGATAGCTCCTTCTCTCTTGGCTGGAGGCCAAGAGAGCATCTTGCCTAAGCACATGTTGCTCCGTTGAAAGCGAGTCGAAAAGAGAGAGAAATGGTGGCTAGCCTGTGGTTTTGTTTTACCTGCACAGGTGAAGCCACACCCATCTCTAGTTACGCAGAGGAAGTCTGTTTCAGCCCAGGAGAAACAGGAAGTTCCGACTGGCTGACTCAGAGATCCCCTTTCATGTCCACTCTAGGGATGTTGTACTTGACTGCTCTCATGTTTCACATCCCACAGAATGGGTAGAGTTAAGAGAGTACAGCAGTTTGGGGCACCTGAGTGCAGGAGAATGGGAGGACCAAAAGCCACCAGTGGGGATGGGCAGAGAAAGATTGTGCTGTAGAACAACAGCAACCCAGCTGCTTCTAAGCTTTACCACAGGGCAGGAGCGTAGCAAGGTAAATTGGTACCTGGGGGCAATTTTTTTTGTCCCCCCCCCGAGGCTTGGGAAGGTCAGGTGGTACCCGGTGCGGAAAATTTCTTGTCAACCCCCCCATTGATCCCCCCCCAAAAATGGTTTTACGTTATTTCATATTTTCTTACAAAGGAATAATAACAAGTAATAATAAACTTTTATTTATATCCCGCCCTCCCCGGCCGAAGTCGGGCTCAGGGTGGCTAACATCAGATACATAACATTGGTATAAAATCAAACAATAATTAAATTACCTCCTAAAAACATCTCAAAATCAAATTAAAGTCTAATTAGATGGCTTTCCACAGGGTTAGGGTTGGGAACAGTAAGTGTTCTCTGAACTGAAATTTCAGCCTTCATGACATAGGAAAACAGCCAAGTGAACAGCTATTTTGGTGGAGGAGGGTCAAGATATTAACCGATATGCATGAAATTTCATATATAGCTATATAATCCCTAGTATAGTAAGATAAGACCTTCAGAGCAGGCATTTAAAAAAAATATCAATAAAAATATATATATATATATATATATATATATAAAAAATATTGTTCTTGATAATTTGTCACCCCCTCCATTATGGAACATGGGGTGGCCCGCCCCCCCGCCCCGCCCCCCTTACTACGCCTCTGCCACAGGGGTAGGCCAATGATTGCATTCCTTTCCAGGCAACCTTCTGGGGTAGGGGGCATTTGCCAGTGATGGGCAAAGCCACAGCCCAAAGTGGGAGGAATGATACCAGTAAATTTGAATGTATAGTGGGCTACTTTCTTCCTGCTCACCCATTCTGCCCTGTTACCCAAGCAGCAAGTACATGTTCCAACCAGGCAAAAATACTTGAGGAGGCTGCCAAGCAGGGCTGGCAATGGGCATGGCTTGGGAGTGTGTGTGTGTGTGTGGCCTGAGGAGGTTGCCTTTGTTAAGGAAACGCACCAAGCGCTAGGTGCATATATGACCACAGCAGCCAGAACACCTGTATTTTATGCAATGAGTTGGAGGCTGCGTACAATTCTTTCCATATTGATGGTGGGCAAATTGTGGGAATAAGCTCTTATGGCAAAACTAACATACATCAGAATGAGAAAGTAAGCAGAGAAGTGACAAATTTAATTAAAACCGGGTATGCTTCATTGATTATCGCAGAAGCAGATCAGCCTACCCAAATATACAATATTGTTTTTCATTTATCTAGAACGATCTCTTATAGTGGGCTAGAAGGGAGGAAAACTAAGTAGGCAAGTTTTCCATGCTACTTTAATCATTTCTCTTGCTTCTTCTGTGGTTCTGTTTCTAGGTTTTGTGAAAACTTTGGGAATATATTGAGTATACTTTTGCATTTATATAATCAAATACATACAGAGGGTGCACAGGTCCTCAGGGGGCGTGACTGATGCTGTTTGGGGTTTAGAGCTATCACCAGTGGTGGACCTTAGCATCTCAACTTTCAGTGGCACCCTGTGCAGTGCTAAAATCTTGTCTCTTGCCTTCCATTGTATGTCACAGTTGTGGCATCTGCTGGGGTGTCCCAGAAACTTTGCACCCAGTGTGACTGAATTGGTCACACTTCCCTAGATCTACCTTTGCTATCCCCCTGGGCTTCTATTTGATCTTCTGCTGTAAATCTGGCCACAAATGGATATTACAAAAAGATCATACGTCCTTTCATCACAAGGAAAGTGATCTCCAATAACAACAAAAACAATAAACTCTAACAAACATCTGAAGTCAGCCCTGTAGAGCTTATTTTTTAAAAAAAATGTTTAATGTTTCAGTATGTTTTGATATATGTTGAAAGTCGCCCAGAGTGGCTGGGCCAACCCAGTCAGATGGCTGAGGTATAAATAATAATTTTTACTACTACTACTACTACTACTATATTACTATGGAATAGGACACACTGCTTTTCATCAGAGAAACATCAGAGGGTATGAGAATCTTCTTTCCCCATATATTCTGTCACGGGGGAGCGGGCTCTTGGAGCAGAGTGGTCTTTCTGGCAGGGATAGGGGAAAGTCATATTCTCAGAATCTGCTCCTTCTTTGGTTGATGGATGGTGACCAGTAGTCCCCACCTGCTCTTTGCCGGCAAGTTCTTCCTGGAAGTCAGGGGTGGGGGTGGGTAACCTCCCAGTGGTCCTTGGTCACCTGGCCAGGGGTGGAGGCCAGAAGGTGCTGCCCTTTAGCTCTGCAGTGGGGGCCTGCAAAGTTCACCTGCATACCAAGGCCTCTGTCCATTTTTGTCAGGGACTATGCTAAGGAGGGCTGCACAGATGAGGAATGGTGGGAGCCTCCCCCTCCCCCCTCCCCCGATCCTGATCAGAATCCTGAATCTTCCCAGCAGCAGTGGGACAGTATAGATTTGGAACAGTGGTTCGCAGAGGGACATAGTTCAGAAGGTCGAAGTTGGGAAGAACTGGGTGGTGAACAGTTAGGCGAAGAAGAACCGGGAGAGAGAGAGTTAACAGACTCCGGTTTGCTGGAAAGTGTCCAGCTGCTCAGTCCAAGCAGAATATTAACCAATATATTGTTGTTGGTGTGGTTGTTGTTTGTTAGTTTCTTTTTTTTCTTTTCTTCTACTTTTTCTTTTCTTTAGTTGTTAGAAGGTGATGGATATTTGTATATTTCTGTATCTCTTTTTTGTGATATATTAAAGTGAAATAAAAAAAAATAAAAATAAAAAAGAGAAGATGACCGGGTGATTAATCACCTCCCCCCAATTGCTTATTGAAAGCGTAATATTTGAACTGGCAATTTTATGGGTCAAGGGGGGGCTGCTTTGGAAGATGCACAGATTTCAGTGCCTTGACGCACAGTTACTCAGTTCAAAGAGTGGCAACAGATTGTCTTGACAGTCCCAATTAGCTCATCTGTCCAGTGGCTGTTGCTGTAAAAGTCCTCGACCAAAAGCTTTTGCAGCACAGCGTGCTAAACCGTGAGCATGTAAGAACACTTGCCTTTTAAAAACTGTCTACCCTTCCTGTTCATTTACTGCAGAAGGACATGTGTGTGTGTTTGCGTGCTGCATTTTTATTTTGTCTTTTTGTTTTGTTTTGGCCATGACAAATTGCAAACTTGATAAATTACACTTCTAAGCAATCTGATTCTACAGGCGGAAATAGGGAAACAAGGGATTGCGCTCTTGGCTGAACATGCCTCCTGCCCCCTGAGGTGTAGCATCTCACTTCAGTGGGGGCAGGGTGGTGGTGGAATTATCTCATGTCAATTATTTTATTTATGCAGAGAGATAAAACAGTTCCTGCCACATTTTAAATTCATTCCAATTGGCCACAAGCCAGTCTTAAAAAATCTTCCATGAATGCATTCTTCATCAAGTTCAGAAAGTGTCTGTTCCTTCTGATCTGCACCCCCACAAACAGAACAAGGGTTCAGGCTTGTCTTGAGGTGGGGTTAGAAGTAGGTCTTAATTAACTAGGGTTTGCTAGAGATGATCAGGCCTGCTATTTGTCAAGAGAAGAGTGCTTCTAAGCATGTGCAAAGGGCTTTATTTGCCAGGCCTGCACATATTCTCTGCTTAAAAAAAAACACTACTAAAATTCCGCATGAAGAAAATAATCCCACTTCCTCAGTAAATTATGCAGCCACTGGTGTAGGAAGGGCGGGGCGTAGGGGATGGGGCACCCCAGGCAGCGCGATCCCGGTAGGGTTCCATCTCGGCTACCCCCCCGCGCTGCGCGCCCTGCCCCCAGAATGCACGCCACGCCCCTGTGGGCAACGCCCCCGCCCCCAGAACGCGCGACAGCCCTGCCCCTGCCTGTTACCCGCCCCCGGTGCTGGAGCACGAAACACCGCCACTGTACGCAGCTCATGCAAATTTGCATATATTCTGTTCATATGCATAAGTTAATTCAGCTTCTGTTAACCATGGTGTGTGTGTGTGTGTGTAATGAATTATTCTGGGCACTGAAGCCCCACCTCCTGATCACTGGAAATCCTCATCATAGCCCCAGTTTAGCTTTGGAATTTTCACTGGATAAGGCCTATTTTCCAGCCTATTGTCTCGGAGGAAAGTTCTAGGAACTTGCCCTTCAAAAAGGAAAAGAAAGAAGGAAAGAAAGCTAAGATTCTTTGGATGCTCAGTTCTGCACTCAGTATCAGATTCTTCCACTCATTGCACTTACAGTGGTGTGGCAGGATGTGTTCTTCGGCATCTCTCTGCTTCACCCTCCTAAGTGGGACCCATAACAAAACATTGCCATGTGTGGTGTAGTGGTTAAGGGTGGTAGACTCGTAATCTGGTGAACCGGGTTCACGTCTCCACTCCTCCACATGCAGCTGCTGGGTGACCTTGGGCTAGTCACACTTCTTTGAAGTCTCTCAGCCCCACTCACCTCACAGAGTGTTTGTTGTGGGGGAGGAAGGGAAAGGAGAATGTTAGCTGCTTTGAGACTCCTTCGGGTAGTGATAAAGCAGGATATCAAATCTTCTGGGCCCAGTCTTATTCAACATCTTCATCAATGACTTGGATGATGGGCTTGAGGGCATCCTGATCAAGTTTGCAGATGACACCAAATTAGGAGGGGTGGCTAATACCCCAGAGGACAGGATCACACTTCAAAATGACCTTAACAGATTAGAGAACTGGGCCAGAGCAAACAAGATGAATTTTAACAGGGAGAAATGCAAAGTACTACACTTGGGCAAAAAAAAAATGAAAGGCACAAATACAGGATGGGTGACACCTGGCTTGAGAGCAGTACATGTGAAAAGGATCTAGGAGTCTTGGTAGACCACAAACTTGACATGAGTCAACAGTGTGATGCAGCAGCTAAAAAAGCCAATGCAATTCTGGGCTGCATCAATAGGAGTATAGCGTCTAGATCAAGGGAGGTAATAGTACCACTATATTCTGCTCTGGTCAGACCTCACCTGGAATACTGTGTCCAGTTCTGGGCACCACAGTTCAAGAAGGATACTGACAAGCTGGAACGTGTCCAGAAGAGGGCAACCAAAATGGTCAAAGGCCTGGAAACAATGCCTTATGAGGAACGGCTTAGGGAGCTGGGTATGTTTAGCCTGGAGAAGAGAAGGTTAAGGGGTGATATGATAGCCATGTTCAAATATATAAAAGGATGTCATATAGAGGAGGGAGAAAGGTTGTTTTCTGCTGCTCCAGAGAAGCGGACACGGGGCAATGGATTCAAACTACAAGAAAGAAGATTCCACCTAAACATTAGGAAGAACTTCCTGACAGTGAGAGCTGTTCGGCAGTGGAATTTGCTACCAAGGAGTGTGGTGGAGTCTCCTTCTTTGGAGGTCTTTAAGCAGAGGCTTGACAGCCATCTGTCAGGAATGCTTTGATGGTGTTTCCTGCTTGGCAGGGGGTTGGACTGGATGGCCCTTGTGGTCTCTTCCAACTCTATGATTCTATGATTCTCTCCTCCTCCTCTTCTTCTCTTCTTCTTCTTCTTCTTCTTCTTTCTTCTTCTTCTTCTTCTTCTTCTTCTTCTTCTTCTTCTTCACAGGGCCAGCCCCCCCAAGAGGCAAGGTGAGGCAAGAAAGGAGGCTGCTTTGAGACTCCTTCAGGTAGTGATAAAGTGGGATATCAAATCCAAACTCACTTCTTCTTCTTCTTCTTCTTCTTCTTCTTCTTCTTCTTCTTCTTCTTCTTCTTCTTCTTCTTCTATCCTCAGGCTGCCTTGGTCCCTTCACCCTCCTCTCCCTTAGGATTCTTAATATTTGCTGTGTGTACTTCTGCAGACCTTGGTGTTCCCCCAAGTATTATGATACTTCCCTCTTTTCATTGCGGGAAGGGATGCTCCCAAGCCATGACTGTTGGCACTTGCCACCAAAGTTTGCCATTGGAGCAGTGGTTCTCAAATGTTTTTCTTTGGGCCACACTTTCAGAATAAATATTTGCTCATGCCACACTGAATTTTTTTTTATTGATAAGAAAACACATACAGTGCTTGATTAATAACATAGAACACAACTACTTTATAATATGACCATGGGACATCCAGAAAGTATAAAACAATGCAGCTACATAAAAACATGTATCCTTCCCAGAATAGAATGATAAAAAGAACCTCTTACATATGTACCTTAAGCATATATACAAACTCAATGAGAGGTGCCAGCTTGCTTTTGCTGGGTAATCTGATTTATATTAGGTTTAATTTGAGACAAACAAGCTCTCATCTCCTCATCAGCACAAAGAAGGCTTGCTCTTTTCTGATCTTTCATTTGTCAGAGTTGAAAATCCCTGTTCACAACAATATGTCGTGAAGAATGGTACAAGAATAGGCAATGCTCTTGAAGAGAGGCGTGGATACTTTTTTTGGTTGTATATCCAAAACCAAACTGTTTTTATACTCTACTCTGTACTGAAATGTTTAAGTGTTTCTTTGCTTGTTCTTGCGTCACACCCTTGGAGAACCACTATATTACAGGGACACTAACATTACTGTCATAATTCTCCATCTAAAGGCACATATGCTTAAACTGTGTCTCATTCATACTTCGGAAGCAAATAGGTAAGGGAAAGAAGTCTGCTATTGTACAGTATGGTCTTTGTTCTGCATTGAAAGCATGGACTGGTTTATTTTTGTGCAGGGTAAATGACATTTTGCTTAACCTTTGGCGACTTATTAAATATTTGGGAAAAAAACAACCCAACACCACTGCAATCATCTTTCAGAAACATGTTCCTATATCTCATACACTTATTCTCAGGTGTATATATGCTTAGGACCCTTATTGCATTTTAAAACTACAGTGGTACCTCTAGTTATGAACTTAATTCGTTCCGGAGGTCCATTCTTAACCTGAAATTGTTCTTAACTAGAGGCGTGCTTTCGCTAATGGGGCCTCTTGCTGCCGCTGCGCCGCCAGCACACGATTTCCATTCTCATCCTAGGGCAAAGTTCTCAACTCGAGGTAACTCTTCCAGGTTAGCGGAGATTGTAACCTGAAGCGTTTGTAACCTGAGGCGTTTGTAACTCGAGGTACCACTGTACTGTCCTCTACCCTGGGACCTTATGATGAAGGGCAGCTAAGAAATCAAAATAATACTAATATCACTAATAATACTAATAGTGATAATAATAATGTTAATAGCAGCAAATTTGCATTTTTCAGTACTGAAAATGAAAATAATGGGTATTTTTTGCATCCCTGTTCAAGGACGGGCCCAGAGCAAGTTCCCACAGTCATGCCACAGTGGTTTATGATCAACTGTGCCAATAGTTCCAACAAGATCAATAGGGTACAACTGACCCTGTTCACCTCTTGTCAGAGATCATTGACCAAGTGAGTGGTAGTGGAGCACAAAGCCAATATTAACCAGGTAGTTTTTGAATGAATCTACTGAATATTATTAAAGGGGGTACCAAGCTCGTTTTCTCCTGCTCTGCAGGGTAAGACTTGAACCAATGGCTTCAATTTACAAGAAAGAGATTCCGGCTAAACATATGGAAAAAAACTTTCTGACAGCAAGAGCTGCTCGACAGTGGAAGTTTCCCATGGGAGGTTTGAAACTCTCCTTCCTTGGAGGTTTTTAAGCAGAGGTTTAGATGGCCATCAATCATAGATGCTTTAGTTGAGATTCCTGCATTGCAAGGGTGGACTAGATGACGCTTGGTTCCCTTCAAATTCTATGATTCTCTGGGTTGCAATGTTTCTCATTGCCTCAGGATAGAAAGAAATATTCCTAACTTAAGCCACTACAACTTGGAGGCCCATCAAGCTGCTTGCAGCTCACCTGTCATAAATAGAGGCCCACTAGGACCTTTGAGTATGACGTGTCCCCCAACAGAGGTGCTGCCCCTCCCTTAACACCTCATACACCCTGTGGTAGTTTGTCCATCTTTGGTCCCCATCCTGCCCTCAGCTTTCACCTGTAGCTCCTAGAAGCTGTCAGCATCCAACAGTGGCCACACCCTGAGAATTGCCTTTGACTGGCCAGCTAAACCAGGTGAGGGTAGCTGATGGGTCTCAAACCCTCAGTGAGTAATGGACTTCCCCTGCATGCAAAGACAGGCTCTGGTTGTGGCGTTCACACAGGGACCCCCTGGACGTTTGACAGTCTATTGATCCCTGTGCCACCACGGTTTCCCTATTCCGCTGCCACCAGTCAGGATCTTCCTGACAAACACTGGGTCCAGTCGGGTGTTAACAGTAAATCTAAAAAACAAGTTTATTTTTCATCAAGTACAAGCGTATAGTTTCAAAATACACAATTTTCTGACTAAACTTCACACTGACTGACTCTCTACTGACTCACTTTTTATCCACCCCTGCTCCCAATTGAACTACTAATCTCAACTCCTTCAACTCTCGACTTCAACTGCCTCTATAGGTAAAGGTAAAGGGACCCCTGACCATCAGGTCCAGTCATGTCCGACTCTGGGGTTGCGGCGCTCATCTCGCTCTATAGGCCAAGGGAGCCGGCGTTTGTCCGCAGACAGCTTCCGGGTCATGTGGCCAGCATGACAAAGCCGCTTCTGGCGAACCAGAGCAGCGCACGGAAACGCCGTTTACCTTCCCGCTGGAGCGGTCCCTATTTATCTACTTGCACTTTGATGTGCTTTCGAACTGCTAGGTGGGCAGGAGCTGGGACCGAGCAATGGGAGCTCACCCCGTGGCAGGGATTCGAACCGCCGACCTTTCTGATCAGCAAGCCCTAGGCTCTGTGGTTTAACCCACAGCGCCACCTGGGTCCCTACTGCCTCTATGCTGCACTTTATTTCCAAGTAACTCCTCCCCCCTGGGTTCCCATTGGTCAGTTACTTTCATTTATTTTAACCCTTTCTTTAACCTCCCTGGGTGATGTCACTATCACAGATGGGCAAACGACACACTGGTGGATAGAGCAGTTGAGACCAATAGTGGGTCCAGAGGTCAAGAAAGTGGTTTCTGCAGGTGAGGGGCAGATGAGGCTCATCAGCCTGGGAAGGGAGCCAATCTAGGAGAAGGAAAACTCTGATCCTAAACCTCAGCTGCCTTGTGGGACATCTTTGGGAAAAGAAAGGGCGGCAAAGTAAACTCTACACAAATCCAGAATGGAGTCCCTAAGATGGCTGGATAGTGTCTTGTATGCCTCCTTCCAGCAACTCCTGCAGCCAAGATGGTGCTAAACCTCTTTCTCTGCTTTCCTTTGGACCACATCAACGAGGCCGAGAGGGAGGTCTTGTCGTCTGGGCAGCCCAGGACCTCCATACACATTGCCCAGTCTTGCGCCACAATTAAGTGCTGAAGGGGTTTGACTTTGCCCCTGGAGGTGCACTCCATTGCTTCTCGAGACAGATGAATGCCAGTGAAGAACCTTTGAGGCCTGTATCATAGCTCAGTGGCAGAGCATGTCCTTTACATATAGAGGACACCAGGTCCCACCTCCGGTTAAAAATGACCAGGTAATGGAGTGGAATGGAATTTTTTTGCCTGAGACTCTGGAGAGCTACTGCTAGTCAGAGTCAAGAGTACTGAGGTAGGTGGGCAAAGAGCCTCTGACCTGATATGAGGCAGCTCCCTGTGATAAGCCTCCTGTTATTGCTGCTTTCCCGAAACTGCAAGAACTGAGAGGCTGCCATGTGTGCAGCTGGCTACTGCAGCACATGGCTCTTTGGTTTGATGCAATGGATGGATCAAACAGACTAAACATGAATTTGTTTCATTATGCTTGTGCCCTTGTCATCTCCTAGTGTGGTCCACATGGTGGCCCTGATATCTGGGGCCTGATCAGGTCTACATCTGCTCAGCTGCAGCCCTGGTTGCTCCCAAGCTGTTCAATTAAGCAGTTGCTATGAGGATGGACTGTTTTGTTGCAACTCTACCTGGAAGGTTTTCTGCCTATATTTCTGGAAAGCGTTCAAAGAACTGTTTTGTTGTTGCTTCCCATTAGAGAAGAATGCTTCTTTTCTCCTGCCAACGTTTTCTGCACACGCGATGGGTTTCAGAAGAAGCTCCAGGTGAAGCATTTGAGGTGCTGAAAGCCAAAAAAAGGGACGTTTTTCTTTCTTTTAAAGAATCACTTCCCATATTTCCTTAGGGATTCCACTGAACTGAGTACGAGCTTGATTGAACCTTTATGCAATATTTGTTTAACATGTCTTTAATACATTATCGAACATCATACTTTTGAAAGACATTTCAATTGTACTATTAGTTCACACAATGTTTGACTATGAGTGATTTGCTGTATAAAGAGACTCTTAGCAGGAAAATGTTTTTTTTTAAAAAAACTTTTTTGCTCAGTAATTTGTAAGAATATGTTATTCATAAGGGGCAAGTTTAACTCGGCAAAACTCATTGTCACCTTTCCCACTCGTAGTTTAGCCAACCAGTTCCCAAGCCTGCTGGCTTCCTGCAGGTTTCCTCTCGAGTCAGCTCTGTAGCTTGCCAGGGTGACTCATTTTATACAAAGCCATCGCCTTCTTATTAAATTCTATTTTATTTGTATATTATCAAACTCAGTTACTGTTGTTAAGCTATATGTAAGCAAATGCAACCATGAGTTTTTACCCATTAAATAAACCTGAGAGGGATGAGAACAAAAACAAATCAAAACGCACAAGACTAGAATAATAGATATTGATACAAAGGTAGCCAATATGGCACCCTTCGGATGTTGGAGCATAACTTCCATCCATCCCAATAGGTGTGGTCGATAGTCAAGTCTGATGGGAGTTGTATTCCAGCAACATCTGAGGGGAACCACATTGAGTACCCATCAAGAGGGTTACTAGTTTATTTTAGTTCTTTCATATATATATATTTTTAATACAGCTTGATTGTAAAAAAGCAAAGCTGGTTGCTAGAGGCTTGTTTACCAATCAGTTCATTCTAATAGTTAATATACAACATCTCCCATCTTTCTAAAATGTTATTTTAGTAGGTGGCCTTTATATGGTATAGCTACAGCAGCGACCCACTTCTCATAGTTTATTGAACTATATTAAGGACAAAAAAGTAGACTGGACCATACTGATTGATTGTTTAAGAGCAA
The DNA here is from genome assembly GCA_900245905.1 of Lacerta viridis. Taxonomy (NCBI): domain Eukaryota; kingdom Metazoa; phylum Chordata; class Lepidosauria; order Squamata; family Lacertidae; genus Lacerta; species Lacerta viridis. The sequence continues at coordinate 243,064 of OFHU01003807.1, forward strand.
TGTGTTACTTTGAATTTTTTGCCAACATTTATTTTGTAACTATTTTAAGACTGTTTCCAGTTAAGCTTTGAAACTGCTTCTTGTGGTGGAGAACAAATTCACTTCTACTCTGCACAAACTCCAGCTCAGGGATTCCGTTTGTGGCAATTCTAAGACAGACTAGTTATAAGGCTCACTTGTCAAATCCTCACACACAATGTCTCTGACTTTTCCAAGCCCCACCTGATTTGGGTGCTGACACCCTCTTGTGAAAATTCAACTGCACCCAGATGGTTATGGGGCCCTCTTAGGAAAAGTTGCTCTGAGTACCTCGGTAACCTGGAGCTGACCCCAGAGGTTGGGTTTTTCTGTTTTTTTTTAGTTTTTCTGTAACGAATGTCCATGTTTTATTGCAGGTCGGTCGTGTAGCAAACAGTCTCAAATACATTGAAAACAAAACAAAAGAATAGCAGGAGCCACCATCCCAATCCCATCCCATCTGTAATGCATCATGATAGGAAGTGAGGCAAGTTCTAAGGATATTGAAACAGGGCCCTTGTGATCCTAGTGTCACACCATTGATTGGGCAGCAGCGTTAAGTAAAATGGATGAGTTTTGGGGAGGGGGAGAATGTACCTTGCAGGAATCCATTCTCTTGTTGAATTTGTCTAACATCTTTGCTGATAGTTTAACAGCCAATTTGACATCGGAAACGTCTGTTCGCTGCCTTGTTGAACCCTTGTCTAGAAATCTTCCGTTTCAAACCAAAAGACAGACTAAGGGAATTTGAGACTGGGCTGGTGATGGAGGAGGAGGAGGAGGTCAGTAGCTGGGAGAAAGAACATTTTCTGCAACTCGCCTTCAGTCAATTTAACTGCAAGACAAACTCAGGTTGATGAGAGCTGTACCAAGTGAGTATGTGCACTGACATGTCACTGAGTGTGTTTCATGATTCATCAGGCACACAGTGATTGATTGGACCTGCAGACTGGCAGAGTCCAGAATACACACCCGCCGACACCCCCCCCACCCCACCCCCACACAGAAAAATAGTTGGTGGTTCTTCAGGCACTCTGTGATTGATTGACAGGCTGGCAGCAGCTAGATCCCTCCCTTCCACCTTCCTATGACTCAAAAATATTTGATTGCTGATTTATCATACACAGATTATTGATTGGCACATTGGCAAAGCTCCAAATTTCATACATCAAAGATTACGTTTTATTATTTGTCAGAAAATAGACTCCCTCCTCCTCCGCTTGATGTGGCCTGCCAGATTTTACTGTTGATGCATGCATGCATTTTCATAATAGAATTGAGCTCTTGTTATACAAGTGTCAGGACAGGGGTTTTCAGCCTTCCTTCCTTCCTTCCTTCCTTCCTTCCTTCCTTCCTTCCTTCCTTCCCTCCTTCCTTTGGAAAACCTGTTCCAAAATGACTCATCAGCTATGGAATCCTGCCTGCTGTATTCTGGTCAATTCCCACCAACCCTGGAAAGCATGGCCAGTGGCCAGGAATTATGGGAGTTGTAGTTCAGCAATATTTGGAGGGCCACATCTTCCCCACACCTGTGCGCAGCTGATTCATGCAGGACACTGACTAGCTCTTACAACAGCAGGTTGGAACAGAGAATCTTCCAAGGAATCTGTCCACATCTCATCATGGGGCCCTTGAGAAGCTTCTGAGAAACCCTGGGTTTTCTGGGATGCAGTTTGAAAGCCATATGCACAACACCTTGCAGGTTATCAATATTTTCTGGGCATGCCTGCATTATTAGGCTGTAACATAGCCTCACAATTGGGAATAATGGCCAGTCCATTATGTTTATGAAATAGTAATTTCATGCAGGGTACAGAGTGACAAAGCATGTCTTATCCCTGTTTATGTGCAGACTTGCTTCTGAAAACATACCTCCGAAAGTTGAGTGGCTAATTATACCAATAAGGAGCTACTGCCCCTTGAACCCTATAAATATTATCCTACCTTCCCTTTGTTAAAATAATTGTTTACATGCAATTATTCAATTAAATGCACCCCCACTTTAAAACAGATTTTAAAGCAGGCATAGGCAAACTCGGCCCTCCAGAAGTTTTGAGACTACAGTTCCCATCATCCCTGACCACTGGTCCTGTTAGCTAGGGATGATGGGAGTTGTAGTCCCAAAACATCTGGAGGCGGAATTTGCCTATGCCTGTTTTAAAGCTCTGAAGTGGGGTGGGGTGGGTGGGTTAGTGACATTGTGGACAGCTGGGTTCTGTTGCAACAGCACTTTCACATTATTAGCCCTATGGTGAAATAATGCATGTTTGGGTGCCATGCAAGGCTACATCGTTCCCTCCTTAATGGGCTGAGTACACATGAGTTTGGAAACAAAATTGGGTCACCTAAAAATTTAGGTAGAAACTTCTGTATATTCAGGGGATGCACAAATATGCAGAAATAAAATTAAAATGTAAATATGGGAATTAAAAGAAAATGACGTTTAGCCTCTGCACTGAAAAATAAAAAATTGCTGACAGAAACTTGTGAGCTTATAAAAGGCAGATGAGCCTAGAGAGAAGGTTTAAAGCAGAAGGAGCCAACATGGGACTCAGCTATACAGCTGCAAATAAAACATTTTAAGTGTGTTTAAAGTGCAATATACAATGTGACACTAGATGGCAATGGTGAGCCTTATGGAAAATTCAATGTATTTTTAAAAAAGCTTTTTAAAAAAAGCATTTTCAGAATGGTTTTTATATGTGTGTAGATTCCACCATGGTGAACTTCTGAATGCCACTGGACTACAGCTTCCATAAGTCCCCACCAGTATGGCCAGTTGTCAGTTGGTTGGCATTTATCTGTCTTGGGAGACAATGGAAGAGTGTGCCTTTGGGGGTGAAATCAAACCACTGGATTTAGAGCACCTGCTGTGGCTGCAGAGACCGATATGGGAGAGACATGTTTTGTTGCAGCTGGGGTAGATGAAGGTGTCCGGTTGTGCTGCTGCAGATGGCGTTTCTTCTCTCTGTGCTTCTCCCGGTGATCATTCCTCCTCTGGTTACTGCTCTGGATATTTGAATAATAGGGAAATGATATTTACAGTTGTATAATATGCAGAAACAATTTTGAATTAACAAAACAGTTAAGGGAGCTGGGGGAACTCTGGGAGGGGGGAGGGGAGGGAGAGTGGAGGGGATGGGAAAAAAGGGAAACATGTATTTGATTGTATTGTGTGATAATTGGTATGGATTCAAAACTTTCTCAATTTATTTATTTTTTAAATGAGGTGCATGCAAATCTTCCGTTCTTTGTAGCACTTGTATTGCTTGCATTTGGGCCAAGGAGAAACAGGACTCTGTTAGTCTTACTGTGAGTAAGTTCTGCCCCTGCACTTGGAAAGAATTGGCCAGTTGGTGAATGTTGACATTTCCCACGACATCTAAATATTTAAACGAACCCTGTGAGAAATGTTAGAAGAGCCTGTCGTTTACCCATAAATGTTAAAGCCAACTTAGTGGCTTCCATGATGACTGTCCAAATGAAATCCGCATCGCCATCATGTACGAGCAGAAGGCAATGTGTCAATGGCAAATTTCACGGCTAAGATTTCTTGACATTTGCCACTGAGGTTCATGTCAACATCTACCAACTTTCTGACGCTAAATGCTTAAAATATAAACGATACCTTTTCTCTCTGCAATACCGAGGTCTTTGTTATTGCAGGGCACAAACGAACCTGCTTTAATAATGAGTTATTGACCAAAGAAATGCTACATTGGGGGGGGGGGAAATCCTAGTGTGCAACACAGATGTGTACTGCTACAGCGGCCCCAATGGGTGCATACAGACGATATTTTACCAAAAGTGGTAAAGTATTGTAATTGCATGATTCAGAGGTGACATGCAAAGGTAAGCATTTTGAGTGCCCCACCTCTCAAGGTTTCTGGAGAACCTGGCACTTGAAGAAGGGTAATAGCCCCACAAAACTAGGGTTCTAAATCACATGTGTAACCGGGATCCCCACTCCAGTTCTCCTGCCTCCAATGTGTGGGTGGCAGCCGACAGGGCCTGCAGAGAACACCTGACTAGGGCTACAGACAAGTTGCTTACCAAATGATTACATGTGCACTGTAGAAAGTTTATCCTGATAAATATGGCCACCCTAGAGCTTATTGCAGTGAATCAATAGGTGAGGTTCACATGGTCGAATATTTCACCACAGGTAAATAAACTTACCTCTGGACGTGAAAAACTGTAGCCCTGTTCCCTTAGTGCCCCTTTTCCAATTCCAACTGCATGAGTGGGGAAAAGCAGGGGGTGTGGGTTGGTGGGCACACATCGGCCTCTAACAGATAGATGGCCAATCCCTGAAGCCCTCTATGGAATTAGGCCAAACCTGTGCAGCAGAGGGAGAGTCTCTTATACTTGTGTAGGTTCCCCACATGATCTGATAGAGCAGGATTCTAAGTCACACAGGGAGCCTCTATGTGTTCGGCAGACGTCCCATGGCAGAAGGTCAGCCTAAAATCGTGGAAGACTCCAGGGCTGGGCTGTGATAGGAACTGCATGAAAAAGAACAAGTGGAGAAGGCTTAAAAAAGGTAAAGGGACCCCTGACTATCAGGTCCAGTCCTGTCCGACTCTGGGGTTGTGGCGCTCATCTCGCTCTATAGGCCGAGGGAGCCGGCGTTTGTCCGCAGACAGCTTCCGGGTCATGTGGCCAGCATGACAAAGCCACTTCTGGCGAACCAGAGCAGCGCACGGAAACGCCATTTACCTTCCCGCTGGAGCAGTCCCTATTTATCTACTTGCACTTTGATGTGCTTTCAAACTGCTAGGTGGGCAGGAGCTGGGACCGAACAACAGGAGCTCATCCCGTTGCAGGGATTCGAACTGCTGACCTTCTGAACAGCAAGCGCTAGACTCTGTGGTTTAACCCACAGCGCAACCTGGGTCCCTGGAGAAGGCTTAATCGGGTTCTAATATAAGGCTCCCCCCACCGAACATGCTTGCTTTCTATGTGCAGTAACTTATGTGTGTGTGTGGAACAGCAGCAGCCTTAAATCATTTGGACCCTTGGGTGAATTTGGGAAGGGGCTATATTACAATAAAATGGAATCTGCATTCTGAAAAGGCCCGAATCTTGGTGGGCAGGTGGACAGTTTGCATCCTCAAGTTATTACAATCATGCACTAAGAAGAACACTTAACATTTCTACAGTGCTTTGGAGTGTGTGGAACAACTTCAGCATGATTATCCCAGGAAACAATATACCCCAGCCTAGTGACCTCCAGTGTGACGAACAGTCAGAGACGATGGAAGCCATATTCCAAGACATCTAGAGGGCACCAGGTTGGGGAAGCCTGCAGCAATCTGCCATCACCCTGTAATCTTCAAAGGCTGTTTCACATTCTGGGATATTTTAGGTGTGCAAATTAATAATAATAATAATAATAATAATAATAATAATAATAATAAGTGTTCTTAGAAATGAGAGCCAGTGTGGTGTGAGAGCCAGTGTGGTGTAGTGGTTAAGAGAGGTAGACTCATAATCTGGGGAACTGGGTTTGTGTCTCCGCTCCTCCACATGCAGCTGCTGGGTGACCTTGGGCTAGTCACACTTCTTTGAAGTCTCTCAGCCCCACTCACCTCACAGAGTGTTTGTTGTGGGGGAGGAAGGGAAAGGAGAATGTTAGCTGCTTTGAGACTGCCTTCGGGTAGTGATAAAGCGGGATATCAAATCCAAACTCTTCTTCTTAGAAATGGAAAGCATAACTGAGGCAAACCCAAGTTTGCAAATGTATACCTTAGGGGTATTTCTAACAGAGAGACAGGAATAGCAGCATTCCCGCTAATTGTACAAACCATGGTTTGTTGTCGTCACATAATGTGCAAATTAATCCTTAAGCGTCAAAAGTGACTGACTGGGATAAGAATTACACGGAACTGGGCACTCCGGACTTGTGATTTATCCGCTTGGATGGAATAACGTGGCTTGCAAGGGATGAACGAGGGGCGTATAAGCGTTTCATAAGGGCAAGCGCACACTTAAATAGAAATATCGAAAACAACGCTCAGGACCAACCACGTGCAGAAGCATCCTCTCTTTTCCCCGGGTCTCTCCCACAACGACATGCAATTAGTATCAAAATCCAACAGGTGGCACAAAAGTATTTGAATTTTATATTGATCCATCCGGACCCGTCTCTCCCTCCCGCTCGGTTTAGAGCTCTCCAGTTGTCAGCGGCTCTCCAGAGGCAACAGACGGTAGGGCGAGGCTGGGATCCGGCGCGGAGACTCCCCCTGCCTCCCCCGCTTGCTCCCATTCCCAAAAGCTCGGACTCAAAGCGCAGGCTTTCGGCTTCTCAGCCGGAGATCCCCCCCTTTCTCACCTGAGCTCTACTGCCCTGCCATCTCTTTAAGGCGCAGCGGGGATGGGAGGCACAGGCGCGCAATGAAGGCGCGGTGGGCAGAGGAGGGCGAAAGCGGGAGCCCCCCCCCCCAGTAGGCTTTGTTCTAAGGCGGGGAGGCGGGGAAGGAAACGTCCGTTTGCAAGCGGCTTTCTCCAAAGGGAGGACGGCGGAGCTTCAAGGGAAAGGAACGGGCGAGCAGGGCGAGCGCCCTCCTCGGGCAGCTCGGTGGATGTCACGCCAGGAAACGCGCCTGCTCGGCCAAGCTCGCCGCTTCGCCAGGGTTGTTTTTCGGCGCCGGAGGGACTCCCCCCGGAGCTGAATGGAGGTGAACGAGCACTTCGAGGGGTAGTTGCTGCACGCCGGGGAAATGCGCATCTTCTCTCTAGCTTGCAGGAAAACGAGCTTTTTTCCAAGCTCCCTCCTAAGCCGCTTTTGAGTAGGGCTGTGGAAGAAGCTGTAAGAGCGCTCCCCGAAGTCGTGCGTCTCTCAAGGAGTAGGCCCTCTGCCCCACCCCGTTCAATAGGGATCAGCAACCGCCCAGCCTGTCTTGCACAGGGTAAAGAGCCTGTGGAGGAGACAGGTGGGCGCAATAACTCAGGGATGGGGAATCTGTGGCCCTCTCCAGCCGTTGGACAGCGGCAGAACTTCTTAGGGCCTCAAATGTCAGCAGTGCCCTGTGGGATGCCCAATTTTGGCGCCCCTCCGCCTCTCGCGCGCCATTCTCAATCATAGTGGCAGCTCCCCCCTGACAGCACCCTTGAGACTCCGCACCAAGTGTGACCGAACCAGTTGCGCGCCCCTAAATCCGCCACTGTGTTGGACTCCACGGTCCACCTGTTGCCAAATAGGCAGGCAAGCTGCGATCCACTTCCTGGGCCTGGGCGAAGCCGAAAAGGGTTCGCCCAAGCCTGTGGAAATCCATCGCCTCCAGCACAACTTCCGGATCGAGGGGAGGCGTTGTTGCCTTCCCCCAAAGGCGCCTGACCTGGTGGTATGTGTCACTGCAGCTCACTTCCTAATTTATGGGCTCTGTATCTTTAACGTTCTGTAATTAAACCTGATTATAATTAAAGTAATCACAGGCATGTTTCTTGATAAAACCCCAAATTCTAGGCTACAATTAACAAGTGCTCCTAACAAGGGTGCAGTGTGCTCAGTTGGATTTATTTATAGCAAATGAATTGGTGTTTCGTAAAGTGTCAAATTAAGTGTAACAAAAGATGAACTTGATTTAAAATGAAGAATAGGTGCAAATAATAGATACACCAAGCTATGCTCTGCTTGCCTGCTGGACCCCCCCTTTTTTAAAGCAGGGGGGGGGAATGATGGTGAAGTAAGAGTTTTCTGTCACCCACATCAAAACTGCACAGGGATGGTTACAACTTCGCAGCTTTTTCAGGCAAGAGGAAGGTGTGATATGAAGTCATTTCTGATCGCTGCTTGGTCTGGCTCACAGTGGCTATGTCAGATTATGCACTTGGACAATATTTTGGATATAATTTCCAAGGAAAAGGATCCTCATTGGTAGCTCTTCATAGGAAATGATTATTCTTTATAATCTAGGCCCCAGCATAAAATTCTGTTGTGCTCAAGTCATGGTTACAGACTTCCCAGAGGCATCTGGTTAGAGACTATGAGAACAGAATATTGCATTAAATCGCCCCCTGACCCAGCAGGACCCTTCCTATGGCCTGAAATTATGAACGTTGCTTTGTAAATTAGGAGTTGTGAATTCTTATTCCATTCTTGGCATATAGAGCCTGTAGTTAATATTTGAAAACGGTAATGAAGTATATAGTATATAGGATTGAATTATGTACCAGGAACTCCCCAATTCAAAACACATCTGAGTATTGCCTTGTTGAATCAGACAAAGGATTCATCCTTCGAGTAGTTCTCAAACTCCCCCCCCCCCGGGCCACACTTTCAGAATAAAAATTTGCATGTGCTGCACCAAAAAATTATTGATATAAATCTTGCCCCCATTTTGAAAAGGTATCTATTCATATTCTGCAAATAAAAAAAAGTTTTGAAACTATACTGTACTATAGTACACTGAAATGTTTAAATGTTCCTTTGATTCTCCTTGAACCTTCCTGCCATATGCATTGAGAACCACTGACTCCTGGCCACCATGCTTTCTCCAGCAAATGCTCTAGAGAAGCTCACAAGTAGGGTCAAAACAAAATAAAAAATAAAAAAATCCTTCCAGTAGCACCTTAGAGACCAACTAAGTTTGTTCTTGGTATGAGCTTTCATGTGCATGTATCTGAAGAAGTGTGCATGCACACAAAAGCTCATACCAAGAACAAACTTAGTTGGTCTCTAAGGTGCTACTGGAAGGATTTTTTTTTATTTTTTATTTTGTTTTGACTATGGCAGACCAACACGGCTACCTACCTGTCACAAGTAGGGTGACAGACATCTCTGGTCTTCTCTGATCCTCTAATGTTTGGCAATATGTACTGGTAACTAGTGATGTATGGAAGTGAGAGCTGGACCATAAAGAAGGCTGATCGCCGAAGAATTGATGCTTTTGAATTATGGTGCTGGAGGAGACTCTTGAGAGTCCCATGGACTGCAAGAAGATCAAACCTATCCATTCTGAAGGAAATCAGCCCTGAGTGCTCACTGGAAGGACAGATCCTGAAGCTGAGGCTCCAGTACTTTGGCCACCTCATGAGAAGAGAAGACTCCCTGGAAAAGACCCTGATGTTGGGAAAGATTGAGGGCACAAGGAGAAGGGGACGACAGAGGATGAGATGGTTGGACAGTGTTCTCGAAGCTACCAACATGAGTTTGACCAAACTGCAGGAGGCAGTGGAAGACAGGAGTGCCTGGCGTGCTCTGGTCCATGGGGTCACGAAGAGTCGGACACAACTAAACAACTAAACAACAAGAGTCCTATATACTGTTATTGGCATCACTCTGTATTATTAATAACGTCCCTTTCATTGTAAAATGACAAGGAAATTTATGGAATAAAATCAGTACAGTAAGAACAGCAAATTACTAAAAGCACAAATATCCAGAATGTCCAATAAGGCTGGTACAAAAAACAACAACCCAGTGCTTGGGAATAGGTATGCTTTAACTAAGTGGTGGAATACCATTATCACAAGTGCCTGCCATATTTCCAAGGGAAGGATATTACACAGCATGGGGCTCATCCATTTATAGGAACGATAGTAGATCTGTGCAACATATGGGCGGGGGGGGGGGAGTTGGGATCGGCCCTGCTGGCTTAGCCCCCAGCTTCCATGCAAACATTCAGATAAAGGATCAAAGTGCTCAGAGGCTGCGCATGTCCAGCTTTTATGTGCGGAAGCTCTGTGCACAAAGCCTGGTCAACACATACACAATCCCGATCTCCTTTTTCGTGGTGATTATGCACAGCTCGGAACATCTGCACAGAGCTAATATCATTAGAACTAGATACAGGCTAGTTCTAATACAGTATATAGTTCTATACGGTATAGATATAGTTCTATACAGTATATAGAATTATATTCTAATTATTGCTAAAAAGAAAAGCACATTTGCTTCTTCAACATGGATGGGATTGCTGCCTGTGTTTGAGCAATTTAGTCTTTTTGGTTTTCCTATCATACATGTGGTGGCTGCACTGGGATTCTGTTTCACCTTTCTCCCATACTCCCGTGTCTGCTTCATGTCTTATCCCTACCCCAAAACTAGGGATGTCACACAATAATGATGGCAATGGAAAAGGAAGCAGAAGGTGCTGTTGTTTGCATGTTGATCTGGGGTCAGGAATGGAAGTCAATCAAGCGAATTTGATCACATCCTTCTTTTTTAAGTTCACAAACGACACACATTTAATGAAAGGGAAATTGTGCACGTTTATATCAGAGTGTGGTAGATAGCACATGAATGCCTATGGACTTGGAAAATGCTGGTGGATTTGGGATGGGAAAAGATGGTCCCGACTGAGTAGGGATACTATACGGTTCTCCTTTGAACTTAACTGATGCTGGCTGCTACTGTAGGTTTGGATATCACACACAAGGCTAAAATTAGAAATAATTGCTCTCATTGAAATAGAAACACAGGTGGACTAGTAGTTTAGTTTAGTAGAACTGCTGCAGGCAGAAAATAAGTTTCTTTAACATGTATTTTGTACTATCTGTGCTACTTGCTGCGAAAGGATTTGGTACTTATCCAACCATAAAATATTATTAATTGGATGCTGTACAATCTATTGATTTGTTATTGCCACAACCCACTGGTCAAGCAGGCAAAAATATGAACTCCTACCCTGAACAAAGAGTTACGAGTGGTAGTCAACTAAGTTTGCTCAGAGTAGACCCATTGTAGTTAATGGACCTGACATTTGTCTTATTTGTCAATTTCAGTGGCTCCACTCTGAGCAAAACTTCGTTGAATGCCGCCCCCTGTTTTGTTTTTAAAATATCAGCCCGAGAGGAAAATGCTGTTTTAAAGCATTTCAGCTTTAACTTGTTCCTTAATCTCTTTTACATTAAACTTTTTCCCCCTAGAACGGTCGTCCTGCTGGCTTGGCAATATAAAAATGGCCTGTTAAAAACAGTAAAGGGGCCACTGTGTTTCTACAGTTACTCAAACGTGAAGAATGTTGGGAGCTGGAATGAAACCTTTTTGTGTGTGTGTGTGTGTGTGTTTGGGGAGGGGAGAGGGACAGGATGTAAAAGCAGGTCCCCCAAATGCCTCAATCTGTTCCAGCTGATTAGGAAAAAACAGAGCAGGTAATGTGACCTGTTTTGTTTTAGAGGAATCATTTTAATGCCTTGCCATTTTCTCAGCCTTCCCCTCTACCTCCCCAGAGCAGCCAGTACTGGTGTGGGATTCTGAAAAAGAAAAAGAAAATCAGGGGTGGGGTGGGGTGGGGAATAGAGATGGCAAAGTAATTTGATGCTGCTGCCGGTGGTCTTGTCTGCTTTGGAAAGAGGCTGTGAAAATGTGGAGGAATGTTTGCGCTGGGTGCGAGAGCGGATGCCCGAGGTGAGGGGGAACTGGAGATCCCTTCTTAAAATAAAAGCAAAACACTCTTAACTCAAGAAGGGCTTTTTTATGCTTCCCTGGTGTGAAAATTATTAACAGCTAGCCAAGCAGTCCCCAGCTGGGAAATCAGACTCCTGTTTGGTCTTTTTGATCAGATTAGTGGCTCGTACTAAAGGGAGCGGATTCTTAGAGAGTCTCTGTCTGAGTTTATTATGGCAACTCCCCCTTTTGAATTGGCAGCATCTGGCTACCGATTCCAATTCTTTAATTCCCCCCCCCCTTTGGTCTGCCATTTCATTATACCAAATACATCCCCTCTTTCCTCTGTCTTCATCATGGGAAGATGAGGGGAAGCACATAAGGAGAAGAAAGAAGAAGAAGAAGAAAATGAGGCTCTATTGGAGCTGGCTCCAAATTAAAACTGATGTGTCACGGAAGGGAACATGGCTGAGCCAATACGTATTTCCCCCCTCAAATCATGTAACCTGAGCTCTGAGTATGGTTCATAAGCAGATTACTTGAGCATTTATTACCTGGGCATTTTAAAGAAAAAGGGGGGTTTCTGTTTCTTGCCGTTGCAGAGTTATATATTTTGTTTGTTCGTTGCATTTATATCCTGCCTTCCCCCAAGGTGGCATACATTCATCTCCTCCACTCCATTTTATCCTCACAACAACCCTGCGGGGTACGCTGAGAATGAATGATTTGCCCAAAGTCACCCAGTGAGCTTCATGGCTGTGGAGATTCGGTGTTTGGTGAAATCTCAGAAGCCTAGGGTAGCAGTGGCAGTGGTCCTGAACTGCACAGACTCTGCTTCTATTAGAGACCTGCTGCGGAGTTTTGCTGTCAAAGAAGCATAGAATTGTAGAGTTGGAAGGGACCCTAAGGATCATCTAGTTCAACCCCCCCCCACAATGCAAGAATATGCAGCTGTCCCACATGGGGATCAATCCTGCGACCTTGGTGATATCAGCGCCATTCTCTAACCAGCTGAGCTATCTCTCTGGGGATCATGCATGAACAAATACCTCAAGTCAGCAAGTGAACAGGCCCTTGGTTCTTGCAGCTTCTCGTGGTGGAACTTGATCCTCCTGGAATCCAGAGCTACATCCTTCTTCCTCCCACCAAACTTGAATTTCTCATGGGGCTTTCAGAGGATCCAGCACTTGTCGCTTCAAGTGTGACTTTCGCCTTCCTCCTTTCTTTACTCCTCCTGTAGAGCAGGTTCCCATTTTTAAAGGGGTCTCGGTGTCGGGGATTCAATTAGTTTCGGGTAGGGGAGATGGCTTGATTTTTAACTGGGTTGGACCTGGGTGGAATCAGCAGGTAGATCCTGACTTGTCAGGTTACTGAAATAGCAGTTCTTTGGAATTCAATGCAGCACTAAGTAGATCACTAGATCACTCTGCCAGTACCTTTTCTGCTTGCCCAACATAACAATTTGCTAATATTGACCTAATATGAGAGTGGAGTACACATGGAGAGGTGAGGGGAACCCCCTTCCCTTCCCTGCACTAGCAGAAGCCCTAGCTGATTCTCACCTTTTGAGTTTAAAGAGCAAAAAGCTTTTGAGACCTGCAGAGTGTTTCTGTAACAAAGTGAGGGTGACACTAGGCATGTAGCTGATTGTGCAGGTTAAGATCAGAAATGGCAACCCCATCAACTCAGCGGTGGGCTGGATGAGGGCCAAGAAACTGACTCTGAATCCTAGCAAGGTGGAGCCATTGTGAACAGGTGGTTCTGGATAATTGGTCAATTGCTTGCCTTGGATGGAGACATACTCCCCCTGAAGGATCAAGTTCATAGTCTGTGGGCCCTCCTGGACCTATGTCCCTCAGTAGGGACCCACGTGACCTTAGTGGTTAGGAGTGTTTTTATCAGTTGGTAAGACAGCTATGACCATTTCTGAACCTGGATATCCAGACCACTGTTGTTTATTTGCTGCTGGTAACCTCCAGTAACGTTTCCGTGCGCTGCTCTGGTTTGCTAGAAGCGGCTTAGTCATGCTGGCCACATGACCTGGAAGCTGGCTGCAGACAAATGCTGGCCCCCTCGGCCTATAGAATGAGAGGAGCACTGCAACCCCAGAGTCATGTGCAACTGGACCTAATGGTCAGGGGTACCTTCACCTTTAACCTCCAGACTGGCTTGCTGCAATGTCTTTGAGGCTGACCTAGAAGCTGCAGCCAGTGCAAAATGCGGTGGCTTGGCTGTTCACTGGGGTTACATTGCTCTGAAAGAATTGCACTGGCTACCAATTAACAACTGAGCTAAGTTTCCGGTGCTGATAATGATGTACAAAGCCCTGTGCATCTTGGGTCCAGCTTACCAGAAACATCACCTCACATCCCTTACATAGCAAACAAATCACTGCATCCTTCATGATAAGGTATCTTGCAAGCATCATTCTATCAGGAGGCCCATTCCATGCAATTTTGAAGTGTGGTGGCCCCTACCATTTGGAGCTCCCTCTCACTGCAATATCTGGCAAATACCTTCTCTGTTGGCTTTTCAGCATCTTCTAAATATGTTCCTATTTCAGCAGGCCTTCCAGAACATTTATCCCATTGGGTACCTGAACTGATGTTTATGTAAGTGCTGCTGTTGTTTTAAATTGTTTCCATGTGCATAATTATTATTTTTAAAGGTTTGTATGGCTCTGTACACATTGCAAGCTTAAAAGGAAGCTACGTTTGTTGTTGTTGTTCTCGTGGCTGGTTGGGGCAGGGGGAAATGCACCAAAAAAGCATCATTTCAAAAGAAATGACAGGAGAGATACGGGATCGGTATGAATTATGGCTTTCATGGCATGTACATTGCTTAACAAACCACTGCTGGAAGTGCCGTGGATGCTGTGTAGACAGGAGTGTGTACACAGCCTGCAAATGCAGGTGCTTTAGCTGTTTTTCTATATGTAATTCTTTTGTGCATTTTTTTAATTGTATTGTAATGAGGCTTTGGGATGCCTCATGGGAAGCGAGTCATAGACGAAACAAACAAACAAACAAACAAACAAACAAACAAACAATACTCCCTATTAGTTAGGGAAACTAACACCATCATGCTCTGCTCTGTCTACCCTCTTCCTTCCCCAGTAGGGCCAGACCCTTCAAGTGTCCCTATTTTCCAGGGATGCCCCTCAGGTTGACAGGAGAGGATATATTGTTTAATAATATCCCTCCCAACTTGTGTTAGCAAGTTCTATAATTTAGCAGAGTAACATTCCCCTTTTTAAACTTGTACAGTGGATAATGTCTTTGCCAGGTTTTTTTTAAGCCTCTAAAATAAGTTTCCTGGTAATTCCCCTTTATTCCCTCCTAAAAAGAATAGACACAACACAGTCTTGTATAAAAGTATAAAATAGTTTACTCACACATTCTGTTCACAGATGGATCCCAGAAGGCAGACTTAAGTGACAAAATATATACACGTGGAATCTATCCCATAAGGAGATAGTTCCTTTGTCCTCTCTTGGCTGGAAGCCAAGAGAGCATCTCAGGCTAAGGAGATGTTGCTTCTTCAAGGAATGTAGTCAGAGAGAGAGAGAGATGGCTGCCTGCCCTGTGCTATTTCTTTACCTGCACACGTAAGGTTACGCCCACCTCTGGTCAAATGTAGAGGAAGTTTGTCCCAACCCAAGAGGAAACAGGAAGCTTATCTACTGGCTGGACAAACATCCCTCTCTAGGAATGTTGTATTTGACTGCGCTGCATTTCACATCCCACAGTCCCTGATTTAGAGAAGTTGTCCCGGCTTCTGATTTGATCCTGGAGTGCCCTGCTTTTCCTTAGGACATCCCTATTTTCATGGGAGAAATGTTGGGAGGGTATGGAGTTATCCAACTCCTAAGCCGTCTGAAGGCAATTCTGTATAGGGAAGTTCCTCCCCCCTTTTGTGTTTTATCATGTTTTTATATATGCTGGAAGCTGCCCAGAGTGGCTGGAGGAACCCAGTAAGATGTGTGGGGTATAAATAGTAAAATTATAATTATGGAATGGGACGTCTGTATTTTCATCAAAGAAATGTTGGAGGGTATGTGCTGCTTCCATTGACAGCGTGCAAGGTGTTTCATGTTTCCCACGTTTTCTCAACAAAACCTTACAGGGAAACTTAGGTGGCCAATACTAGAGGCAAGGTCTACTATTTTCAGTATCTCATGATTGGCATCCCATCTCAGTGCATCCCAATCTCTTTAGGGTTGACTTAGGAGTGTGTCTTTCACGGGATTCTGGAGAGACTAAGCTTTTGGTACTGGATGTGAGATTCAGTCTTCTTCCTAAGGGAAAGATTTATGGGGAAATGCAGTCACTGGCAAGGAATGAGCTTCTTTCCGACCTCCTTAGTGTCCCCATTATCCCACCAACGAAGCACGCTCTGTTGAAATAAAAGGCCGTGCACTTGGAAAAACAACCAGCACTTTCTCACCTGGTGGTATCTAGCTCTCTACTTTAATCCTTCCCACTCCCAAGGAAACTCCTTCATGTGTCTACTCTGTGGAGGGTGCAGTTTAGCTTCCCACTCCCAAGGAAACTCCTTCATGTGTCTACTCTGTGGAGGGTGCAGTTTGGCTAGCCAAACTGGTAAAGAGAAAGTCCAGCAACCTATTAGATGCTTAGCAACTGTCACACTTTGGCAGCTCCCAGCGAACAGCAGGAACAGGAAGTTTTCAATTATTATTTTTTTAAATCAAGTCCTTGGTGGGCTGCCATATATGGTGGCCCGAATTCAGCTTTGTAGATCATACCGCCCAGTCAGCCTGACATCAATACCAGGAAAGATTCTAGAGCAGATCATTAAGCAAATGGTCTGTGAGCACCTAGAAAGGAACGCTGTGATCACTAAAAGTCAGCATGGGTTTCTGAAAAATAAGTCATGTCAGACTAACCTGATCTCATTTTTTGACAGAATTACAAGCCTGGTAGATGAAGGGAATGCTGTGGATGTAGCCTATCTTGATTTCAGCAAGGCCTTTGACAAGGTGCCCCATGATATTCTTGTAAAGAAGCTGGTAAAATGTGGGCTAGACAATGCTACCATTCAGTGGATTTGTAACTGGCTGACTGACCGAACCCAAAGGGTGCTCATCAATGGCTCCTCTTCATCCTGGAGAGAAGTGACTAGTGGGGTGCCACAGGGTTCTGTCTTGGGCCCAGTCTTATTCAACATCTTTATCAATGACTTGGATGATGGGCTTGAGGGCATCCTGATCAAGTTTGCAGATGACACCAAATTGGGAGGGGTGGCTAATACCCCAGAGGACAGGATCACACTTCAAAATGACCTTAACAGATTAGAGAACTGGGCCAAAGCAAACAAGATGAATTTTAACAGGAGAAATGTAAAGTACTACACTTGGGCAAAAAAAATGAAAGGCACAAATACAGGATGGGTGACACCTGGCTTGAGAGCAGTACATGTGAAAAGGATCTAGGAGTCTTGGTAGACCATAAACTTGACATGAGTCAACAGTGTGATGCAGCAGCTAAAAAAGCCAATGCAATTCTGGGCTGCATCAATAGGAGTATAGCATCTAGATCAAGGGAAGTAATAGTACCACTGTATTCCGCTCTGGTCAGACCTCACCTGGAATACTGTGTCCAGTTCTGGGCACCACAGTTCAAGAAGGATACTGACAAGCTGGAACGTGTCCAGAAGAGGGCAACCAAAATGGTCAAAGGCCTGGAAACGATGCCTTATGAGGAACGGCTTAGGGAGCTGGGTATGTTTAGCCTGGAGAAGAGAAGGTTAAGGGGTGATATGATAGCCATGTTCAAATATATAAAAGGATGTCATATAGAGGAGGGAGAAAGGTTGTTTTCTGCTGCTCCAGAGAAGCGGACACGGGGCAATGGATTCAAACTACAAGAAAGAAGATTCCACCTAAACATTAGGAAGAACTTCCTGACAGTAAGAGCTGTTCGACAGTGGAATTTGCTGCCAAGGAGTGTGGTGGAGTCTCCTTCTTTGGAGGTCTTTAAGCAGAGGCTTGACAGCCATCTGTCAGGAATGCTTTGATGGTGTTTCCTGCTTGGCAGGGGGTTGGACTGGATGGCCCTTGTGGTCTCTTCCAACTCTATGATTCTATGATTCTATAAGCTGTGCATGCTAGACCTGAAAGGGTTGCTTTCCTGTCCCTGCGCTGCTGGCACAGCGGTCAAATTGTGGCCGGTCCTAAGAAGTGAATTTCTTTGGCTTAGGCTATTTGTCAATAATTAATGTTGCGGTGGGAGACATTCAAGGCAGTAGCTTAAGCCTGGCTATTATTTCTGACAAGAAAGCCCTTTTTCCTACAGCGCATATAACTTAACTTATACTGCTGAGGTCTCAGCCTTGAAATTGCAAAGGTTTCTGAGGTGAAGAGAATTTGGCAGCTTCTTAGATGAGAGCAAAGCTGTGAAAGCGAAGTTTTTTTAAAATACTATTATTATTGTTTATATCCTGGGCCAATACT
Organism: Lacerta viridis; assembly: GCA_900245905.1. Lineage (NCBI taxonomy): Eukaryota > Metazoa > Chordata > Lepidosauria > Squamata > Lacertidae > Lacerta > Lacerta viridis. The sequence continues at coordinate 260,886 of OFHU01003807.1, forward strand.
TGCGAAACTCTGCCAGGCTGGAGACAGACAGATGATCGCTGAGCAGGTATTTTGAAGAAAAGGTTGCTGCTTGAGGTGTGTACAGCCATTCCCATTTTGTTTCTGGTAAGCAAGGGGCGAGTGAAAGTTTTTTGTATCACTTCAGAAGCTGGCAAAACCTGTTTTACCTGAGGTGACAGCGGCTGCCATATTGATTCGTCTGTCTAGGAACACCTGCATGTGTGACAGAGGCTCTTTGAGCACCTGCAAAGGATTTTGGGGCACTTTCAATGGCATACAGTACACAATGGATGTTTGAGGAATTCAGGATTTGTGAATTCTGATATGACCCAACTTACACACACTTCATGGAATTGCTCTCCTCCAAGTACAATGCAGGCCTAGCCCCCAAACAGGCATCAAAATGCATTTTAAAACGGGTCTTTTGAGGCCAAATGCATTTAGAAATGCATATGTTTTTTGTTTTTTTAAAAAACCACATTTTGAAATACTGCGAGAGTGAATACACTCAGAAACTTATATAAATATTTGGAGAGAAAATGCATTCAAAAACACACATTTAAATAACATCACAGGCAAATAAACCCCTCCAAAAGATGCCATAGATTTAATGCAGAAACAGGCCTTTCGAGAAATGGCCTGTACACAGGATTGCAGCCTTGATCATTCATATAAAAAACATTTTGTGCATAGAAGTCGTTTGGAAATGGAAGAGAACTTATTTTCACACTACGCTGTGAGCCAAAAGAGTTTCCTGCTTATCCAAGGAACAACAGCCATTCAAAAGGTGGATTCACTTTTTTTTTTAAAAAAAAACCTCCTTAAATTATTTCTGCATTTCAAATATCGGTTGTCATTTTGCAGTGAGGAGTGTCGGGGTCGTCCTGCTGCCATTTCTCCCCTTTTCAGAGCAATGAATGGAGGCTAGGCTGATGCTGATTCAAAGCAAATATAAAGACTCTTTGGGTGTAAAAAACAAACAAACCCAAACAAACCCTGAAAGGATATAAATTGTCCTTTCCCCCCCTTTTCGCAAGTGAGCTGCAGTGCTGCGCAAGGGAACGATAATCATAAATCAAGTGCACATGTGTGAGTGAACCCACCTACACTTGCACAAACAAATACATTTTACTCTTAGTGTCAATGCTGAGATCTTTCCAGGGTAATTAATAGTTATGCCAAGTGGCTCCCAGCAATCGAGTGCCTATCACACAAACTGCTTCTCCAGTGGCTGCTGAAAGCCGGGCATGCCTTGCGGTTTTTTTTTTTTTTTTTAAATTTTTATTTTATTCATTTTGAAAGAAAAACAAAACAAAACACAAAAAGACATAAAAAAAGATTCTTCTTACAATAACGTAACTTTTTCCCTTTACATCAGTAAGTGACTCCCCCCCCCCGGGTTCCCTAATCTTCTTTGGCAGTTTCTAACAAATTACCATCTTAACCAAAATTTCTTTCAAAAACAATTTAATTTTTAACCTAATTCCTGGGTAAATTCCCAAAAAACCCCTATGATTAATTCCCTAAGCTTTTATAAATATTACATTATTTTTCCCCAAATATAATTTGTTCAGTCGTTCAGTCGTGTCCGACTCTTCGTGACCCCATGGACCAGAGCACGCCAGGCACGCCTATCCTTCACTGCCTCCCGCAGTTTGGCCAAACTCATGTTAGTAGCTTCGAGAACACTGTCCAACCATCTCATCCTCTGTCGTCCCCTTCTCCTTGTGCCCTCCATCTTTCCCAACATCAGGGTCTTTTCCAGGGAGTCTTCTCTTCTCATGAGGTGGCCAAAGTACTGGAGCCTCAACTTCAGGATCTGTCCTTCCAGTGAGCACTCAGGGCTGATTTCTTTAAGGATGGATAAGTTTGATCTTTTTGCAGTCCATGGGACTCTCAAGAGTCTCCTCCAGCACCATAATTCAAAAGCATCAATTCTTCGGCAATCAGCCTTCTTTATGGTCCAGCTCTCACTTCCATACATTACTACTGGGAAAACCATAGCTTTAACTATACGGACCTTTGTCGGCAAGGTGATGTCTCTGCTTTTTAAGATGCTGTCTCGGCTTTAAATGGCTCAGGACCACAGTACCTCAAGGACCGCCTCTCTCTATTTACAAACCTACCCAGACCCTGAGATCATCATCTGAGGTCCTCCTTCGTGTGTTTTCTCCAGTGGCTCCCCATTTGTGGAATGCTCTCCCCAGGGAGGCTCGCTGGGCACCTTCATTACATGTCTTTATGTGTCAGGCAAAAACATTCCTCGTCTCCCAAGCCTTTGGCTAATTAAACCATCTATGGCCTTTGAAACACACACACGGGGACTCTGGGGTTATTGTCATTGCTTGTTACTATGTTATGTATTTTTGTGTTTTTATATTGTAAACCATCCAGTGATCCTCGGTTGAAGAGCAGTATAGAAATTTAATAATAATAATAATAATAATAATAATATAACAACAACAACAACAACAACAACAACAATAATTTTTATTTCTATACTGCCCTATCCCTGAAGGTCTCAGGCGGTTCACATAAAGCATCACATGCATAAATGTGATGACAAATGACAACCCAATAGAACCCCCCTAAAAAGAGCCAGCATTTTAAAAAGGGTATAGGATGTAGATCAGGTAGGCAAAGCAGATTCCTGCTTGTGGCCACCGACTTGTATGACTTTAAAAGTTTAGACAAATCCATGGAGGACAAGCCAGTTGAGCCTTTAAGTGAAATACAAACCTACCTACCTACCTACCTACCTACCTACCTACCTACCTACCCATGATGGCTGTTTACTACCTCCAGTATTTTTCCTGGATACCCGTTGCTGGGGAGGAAAGTGAGAAGAGTGCTCTTGCATTCATTTCCTAGTTGTGGACTTCCCATAGGAATATGGCTGGTAGGACTGGGGGAGAAATTTGTTTCAGTTCACATATAAAGCCACATTGATCAAATCTGCACTTTCTGAAATAGTATGAGAAGCGAAACACAGCCATTATTTGAAATTCGCAGCTCTCTGAATTTTGTGGTGAAGTTTTCCAGTCAAGCATTGTTTACAAAAATGCATGTATTAGGTAAAAAAATGAATATATTAGTAAAAATGATATAAAATGCATTATATTAAGATAATTTGATTGCATAAATGTGCAAGTTAGTGAAAACTGCACGCAAAAAGGTGTTTACTAGCAGAAATTCGCGCAAAAATGCTGAAGAATTTTCATGAGGGTTTCAAAAAAGAAAATCCACAAATTGCTGGAGAAATGGGGAGAGCTGATTTGAAGACTGGAAAAAAATGAGAAACTGGGAGAACTGAAATTGGCTGATCCTAACATCCCTACTGGTTGACCACTGTGAGAACAGGATGATGTCAGACCAGATGGGCCTTTGATATGCTCCATATTCTTTTTTTTTTTTTAAGGAATGTATTTTGATTTTAGAAACAAGTGCCAACCTAGCAGTTCGAAAGCACGTCAAGTGCAAGTAGATAAATAGGTACCGCTTCGGTGGGAAGGTAAACGGGGTTTCCGTGCGCTGCTCTGGTTCACCAGAAGCGGCTTAGTCATGCTGGCCACATGACCTGGGAAGCTGTACGCCGGCTCCCTCGGCCAGTAAAGCGAGATGAGCGCCGCAACCCCAGAGTCGTCCGTGACTGGACTTAACTGTCAGGGGTCCTTTACCTTTACCTTTCTTAACATTAACCAACCTCAGCAGTGGGATCTGTTTGATATGTCAAGTGATTACTATGGGTCACTGAGTGCATACTTTTTTTTTAAAGATGCACAGCTATGGTTTCTTTGTTTTTTAAAGTCTACAGCTACAAATGTAAAATGTGATTGCAAACAAATATGATTGGAAACATACGCTAGAAATAGCTGTGACACCCTGTTGAGTGTATATTTATGGGCAAACCTCGGTGTGAAATGATCCTATCCACCAACTACTGAGTTAGTAGAGCACAAATCAGGGCTCTGTGGTCCTCAAGATGTTGATGGCTATAGCTCTCATCATCCCCAGTCAATGGCCATGCTGGTTGGAATAAATGAGCGTTGTAAACTGCCCTGTGATCCTTGGGTGAAAGCTGATATATAAATTAAGCCAACCAACCATCCAACCAACCAACCAACCAACCAACCACCTACAAGGGCCACTAATTCCCCATCCTTGGTATGGAGGTAATCTGTAGCACCATTCTCAAATGAATATTTTAATTTCAGGACCATGTCATCTTCAAGAGAAATGTTTCCATTCGTTTCTGAAATTTCCATTAGTTTCAAAAACATCTTTTCCCGGTGAGGTCACTGGAAGTCCATTGAATTATCCACACTGCTGTTGTGCTTGGCAACAAATGCAGGGTTTCCCCCCTCAAGAGTATCCTTAATTTTAGGAACCATTCTAGACCTTGTTTTGATTTTAAACATAGTTCTGGGATTTTAAGAGTTCAGCATCTGCTACCAGAAAACCGAGTTGTATCAGATGTGCTACCAGACCTTGACAGACTCTCTCATTCACAAGGCAACATTTCCAAACATCTCCAGCTTGTCATCTTTTGTTACATGTTTCCTGTCTCATTGGAAGCCAACATCTTCTGAAAAATCCAGTCTATCTCAGAGACAAAAGATCAGCGAACCAAATGTTCTGCCATGCTCTCAACAAGGACAGGGAGATGGTTGTGAATGAAGCTGTTTGGATCAAGATAGACACATGCACCCCCTTTTTAAAAACCCAGCAAACTGTGGATAAGCCCCTCCAAACTCCATTGAAGAAAAGCACTGAGGTGCTGGCAGCTGGCCCTGCCATTAGGCAGAGTGAGGTGGTTGCTTCAGGTAGCTGATTTTAGGTGTCATTCCAGGGCAGCAAATTGTTAGTAATATAAAAACTACCGGTACTACTACTACTGCTACTACTCACATATAATAGAGGTGCAGTAAGAAATATCCGCAAAACAGAACCATGGAATAATTTGTTTTGTATATATCATAATCATACGGATTTCCATTTTTTGGAAGTATTTCTATGCCTTATAAAAGTAAGATAGTTGTTTATTTCCTTGACATCTGATGGGAGGGTGTTCCACAGGGTGCGTGCCACTACCGAGAAGGCCCTCTGCCTGGTTCCCTGTAGCTTTGCTTCTCGCAGTGAGGGAACTGCCAGAAGGCCCTCAGAGCTGGACCTCAGTGTCCGGGCTGAATGATGGGGGTGGAGACGCTCCTTCAGGTATACTGGGCCGAGGCCGTTTAGGGCTTTAAAGGTCAGCACCAACACTTTGAATTGTGCTCAGAAACGTACTGGGAGCCAATCACTGTGCTGTGCAGGTGATGGCATCCTGCAGCTCCCTTCTCATTGAGAGATCCATGCCACGTTATGCAGGAATTGGGGTTCTAATGTAGCCAGCACCTACCCTCCCATTAAACACCAGGCAGGTGCCTTCACTATTACCTTTTCAGTGCCAACAAGCCTTTTAAGTGGAGATATTTGTCCCATTTTGTATCTGTGTTGGATTTGAAATTGTTTTTATGTATGAAATAGTTTTTATAAATGTTTTTTTTTGGAGGGGGTCTATGCCAAAATTGCTGAAGTGTAATTGCTAAGAAGCTCTTTAGATGTTTCATAGCAAGCGGTTTGTAAATGAACATTATCAGAGTTTAAGGGCACATCAGTCCGGCAGTCACAGTCGAGGAAGGTGCAAAGCCAGTAGGAGGCAGTGACAGATTTACGTATAAGCTAAACAAGCTATAGCTTAGGGCCCCACTCTCTTGCCCCCCCCCAAAAAAAATTAAAGGAAAAAAAGCTGGATGTACATTTCCAATATCGATATATATAAAAAACGTTCAAGATGGGTCGTTTGATGTAGCCGCCATGTTCCGTAACCGCTTGACCGATTGCCTTCAAATTTGGACACAACATTCCTTGCCCATTTGGGAAGCTTCTTAGGTACCTAGATTGCAAAAATATCACACCTTTCCCAGGTAAATTCCTGGATTTGTGCAAAAACAAACAAACAGCGCCCTCCAGTGGATGTCAAAGACCACAGGTTGTGATATATTTCAGAGCTTACAGGGTTAAAACTGCTCTGATCACATGACATGCTGTTTTTCTGTCAGTCAGCATTTGGGACGCTTTCTCTTTCTGTTCTGCTATGCTGGGAGTTAGCCATGCTGGGTCATTTGTGCTGTAAATAATAAAACTTCTACATAAGGAAGAATCCAGCTCCTGAGAGATTTATTGCTGCAGGTCCTTTACACACAGACCATCTTCCTGCTACGTGAGTGACTCTGAAATAGCTAAAATTGCTCTGCTAACAGCCCAGAAACTGGGAGGGGAACGTAGCAAAGCTGAAAGCATGCTGGACACCATTGCTGGTTCTGGAGAACCAACCCAAGTTTGGTAGGCGAAAGCGGGGTCGTGTGCGTGGGGGACGGAGCTAGCATTTTTACCGGAGGCAGGCAGCATTTCAAATGGAGAAACTGTGGGGAGGGAAGCGAAAACGGGGTCTCCTTCCAGTGGGGGGGGGTCAGGCAGCCCAGGAGGAGAGAGGAGAGGGAGGCAGGGGGGTCGTCAGAGGGAAGCTGCGCACAAACTAAAGAGAGAGAGAGTCCGCGACGAGAGAGGACAGGGAGGGGGGAATGGGAGAGGAAAAAACAACAGGTGACGGGGAAGTCTCAGGGCTGTTTCCACAAAATGAGCCACAGCAACGCGTGGCCGGGTCTACTAATGTAAGATAAAAAAATAAAAATACAACCTACATACAGCAACAGTGTTTTGTATTATGTAGGCTCCTATGATGTAAGTAATGGGCCCCACCTGCTAGCCCTCCACCCTCAAATATCACTGGTTTGCTCATTTCTATATATAGGGTGCCTACATTCTGCATGTGCAAATGGCCTTAGGTCCATAAATTACCATATAGCAAATATTCAACACAAAAAACAGCGACAATTTGTTGTTGACAAAGGACAGCTGGACATATAAAGGGCCCCATTACCTTCAGTAGCTTAGGGCCTCATCAAACCTAAATCTGGCCCTGGTGGGAGGGATAGGTTGGGCAGCAAGGGAGTGGCCAGGAAGTGGCACAGAGGCTGGATAGAGTCAATGGGAAAACCTGTGTACAGGTATGTGGGGGACCCACCAGTCCATTGGTGTGCAGACAATTGTGGCTCGTGAGCACAGTATATTTTCTTGCAGGAGCCACATTGAAATGAAAGGGAGTTGTAGAAGAGCACTCCTGTATGCCTTTCCAAAGTCCCCATTCATTCCACTGGGCTTCAACAGAATAGAACTTCTTCTGTCTGAACTACCCAGGGAAGCCCTAGCCATGTGCTTTAAACAGCGGCCGGACAGGAAGTACAGATCAACTCAGGAAGTGTGTTACTCCATCCTCTCTGCATACCTCAGCTCTGTGTATTTAATGCATCTCGCAGTTCTCCATCCTCCCTCTTGAAATGTGGCCGGTAAAGAGATGCTGAAAGTATTATTATGCTGCTGAGACCACAAATTCTCTATGGCAGTATTTTTCATTAGTTAGCTTCAGCTTGTTTAACCTTTCCTCGTGTAAAACGATTCTTCTGGTTTTCATTTCTGTTTTGTCTTCTATGCCTGTTATTTCTTCTGGTTTTCCTTCAGCTTCCTAATAGTGTATTGTCCACCACTTAGCTCACTAACTGGGCAATCGTGTAAATATCTCCTCAGGACTATTAAGTTCAATGGAACTTAATCAGTTGAATGTGCATAGGATTGCAGCCTAAATATAGCACATTCACATTTACATTTTTCTTAAGAATTGTTGACATGTTTCTTCCACTGAAAGGTTAATTCACCCATGTTCCATTGAAAATGTTGGTGAATATTATTTTTTGTTTATTCCCCTATGGAAAAAGATTTATACACCTCTCAGATTTATACACCCTCTAAGCTGTTTATATGACATGATACCACAGAGCCTAGGGCTTGCCGACCAGAAGGTCAGCGGTTCGAATCCCCACAATGGGGTGAGCTCCCGTTGCTCGGTCCCAACTCCTGCCAACCTAGCAGCTCGACAGCATGTCAAAGTGCAAGTAGATAAATAGGTACCGCTCTGGCAGAAAGGTAAATGGCATTTCCGTGTGCTGCTCTGGTTTCACCAGAAGCGGCTTAGTCATGCTGGCCACATGACCCGGAAAAACTGTCTGCGGACAAACGTCGGCTCCCTCGGCCAGTAAAGTGAGATGAGCGCTGCAACCCCAGAGTCGTTCGCGACTGGACTTAACTGTCAGGGGTCCTTTACCTTTACCTTCAAAAACAACAACAACTTAAACTCTAATCTCCATTCTGTCTAATTCTGAAGTTCAGAACAAATACTGAAGCCATAAGAGTGCTGGTCTGCAAATTAGCATAGAACCCCTGCCAGAAATATGGTGGTCTCTAGCAATGATGTGAGAAAAGTCCATGAATACTTCACTGAAACAACTAGACATTTCAAAAGCCCTGTTCAGGCACACTGCCTTCATACAATGAAAATTGCTTGTGCATGAGGGGGATAGCCAGTCTACGCTCATTAGTCCTGCTCTCTCTGTCCACATTGTGCGTGAAGGTCCAAAGAGAGGAATGTAACAGCAGCATTGCCCCACAGCCAATTAAAGTTGTTTCTATGGCAACATCACTGATGGCAAACCAAGTCAATTCAGAGTGGGGAGAAATGCTCCTTGCATTTGCATTGCTCTTGCTCCAAACTAGCTTCAGCTGCCTTTTTAATACCCTCTGACTGGCTCTGCCTGCAGCAAGCAGAAGGGCTGTTTTCCTAGCAAACAAAAAAATGGTTCGGAAGCTGCCCAGGCTGTCACCCACAAAGGTGCACTATTGCTACTGCCTGAATGCAAGGTGATGTGGATGCTGGGCACTTGAATGTGTGTGTGTGGTGCCAGGGGCGTAGCAAGGTAAACTGGTACCCGGGGCAAAAATTTTTTTGTCATCCCCCCCTCCCCAGGCATGGGAAGGTCAGGTGGTACCCGGTGCGGAAAATTTCTTGTCAACCCCCCCATTGATCCCCCCCTGCAAAAATGGTTTTACGTTATTTCATATTTTCTTACAAAGGAATAATAACAAGTAATAATAATAATAAAAACTTTTATTTATATCCCGCCCTCCCCGGCCAAAGTCGGGCTCAGGGTGGCTAACATCAGATACATAACATTGGTATAAAATCAAACAATAATTAAATTACCTCCTAAAAACATCTCAAAATCAAATTAAAGTCTAATTAGATGGCTTTCCACAGGGTTAGGGTTGGGAACAGTAAGTGCTCCACTGAACTGAAATTTCAGCCTTCATGACATAGGAAAACAGCCAAGTGAACAGCTATTTTGGTGGAGGAGGGTCAAGATATTAACCAATATGCATGAAATTTCATATATAGCTATATAATCCCTAGTATAGTAAGATAAGACCTTCGGAGCAGGCATTTTAAAAAAAAATAATTAAAAAAATAATAATTCAATTCCCCCCCCCCAAAAATTGTTCCTTGATAATTTGTCACCCCCTCCATTATGGAACCCGGGGCGGCCTGCCCCCCCCTTGCTACACCACAGGGGTGTGGTGCCATGTCTCTGCAGTGGCCCTGCTGGGTGGAAAACCCTATGAAAGTAAGACAGGCACACTTTGTGGTGGGGAAAATTATTTGTTCAATGCACCCCCCTCTTTTTGCTCAGGCCTTCATTCCTCGATCCCTTGTTATATTTCCTTTTAAGTGGCACAGAAAACAACAACAACGTTGTTTGGAATGCCTTATATTCCCTGATATTGTTTTAACTACCCTCCCACTCTATATCTGTCCATGATTTTGGAACTGAAGCTCTCTCTTTTTTTCTGGGGGAGATTATATGCCTGCACCAATACCACCTAGAGAGGTAAATGCATGGTCACTGCTGATGACCACTAAGTCACCTCCCTCAGGTGAAGACTAAAACATCTTTCTGTTCAGCGGGCAAGAGCAGCTTCACTGCCACGTTGGACTTGCCCACCCATTGCTTGCTATTCTTCACCCTAGCAAACTTTTTATAGATGAAAGCAAGGGGTACAAATGCCCGTTTATTATTTAATAACAGATTATAGCAGTATTCTGTATGTGGGAGATGATAAAATATTGCACCTTCCGCTGATAAACACGGCTCGGCACAAATTTTGTCACTACCCGAGCAGTGGAGTTCCTTTTTGTCTTAATATTAGTGTTTGACTCTGTGGGGTCTGACATCTCTATTCTTTTGTCTGACAAATCTGTGCACCGACTTGTAAAAAAAAGAAGAAGAAGAGGAAGAGGAAAATCAATATTGTTTTCCCTGGCACATTCTCTGCAGTTGAGTTGATTTATTATCACAGTTCCCTTTCCCCTCTATTTTTTTTATCAGTCTGTTTCTATTGCTTTAGGGTTGAGTTCCTGATAATATCACAGGGTAGAAGACACCAAAGAGTTTCTGTGACCTTATCCCCTATGTGATCTTGTCCACTATGATTGTGAACTATAGCTATAAGGTGAACAGTGATTTTATCTGGACTTCATGATCAGATTTATGTTCTGTTTTGTCAGAAACAAGGGCAAAGTGGAGCCATGGATATATTTTTACAGGAACAATATAAACTCTAGATCTACACCCCCAAAACATTCTTCATAGCTAACATTAATAAACCAAGCTAATTTCCCCTAGATTTGTTTAAAAGAGATTTGCATAGAACTAAGGCGGGACCCAGGTGGCGCTGTGGGTTAAACCACAGAGTCTAGGGCTTGCTGATCAGAAGGTTGGCGGTTCGAATCCCTGCCACGGGGTGAGCTCCCGTTGCTCGGTCCCAGCTCCTGCCCACCTAGCAGTTCGAAAGCACGTCAAAGTGCAAGTAGATAAATAGGTACCGCTCCAGCGGGAAGGTAAACAGTGTTTCTGTGCGCTGCTCTGGTTCTCCAGAAGCGGCTTAGTCATGCTGGCCACATGACCCGGAAGCTGTCTGCGGACAAACGCCAGCTCCCTCGGCCTATAGAGCGAGATGAGCACGCAACCCCAGAGTCGGACACGACTGGACCTGATGGTCAGGGGTCCCTTTCCCTTTACGGTGTGGTGTACTTGAAAATGAGAGATGAATGAGTAAAGCTCAACAAAAGACCTCATTTTGCAGTTATCAGTCATACTGAAGAAAGCGGCAGGTGTTGAGATGCCATTTACAAGCTTTGTAAACCAGGTTTCACTGTGATTTCTCAATAATCAAGGTAGATATTGCGTTATGATAGCCTTTGCATGTTTCTTAGACTCCTTGAAAGTGGGTTCTGGACTTTACAAACAGTAAAATGTAGAATGTATATTCTGAATGCACACACACCAACTTGCTACCCCAAATTGCAATTTTCAAGGCAGATATTGCATTGTAGTGTTCTGTGTCTTTTTAGCTCTCTTGATAGGAAGTGCAGGTGCTGAGGCATGCTTTGAACCTGGAATGAAGAACTGTAGGGCAAACATGCATACTAGCTACTCTCAGTTGGAAATATCAAATTGCAATTATTTATTTTACAGCTTTTCTTGCCCCCTTTAAAACATGTATAGAGGTCAAGCTTCAGACTTAAAATATAATTGGTATCCATAATCCCCATACAATGTTAGTGGTATATATAGCACAATTCCTGTCAAATTATTTAATTCCCTCACCTTTTAGTTTGATTCAGGGGCGTACCCAGGATCAAAACTGGGGTGGGGGGGGGCAAGCCATGGTCATTCAGGTTCAAAAACAAAAACAGCTTCAAAAAACAAAAACAGCTTCAAAAAACAGAAAAACTCCCCCCCCAAACAGAAAGCCCCAAATGGCTGAAAAACTCAGTTTCCCAGGATCCTCAGTCCTCGCAAAGGAACTACTCACCATGCAAGGGAACTCAGTTTGCCAAGCTCCCTTGCAACGATGAATCCCGGCAACGATGAATTCGCCCCCTGACACTGCCCAAGTCTCAGCCTGCATCCCCATTTGACCAAGCAGGGTGCAGGCTAGGATCCGGTCTCTGATAGGCACGCCAGCTCTTTGTCGGCATGAGGGAGGGGGAAACAGCCGGCGCACACACACACACACACACACACACACACAGTGGCCAACTGCCTCGGCAAGAGCGGAAGAGCTCAATTGTTATTGAGATTTTGGGAGGGGGAGAAAGACCAGTCTTGAGCTTTTTTTTCCTTTTAGGCTGCCGATAACCATTTAATTTTTTTTTGCTTCGGGGGGGGGCAGCTGCCCCCCTGCCCCCCCCTGGGTACACCCATGGTTTGATTGATGCCACCTGAAGTTTCATCACAGAAATCCCACAATGAAAATGAAATCTAGTGATGTCACCGGATGTCCTTTTCTGGAAGTCCCACATGTGATCTGCAGTGGACCAGTAGGGTGAGGTTTTAGCCCTCTAAGTCAAAATACAGTGTTAGATTTCCTATTCTGATTGGTCTCTTGGGGAATCACATGTCAGTAGTGGAGCCCTATGTCTCTATAACAGGGGTGGCCAACTTCCAAGAAACTGTGATCTACTCACAGAGTTAAAAACTGGCAGTGATCTACCCCCTTTTGGGGGGTTCAGGTCAAAGTTGTTGAGCTTCTTTAGGGAAGAGGAAAGTGGTGTTGAGCTTTTGTAAGGGAAGAAAGCCCTGTTTTTGGTGGTTCAGGTCATTTTAGGGGTGCAGGGCAAAGATGTTGAGATTTTTTTAGGGGAGCCAAAGTTTTTTAGCTTCTTTGGGGGGAGCCACTGATCTACTGGTGATCTACCACAGACGTCCAGTGATCTACCGGTAGATCACGATCTACCTGTTGGACATGCCTGCTCTATAGTATAGGGCCAATCTGGCACCCCATTGCTTGTCAAAAGGCATACGTTAGGAGAAATGAGCCCCCAAATACACGCACATTTTCATGTGGATTTTTTTAAAAAAGTTAATAGACCGATGAGAAAACCAAATTTAAGATTGGAAAAATGAGAAACTGAAATTCACACCACCTGTCCATCACTAGTTGTAAGAGTTGGTGCAGCATAATGTCACGTAACAGCTTGGAGACGGAGATATGAAACTGGAAGCTGTAGATGGCCTTCTGCAAAACTGCGGTTTCCCATCTTCAGTCTCTGCTCTCATCTGCAATATATAGATAAAAATGCTCACCTACCTTACATGTTGTTGCTGCATCCCTTCAAGGATTACAACATTATCCATGTGATCTGCTATCTAAAGGGGCTACCTATAGGTGAAGTATTACTGTAAAGATCAAATAAATAAGTAAATAAATGAATGAGTCAATACCTTTTCATGCAACCAGGAAAAGCAGTGATGGAGGTTTTCAAGCCCCACATTTCCCATTTTTCTGGGGGGTGCTCAATCGTATGTAGTACTGGCACTCCACCCCCAATATTAAAAGTGTAGCACTGCCCATTAAGCACTGGTTTTACACACACACACACACACACACACACACACACTCACACACACTCCCTCCATGGTTTGAGAAGATGACTCGATGGGTGAATTTTTTCCCCTGTTTTTGGTGGGAGAGGTGTAATAAAATACTCTGCAAACAGTTTGTATCTGATCAATGGAAAATGCATTTACAAATGCTCCAGGTTAATGTGCTGAACATTGTGAAAGAATAAGTTATTGACTCTTGAGGAGTGATGTCGGTTCATGTTTTCCTGAACAATGTAATGTACAAGCATATAAAAAGAATGGCAGGAACTGAATCTTAATTCACTGGGCTCATTTGGATGGTTGCAATGAATAAGATGAGATAAGAATTGCATCCAGAATTCTAGAGGTATCTAAGCCACAACTTTGCATTCTTGTATTCTTAATAAATGGTGTGTGTGTGTGTGTGTGTGTGTGTGTGTGTGTGTATATATATATAATATATATATATATATATATATATATATATATATATATATATATGAAGGGGACGTGGGTGGCGCTGTGTGGGTTAAACCACAGAGCCTAGGACTTGCCGATGAGAAGGTTGGTGGTTCGAATCCCAGCGATGAGGTGAGCTCCCATTGCTCGGTCCCTGCTCTTGCCAATCTAGAAGTTCGAAAGCACGTCAAAATGCAAGTAGATAAATAGGTACCGCTCCAGGTGGGAAGGTAAACAGTGTTTCTGTGCACTGCTCTGGTTCGCCAGAAGCGGCTTAGTCATGCTGGCTACATGACCCGGAAGTTGTACGCTGGCTCCCTCGGCCAATAAAGCAAGATGAGCACCACAACCCCAGAGTCATCCGCGACTGGACCTAATGGTCAGGGGTCCCTTTACCTTTACCTTCATATATATATGGGCTGTTAAAGGAGCTTTGCCTGTTTATGAATGTAATTCCTTTCGGCACCTTCCCCCCTCTGCAGAAGAGTGAGGAACCTATTAGGATGGTCCGCCCTCAGAGGCTGATGGGTCCAATGGGTTTCTGGACGTCTCTGGGGGGATTTTCCGGCTGATATTACTGGCCCTCTTGTCAAAGCCCTGGCCAACTTCTGGAACATCCAAATGGCTCTGGCTGTTGATACGATTGCCTCTGAGTGCCCTCTCCCACTTAGAAGAGCCCATTGGGCTCCCTGGTATACTCCTGAGCTTAGGGTGAGAAAATCAGCTGGAAGACGGCTCAAACACGAGTGAATGCAATTAAACCCTAGTGACAGCTCATCACTGATTCTACCTAGTGGCAGTGAAGGCAGAAAAGAAGGCATACTTGGCTGCCTCCATTGCATCCTCATCATGTTGTACGGCAGAGCTTTTCTGGGTTGTACTGGGCCTTTTACAGGCTGGCCCAAAGGAGGTGGTAGCTCGCTGTGACTTGTTTGCAAAGCATTTTGAGGATAAAATAGCTTGCATTCACCAAGACCTTGACTCTGCTGTTATAGCAGATGAATATCATGGGGGGTCCAGAGTACAGTCTAGTCCTGTTGTGTTGGATGAGTTTCAGTTGGTAAGGCTTGAGGATGTGGACAAGTTGCTCAGATCAGTCAGGGCGACCACTTGCGCTCTAGACCCTTGCCCCTCTTGGCTGAAAAAAACCAGCAGGAACAGTGGCTGGGCTAGGGAGGTGATCAGTGCCTCTTTACAAGAGTCAACAGTGTGATGCAGCAACTAAAAAAGCCAATGCAATTCTGGGCTGCATCAATAGGAGTATAGCATCTAGATCAAGGGAGGTAATAGTACCACTATATTCTGCTCTGGTCAGACCTCACCTGGAATACTGTGTCCAGTTCTGGGCACCACAGTTCAAGAAGGATACTGACAAGCTGGAACGTGTCCAGAAGAGGGCAACCAAAATGGTCAAAGGCCTGGAAACAATGCCTTATGAGGAACGGCTTAGGGAGCTGGGTATGTTTAGCCTGGAGAAGAGAAGGTTAAGGGGTGATATGATAGCCATGTTCAAATATATCAAAGGATGTCATATAGAGGAGGGTGAAAGGTTGTTTTCTGCTGCTCCAGAGAAGCGGACACGGGGCAATGGATTCAAACTACAAGAAAGAAGATTCCACCTAAACATTAGGAAGAACTTCCTGACAGTGAGAGCTGTTCGGCAGTGGAATTTGCTACCAAGGAGTGTGGTGGAGTCTCCTTCTTTGGAGGTCTTTAAGCGGAGGCTTGACAGCCATCTGTCAGGAATGCTTTGATGGTGTTTCCTGCTTGGCAGGGGGTTGGACTGGATGGCCCTTGTGGTCTCTTCCAACTCTATGATTCTATGATTCTATGATTCTAAGAGGGGGTGGTCCCTGGCTGCTTGAAGGAGGCAGTGTAAACCCTCATTGGATTCAGAAAATCTAAGAAATCACCATCCAGTTTCCAATCTCGCCTTCTTGGGCAAGATTCTTGAGGGGTAAAATGAATGTTAGTAGGCAGAGAACACAATATCTCCATTATGATTTTCCAAGGGGATATTATAGCTTATATTAATTATTTGAATAAAGTCTTTTTTGGATCTTGCAGTTCAGAAAATGAATTTTTTTTGGCATATGTTTTCAGAGGAATGGGTGGGGTGTGTGTGCTGTATATAACAAAAGCATATTTCAGTGACAGAGGCAGAAGGAACAAAATAAAAAAAAATCCTTCTAATAGCACCTTAGAGACCAACTCTGTTTGTTATTGGTATGAGCTTCCGTGTGCATGCACACAAAAGCTCATACCAATAACAGATACAGGTGGGTAGCCGTGTTGGTCTGCCATAGTCGAAACAAAATAGAAAATTCTTTTCAGTAGCACCTTAGAGACCAACTGTGTTTGTTCTTGGTATGAGCTTTCGTGTGCATGCACACGAAAGCTCATACCAAGAACAAACACAGTTGGTCTCTAAGGTGCTACTGAAAAGAATTTTCTATTTTGTTTCGACCAATAACAGAGTTGCTCTCTAAGGTGCTACTGGAAGGATTTTTTTGTTTTGTTTTGTTTTGTTTCGACTACGGCAGACCAACACAGCTACCTACCTATACCTAGAGATAGAAGGGAATTTGATGTGTGGATAGCGTCATAATCTAGTATCTGTCTGATTTTCAAACAGTATCAGTATCTGTATCTGTCTGATTTTCTCAGTCACTGCTCACTCCCTGTCAGATTCCTCTAGCTTTGATAAAGCTGAAAAACTCATTGGGGAGTGTGTGTGTATGTGTATGTGTGTGTATTTTTTAGAAATGCCAAAGAAAAATATGGAAGAAATTATCACAAGGGCATTAAAAGGATTTCATTTCCTTGAGCATATATATGCATTCTGCTGTGTGGATAGCGTCATAATCTAGTTTCATCACTAGGAGGCACTAGACTTAGTTGTCTGGAGCTTTCTGTGTTAGTTCTGATCTTGTTTAAAGTTCTTGATTTCTATGTCCTCTAAGCCTTCCACAACAGCTGCTATATACAGAACACAGCAACCCATTTCAAGTTTCAACACCAACTACAACCCTCTCATTTTTCAAGATGTCAAACCCACAGGAATAGAACTTGGTATGTACACTTAGGCCTTAATTCTTAGCTTGACGGTGTGCTCAGCAGCATGATTCCCGCTAGTCATTTGGAAAGGGACATGGCAAAGGAATCATGTCCAGACCATGCCATACTGTAATTTCTGAAGCGAGGCCTCTTGATGCTAAATTCTTAGAAGTACCAGACCGAGTTTCACCCAAACCAGACTATGTAGCTTCGATTAAATTGCTGGACGTTCACTCGGCATCACTTGTGCTTCAGAATAAAACGCACAGCGAAAGAACAGTATCTGTCTGATTTTCTCAGTCACTGCTCACTCCCTGTCAGATTCCTCTAGCTTTGATAAAGCTGAAAAACTCACTGGGGAGTGTGTGTGTGTATGTGCGTTTTTTTTTTTAGAAATGTCAAAGAGAAATATGGAATAAATTATCACAAGGGCATTAAAAGGATTTCATTTCCTTGAGCATACATATGCATTCTGCTGCGACGTGTCCTCTCTGCCTCCTAGTGTAGCCATTGATCCACAGCCTTTATAATGAAGTCTAATAACAACTCTATTACTGCCAGCCTCCTGATTGGCTCAGGCGCCTACAAAATTAGCTACAAAGAAGCCAGCTTGTCAATATTAATTCCACCGCAGAGATTACTTGTTATGGTAGAACAAAGGTGTTCTGGCTCGAGCTGAACAACTTAACTCCTTGTCTCATAAAATTTAAGCTGCTATTGATCGCCTCCTTCCATTGTGCCGAAGGATTAAACCCACACAGGCAATGGTGTGCACGCACACAAGCACATGCACGGAAGACAGATGCGCGCACACGGATGTGGAATCACTCTTCTGCATTCTCCTAAACCACCAGCTGCCCCCTCCCTCCCTCCACTGTCTCTCTCCCCCCCCCTCCACTCTCCCTGGCTAAGAATCATTCAGTTGCATGAAGCAAATTAAATCAATGGATTTGCCCTAGCAGATGGGTGCTTTAACAGTCAGTTAGCCTTTAGATAATTGAGGCGTTGACTCTGGAATCATAAAATGGATGGCTCGTTTGTACATTTTACTGAAATAGATCTCGCCGAGGTTAAATAAATGAAATCCCATTTGTCAGGCAGTAATAAATGGCCTCTCCTTCTGCAAACAGCTCTGTTTGGCCTAATAAATACCAGGATGTTACAATGCTCCTCCCTTGATAGGGTTATGGCTTAATGAAATGGTCTTCCCTCTGCTTGTTTTTGCCTCCTCCTGCACCGTGTGATAAGTAGCGAACCATCGAAGCTTGTAATTACAATCTTACAGAGAACCCGGCCAATCTGTATATAAATCTCACCATCCAATTACAAGATGTAATAATTTTGCAGTCAAGCTGGTAATGAGGTCTAATACTCATGCATGTGATAATCCCCCCTGGATGCTGACTCTATCAGATGTTAGCTTTGTAATTATACTGGCAGAAAATCATTATTTCATGTTCAGCAGAAAAATGAGGTTGGTGGGAAGTTAATTTTCTCTATGCTCTGTGAAGCATAGACAAAATTTTAATGATTTAATCATTATGGTTATCCCTTTTGCAATTGACCCGTGTTACTTTGGTAGAAACATTGGCACATTTAAAAGTCCCTGTTACCCGATAAAGCTCACCAGGTATGCAGCTTTTAATGTAAGAATAACAGTATACAATTAAACTATTAACCTTCTTGATAGGGGGGGAAAAATCCATGCCTTTTCATTATTTACAGATAGGATTCACTGGCATATTTATGTCCAGATCTCAGTGCAATAAATGACTAATTAAAAGAGTAACATTTTAATTATGATATACACCCTCTCATTTTCTTTGTTTACAGCAGTATTTTAGCAACTCTTTTGTTCTTCTTACCATGCTGCACACAGAATCTGAGGGGTGAGGGATGATCTCCCATCTCCCACACAAATATGCTATGTATAATCAGAACCACGGCCGCCTTCCACAAGCGGACTAAATGCTTTTTTTATTTGTTTGTTTGTTTAGGTTTTTATTTCATCATTTACTTATTTATATTCAGCCTGCTCGGAAGCTTGAAGCTTCTCATGAAACCGGTGAAAACAATGCAAAAATATAAAACTTTTTTTAAAAAACCTTTTATAGAAAGGTTTGAATTTTGACAAATTGTGGTGGGTGGGTGGGGGTTCCTAGAGTTAAGAAGGTTTCAAGGATCTTTGAGGATGGGTGTTCTCAGCTCCCATTAATTTTGTATCCATATTTTTAGCGGCCTTCTCATACAGAGAAGTGTGCAGAGGTTTGAGAAGGTCCCTGGAAAAATGCCATCGGGTGGACTCCCCCCCCAAAAAAACCCCACAGTGGTGCTGGGGTACCAGCAGTTGGCCAGCTCTGAGCATTTTCATTGTCACACAGATTGTCACGCACCATTTTCCATGCTGAGAAGGCAACAGAGATTTGCCATAGTGGTAGGCAGTTGTTAGACTGTCACGTTGTTGTTGTTGTTGTTGTTGTTCAGTCATTCAGTCGTGTCCGACTCTTCGTGACCCCATGGACCAGAGCACGCCAGGCACGCCTATCCTCCACTGCCTCCCGCAGTTTGGCCAAACTCATGTTAGTAGCTTCGAGAACACTGTCCAACCATCTCATCCTCTGTCGTCCCCTTCTCCTTGTGCCCTCCATCTTTCCCAACATCAGGGTCTTTTCCAGGGAGTCTTCTCTTCTCATGAGGTGGCCAAAGTACTGGAGCCTCAACTTCAGGATCTGCCCTTCCAGTGAGCACTCAGGGCTGATTTCTTTAAGGATGGTTATGTTTGATCTTCTTGCAGTCCATGGGACTCTCAAGAGTCTCCTCCAGCACCATACGACTTTCACGTAGATAAGGTTAAAGGGAGAAGAGAAGAGCCGGTATCCTGAAAGCTAAATCAGGGTTGCTATAGCTTAGTTCAGAAGGGGGAAATTCAGACAGAGAGCTGCATCTTCATGGGGATACACCTGGGGGTTGTTTGCTAGTGGTTACTGGGACCAGGGACAAAAGTGGGTGGAGTCAGAAGCAAGGTGGGTGGAGCAACAGATGCATGTGAAGCGCTTTGGGCACTCAAAAGTGGTATATAAATGTTATGCATGATGATGCAAGGGTTTGTAGCATCTGCACAATAAACCTTAACGCTTTGTATGCCAGCTATAATTTGGATCAGTGTTCACTTGCTTGATGGATATATTGGTGGAGGAGCTTGGACCCATCTATACATTCAGAGAATACTGTATAATTCCTAGGAATTATAAACTTGAAACTTGTCCCATAATTTCTCACACAAAGAAAACTAATGCACCGGAGAGAAGACTATGAAATTATTGCTTTTCTGCGAAGAATTGCAATCTGTGTGACTTTCATCAGGAGCCAGCTGACAATTTCACAAAAATGCTGGCTGCGGGGTGAGATCAGATGGTGGAGCCAAGGAAAGCAGCACCAGGGACAAATTTGGGAGATGGAGACAGAGACAAGCAGAACCTGGTGGATCCGCATAGAGCCTGGAAGAATCCGATAGACGAGAATCTAGCAGGTGGTCATCAGGGACAAAGTCTGAGGATTACTGCTTTATCACATTGTGATTCTGACTACTTTGCAGAGTTCAGCCACATCACTGAAAGCCAGTGTGGTGTAGTGGTTAAGAGCGATAGACTCGTAATCTGGTGAACCGGGTTCGCGTCTCCTCTCCTCCACATGCAGCTGCTGGGTGACCTTGGGCTAGTCACACTTCTTTGAAGTCTCTCAGCCCCACTCACCTCACAGAGTGTTTGTTGTGGGGGAGGAAGGGAAAGGAGAATGTTAGCCACTTTGAGACTCCTTGGGTAGTGATAAAGCGGGATATCAAATCCAAACTCTTCTTCTTCTTCTTCTTCTTCTTCTTCTTCTTCTTCTTCTTCTTCTTCTTCTTCACCATATAAAACTATCGCTGCTTTGTCAGGATCTACAAAGATACAGTGCAGTTCCCACATATAATCTGCAATGCTCCAGCAAGCTAGAGGCAAAATTCTCATCTACCTTTCTGTCCTGCCACCAAAGGAATGGCAAGGCACAATGCAGGAATCTTTCCCCATCTCTCTTTTCCTCTCAATGTGACTATCCTTCCTTAATTTTTTTTTTAAAAAATACTGTGGCTATTACCTTAATACCTCTGCATGAGTAAGGCTATTTAGAGTTGCATAGCAATGCTCCCACTGGGCTTCAAGGCATCTTCCCCTCTTCTGGCTTCTCTCATTATAGGGAGCCTTGCTCTGAAACATATTCTTATCCTCTCCTGGGTCCCATCACTACAGTCATGACTGAAATACTTCATCAAGGAAGATTATTCAGTGTGCCCGAAAGTTGGCTAAACTCTGAGTCATTCCTGTCACCCGTGGAAGCTCATTATGCATTTGAATTCCATCCATGGAGAAGGTTTTATTTCTTCTTCTCCTTTCTTTAGTTTGCAAGCAGTGTTGTTCCACAAGAGAGCTGCTGTCTTGGCAGGCCAGCCAAGGAGGGACTCCAAGAATGAGTTATGTAGATTTGCCTGGCAAAGATCTTTCTCCAGTGAGACTGAGGCTGATGTTCTGAAGAAGATCCCCCGGTCACCACACTCTTGTACTCCAGTCAATTGAAAATAGAATTTTTAATTTGTCATTTTGGATCGTATTTACTATAGGATGACAGCCAATTGTTTTAATAACTGCTTTGTATTGTGTGTTTCGCAGCTTTTACTCATTTTTAAATTTTAATTTATCATATTTGTCTTACATTTTTGTTGTCTTGAGTTTTTTTATTTTTAAGGAAAACCGGGGTAGAAATGCTTTTTGCTTTCCAACAGTCAACACCAGAGCTGTCAACCTTCCTTTTTTTTTTTTTGCAATGGGAAACGGCACTGGAATAAGGCAATTTCCCGCAAAAAAAGGGAAAGTTGACAGCTATGGTCAACACATCTGGGATATTTTCAGTGGAAGAAGAAGAAGAAGAAGAGTTTGGATTTGATATCCCGCTTTATCACTACCCGAAGGAGTCTCAAAGCGGCTAACATTCTCCTTTCCCTTCCTCCCCCACAACAAACACTCTGTGAGGTGAGTGGGGCTGAGAGACTTCAAAGAAGTGTGACTAGCCCAAGGTCACCCAGCAGCTGCATGTGGAGGAGAGGAGACACAAACCCGGTTCCCCAGATTATGAGTCTACCGCTCTTAACCACTACACCTCACTGGAAGTTGGCATAACCCTCTTCAGATGATTGACCTGGATGTGTGTGGGCAAGAGTGTGCAAAGGGTTTGGGTGTGTGTGTGCATATAGGGATCCCATTCTGCTACACATTTTTGCCCCCATGTGTCCAGGGCTGAAGGCCCAAAGAGGGTCATGGCAAGACCTGGGCGCTGCCTGGCATAATATAATGACAGAGCACCTGGCTGTGTCTGCAGGCCCGCCCATGAGGCGTCCTGAGGCATTCGTCTCAGGTGGTGGAATCCCGCAGGGCGGTGGCCCCAGGAGTGCCCCACCCTCCCCTGCCACCACTACTGAAAAAGCGAGGAGAGGTGGTAGTAGTGGCTTTCAGCAAGATGTCGGAAGATCTTGTGGAACTGCTGAGAGATCTCGCCAGAAGCTACTGCCGCTGCACGACCCTGGTAAGCAAGTCTTTGGTGGTGGGGCAGTGGTGGGTGGCAGCAGGACCTCCCCATTTTGCCTCAGGTGGCAAAATGGGCTGGGCCACCTCAGTCTGTATAAAAGGTGAGCAATTTATGCAGTGTCATTTGGCCCACAGTGGCAGCATGTGTTATTAACAAGCGTCCACCATCTTTCATTGTATAAATAACTTCACCAAATGGCCCAGCAGTTTACCTTAATCATACTCGCCCCATCTTCAAAACTAAGAGAAGATACAGAGCTCAAAAATTTATCTAGGTTTTCTTGCTATTCAGGGTGGTTGTATATTAGCAAGGTTAAAGTTAATAACAGCTGGAATACGTATCTCTAAATATATATATATATTTAAGCATCCTGTATGTATATTTTAAAATAAACCATTTCATAAAACGAAAAGTTGTTTGGTTATTATTATTTTTTATGGGCCAGAGTAACTTACATGACAACTTGTTAAATCAATTTTATGTTTCTTTCAGATCTACTATTCAATATTTTTTAAACTGTAGATACCATGGCAACCCCATTTCTCATATGGAATGTATGTTGCCTTAGAGATAAAGAGCTTGTGTGTGCACAGGTGGAATAGAGAACAGCATGTAAACTCCACACTCCTCCTAACATTTAAATGTGCACCTCAATCATATTTTTCCTAGCTCATATCCATTTTTGTGTCAAAAACAAAACTTTTGCACCAGCCGGTGCATTTTTTTTGTATTGTTTTCTGATGAAATGTGTACAGAGAAACATTCCCAACAAACTCTGTTTTATTGCATCCCATATATATTTATATTTGGAAAAACTTAAAGGCATATTGTTCTGGTCTCAAACTAATGGGATACAAATTCATCTTACCTCAGTCCAAAAGGTTTACCTATCAGACACACTTAAGCATCTCTTGTGCATATTGAGTTCCCCATTCATTTAAATGGAAGGAGCTGATCTGTGCATTCGTTTGTTTTGCACCCTCAGATGGGCTTCCTTGAGTTAAATGTACAAGGAAGATACTCCAGTAAAAAGACTGGGGCTTCCTTGTTGAGACAGAATAGTAGATCACCAGTGTTAGTGAAACCCAGAGTAGATCCACTGAAATCAGAGTCATTGGCTGATATCTAGCATTAGTCATATTGAAAGCAGACCAATTGAAATCAATGCACATGAGTTTATTCTGAGTATGACTTATGTAGATTGATTTAAACGGGTCTGCTTTGAATATGACTAATGCTAGATATCAGCCAATGATTCTGTTTATATCGGGAGAATATTTGTATAGATAAATATTGGCAAGTTTGGTATCTTGATGGTAGCACCATATATACCCATACATAGTACGTCTCATTGAACTCAGTGGGACTTCTGAGTAGATATGCACAGGCTTGCATTGTAACATTTCACTTGCTTTGGTTAACGACTTGTAGCAAACAAAAATGAAATACAATATTTATTATTTCAAATGTATAACCCACTTTCCCCCCTCGCGGAGAGCTGAGGGCAGCTCACGATAATTTTTTCTTACCATTTAAAGAGCAATGTAACGTCTTGCAGGCAGCACTTCAACCTGCAGGTTGGAAACTTTGTCAAATTGATACCAGAGCAATCTCGCATAACTGTGAAAATACACATGTTTTATTACATGCTCACATAATTGGATGGTGTGCAGTCACCACACAACATTTGTATGTTACACAGTAATATACACACACATCTTACATAGTAGGTGCATGTCAACTAAATTTTAGACTTCTAAATTTGCCCAGACACCAACAGAAGCACAATTATTCATTAGAAATAGAGAGACATTGCACACACTTTTGTAAACCAAGAAAATCTTTAATAATTTTTTTTAAAAAAAGAAATAGAGTGACACATATCCGACCATAGAGAAGGGGATGGAAAAAAATGAAGTAAATCCTTTCTGATTGTCAAATGCACAAGCATTGCTTTATGTGCCTTTTTCAACACTTACTTGGAACTGGAGGGCTGTGTATAAGAGTTACAAAATAGTACTTTAATGGGGGTTGTATGTGTATGGGGGTTCTGGCGGGTGGATTTTAGCCATCTTAGTAGCAAGACCCTAGAGAGATAACAGCCCCTTGCTCTCTCTCACACACAGACATTCTTTAATTTAGAAATAAATTTTTTTTGGCATAATATTTACAAGTAACATGTAACACAAAGCACTTCTGGGATTGTCTCATTTGGTTTTATAAGTAGTATGAAGACATTCTGGGAGGGGAACCAAGCAGGGGTCCCTTTGTTTCTCAGACCCACTTTTACTATATCCTCAGAACATTTTACTATGGGCAAACTAAGCAATAGATCAATAGATCAAGAGGCAAGAGCAGGTAGTCAACATGTTCACAGATGATGTGGTGTTGCTTTTCATGGATTCCACAAATGCATATTTTAAAGTATATGCTGCTTCAAAATAGTTAATGGTGCTGTATCCTGCATTTTTGTATTTTAAGTATTTGACATCTTTCTAATAATGTAGCTGGTTTGCTGATGATTTATGGAACTGATGCAATGCCTTAAGAACCTTTCCTACCCTACATTAATAAAATATTAATTTTATAAATAAAATAAATAACAAATGAAGCTTTGTAAGGAGAAGTAGAGTATGAACCATTTACTTGAATGAATGAATGAATGAATGTGGGAAGGAAGAAGATTTTCCAACCAAAGAATAATGGATAAGTAGATAAATAGTAGATAAGTAGATAAAATTACCTTCCCACTCCGGTGGGAAGGTAAACAGTGTTTCTGTGCGCTGCTCTGGTTTGCCAGAAGCGGCTTAGTCATGCTGGCCACATGACCCGGAAGCTGTACGCCGGCTCCCTCGGCCAATAAAGCGAGATGTGCGCCGCAACCCCAGAGCCGTCCACAACTGGACCTAATGGTCAGCGGTCCCTTTACCTTTACCTTAAGATAATGGACTATACCAAACTGCCAAAATTAACAGCAAAATTAAGAGAATCTAAAGATGAGTGTTTTATGGGTGCATGGATGCCTTTTTCAGGCTGTTTAAAGAAACGTTAAAGTGTGATGAACTTGCGAGCAAGTTATGGGCAACAGAAGTAATTAGATTATAATATAATGGTTATGATCAGATAGATAGAAGGGGCAAAACAATAACTCAATGGAAAAAGGGGTGGAAAGTCGTCAAAAATAAGAGAAAATGCGAAATTGTGTTCTGACTGTATTTGTTTAAAATATTGAAACTTAATTGGAAAAAATAGTTCATTAAAATATAAATTTAATAGGCAGTTCCTAAAATCAGACATACATCTACTATCCCCCTCCCTCTTATTTCGTACTCACACACAATGAGGTTCTCCTTTGGTTTTAGCAACTGGAATTCAGTGTTTTATGAAGAAATAAGAAACAAATAAACTGGTTCTTCAGCCAGAAAATGCTGAAAAGAGAGAGAAAAGAGTAAAGAATTCAATCCTATGTGAGCCCTCCCCCACTTCTTCTTTAGAATACTGCTAGAACAGTACTTAGAACAGGATTCAAAGAAGATATCCACACACCCAAGAAAGCTTTTGACTTGTGTCTCTTAAAAAAACAGACCACAGTATGATTCATGGTGGAGCTCCTTTGACACTGTTCGGAATGGCAAAAGGAACTTCTGATTAAGCTGGGGGATCTGCTTCTTAAAGGGGAAAAGGTAAACAATGAAAGAAACCTCCCCACTGGGTACACTTAAATTAGCTTTGTGGTCTGGTGACCTACCGAACCAAACACAGCCTGCTAGGCATTGAGAAGATCACAATGTGTTGTTAGCGGGGTCTGTGTTCGGCTTGGCCTGGGGTAGATAGTCAGGGTAGAGTTACAGGGTAGACTTGTGAAGATTAGGGAATCAAAGCAGATTGTATGCATACCCTCCAACATTTCTCCAGTGAAAATAGGAATGTCGTATTCCAAATAATAATAATAATAATAATAATAATAATAATAATAATAATAATTTTATTATATATACCCTGCCTCAGCCACTCTGGGAGGCTTCCAACATATATAAAAACATAATATAACATTAATAATTTAAAAACTTCCCTATATGTCTTCTAAAGGTTGTATAGTTACTTATATCCTCGGCTCAGGGGCTGCATAACTTCATACCCTCCAACAACATTGGGACGTGCTAGCTGAAGGCTCAATGACAAACCTAGACAGCATCTTAAAAAGCAGAGACATCACCTTGCTGACAAAGGTCCGTATAGTTAAAGCTATGGTTTTCCCAGTAGTAATGTATGGAAGTGAGAGCTGGACCATAAAGAAGACTGATCGCCGAAGAATTGATGCTTTTGAATTATGGTGCTGGAGGAGACTCTTGAGAGTCCCATGGACTGCAAAAAGATCAAACTTATCCATCCTTAAAGAAATCAGCCCTGAGTGCTCACTGGAAGGACAGATCCTGAAGTTGAGGCTCCAGTACTTTGGCCACCTCATGAGAAGAGAAGACTCCCTGGAAAAGACCCTGATGTTGGGAAAGATGGAGGGCACAAGGAGAAGGGGACGACAGAGGATGAGATGGTTGGACAGTGTTCTCGAAGCTACTAACATGAGTTTGGCCAAACTGCGGGAGGCAGTGGAGGATAGGGTGCCTGGCGTGCTCTGGTCCATGGGGTCACGAAGAGTCGGACACAACTGAATGAATGAACAACAACAAAGCTGAAGGCTGCACCGGCCTGCATGGTGACAGGAGACGAATGCTGGGGGGACCAATATTGGGGGGTGGGGTGGAAGGCAACTCCGCCACTAGAGGTGGGGCACTTGGTTCCTATGTATGATTCCAAAGATGAACGCAAAACTAGGAATCCCAAGCGCCACTTTAGGCATAGAGTGAAAGTTTTGGTTCTTCCCTCCCTCTAAACACCACACCCTTGTATCAAAAGCACTTTGGCATGTGGCATGCTGGACTCTTGCTGAAATTATGGAACACCAAATTGGGCATGTGGAATCAGTTCCATGTGGGCTCCTTTGGCGTTTGGGCGCTGGCCTTAGGATGACCAGGGAAGTGCCTTTGCACAGACATTGTTTCTAAGCTATAACCGGACACGTCTTCTTAATTGATAATCATACCTATTGATTTATAGGACACACGTATAGAACAGCAATTTTGTTGTACTGACAAAGCCTTGCTGTCAATAACGTCTGTGACAAATGGCAGAGGCACACCTGTTGCTGATCTGCTCCACGACATCTCAGTCACTCCTGGTGACTTGAACAATCAGGATTTATCTTTATTTATCGATTATGGATACTTTGAATTACTTAAGTTTCGTAGCCTATCACAGCTTTCCAGGCTACAGGCAGTTTGCAAGCTGCACCTGCTGAATTTCAGAAGGTCTACTACCTTGCTAGATCAGTCAAAAGTCCATCTGGTCTCACAGCCGATTTCCAACAGTGGCTAGCCATATGCTACCCCACCTTCGCTGGCAACTCGCAAACAGGATATGTGATGGGTGCCCATCTCCTGTTCTTTGTTCTGCACACCTGGTATTCATCAGCATACTGCATTTGTACATGGAGGTTCCATTTTGTTATCATGGATAGCAGCCACTGACAAACCTGACCCCCTCTATTCCTTTTTCAGATTCCTACTTTATTTCACCTGCATTACATTTTGAGTGATTTCTACTCCCATGAGAGAGGGAATTTTTTTATTGCTTAACTCTTTGGACCACTGCCACAGCCAAATAGGTGCAGCCAGCAACAAAATGTCCAGAATTCCGTCAAGTCACCTTTGCCCTCTTTCAGAAAACTCCATTCCATTCCCCCAATTTTCTGCCAGTCAGTGAGGATTCCATGACCATTTCCAACAGTCAGTGAGGATTCCATGACCATTGAGCCTAGTAGGTCTATATTGGGCTGTTTTGGGTTCTCTCCATTTTGGGTTTTTCCCTACTCACACACACGGCTCCCTCAAGCCTGCTGACACCTCTGTATTTAAGATACCATTTGGTCTATGTAAGGATCTGCGCTTGGAGAATGCATTTGCCATTAGAATTAAGATAACTTTGTGAAAGAGGAATGCAATGGGAGGAATTCAACATAGCTCTGTGGCAATTGTTTCAGCCTTTCAGATTGCCAGATGGAATGATACCCCCTCTTCCCATCCTGCATGCTGTTCTGGGGGTTCTCTTAACCCCTCCAAAGGCAATTTGGGTGGCAAGCTCAGGGTCCACATGGGGAGGAGAGGGGGTAGAAATCCTGTTGCACTAGTAGAGGTTCTCACACAGGCTTCTGCTAGTGGGACCAGCTACTTAACTGCTGACCAATTTATCTTAAACTAACGCTGGGGCTTTGAAGCAAGGAGATAAAATGGGCACTGAAATAAGTGTTGTTGCCCTGAAACACTTGCCCCTGAAGGAAATCCATTGTCATCAACAAGGCTTCTTCAGCAAAAGGAATTTGAGAAATGTATCCAGAACTTGTACTATACAGGGGTAATAGTCCCGTATTTAGCTCCACCACATGGAATCGCCTTTGTAAAATGTGCACCTCACCATTGCCAATAAATCTACGTTGGCGGAGCAATATATCTAAACATTATTTTTGTGCGCTGCAGCCCTGAAAATATCCAGCAAAACAAGACACCCAGTACACCAAACTCAATACGGAACTATAGATTTATGTACCCCTTGCCCATAATCATGCCCATGTTTTGACTCTATTCTTCCCAAACTTTCCTCTGATAGATATTATCCTTTAAATTGAGCCGGCGACCTCCGCCCCCCACCCCACCTCACAGATGCGGTTGGGTTTAGGAAATGAGCATAAAATAGCACTTTCAAAATGTACCAACTCCCATTAACCATCATTTAAATATTGTCAATCAAATCTGTTTGCATCTGGTACTGATGCCATGTGAAATTTATTTACTGAAAACTTTCAGTCACACATGGGGAATTTTACAGATGGTGTCTCTCCTCATTTAATTCCACTCTCCCCTCCTCCTTGCCCTCCCCCAACATTTCCCTGCCCCTCTGGACACACAGACTCCAGCTCCAGGTGCCTTCAGCCTCCCTCAATTTGATCCTTTAAAAAATATATAGATCTAATCAGCTGCATGTTAAACAAGAGGAGCTCTTTTATGTATGCTGTGTTAGGACAAGCTCAGCATCGCTGTAGATCACTAGAATAAACAACTCCGACTGATTCAATTACAATGCCTTGGCCAAGCCTTTATCTGCTGGTGACATCATTTCAATCAAAATGTAAAATAATACAATCCAATAGATGCAAGGGGAGAGAGATAGGACACAGCCTGCTGCACTTAGTCATTTAATAAAAAAAAAAAACAAAATAAAAAAATAAAGTGGAAGGGAGCTCCTTCTGACAGGCTTCTAGGACTTCCATTTCCCAAACTCTATTACCTTGTATAATAGTATTCAAAAGAATTGAATTCAGGAAATTGTCTATTACTTTTTATTAGTCGAAGCTGTTATGTAGGATTCAGCCTACTGCGCTGGATTCTCCCCCCCCCCCTGTTCATTTAATTAACGAAACCGTGAAATCTTTCTATTGGTAGGCAGGCAGGTAGCTAGACATTCACTCCAGAATGGCTGTTTTGACCGGAAGGGTATTTCCTTTTCTTCCTCCGTGAACATTTTCATACTTGAAAAGAAAAGAAAAGGAATTGTTAAGCAGAATGGTGTGCAATGCCTTGTAAAAGGAAGGGGAAATGGAGGCTAATTTTCTTGGTCAACTGACCTGATACAGCAATTCTATGCTTGTGGGCTAAACTCAGATCTTCTAGTGTGCAATCAAAGCAGTCAAGTGCTTTCAATCAAAATAATGATGACACGTACTCCAGTTTCCCTTACTTATTTCATTTCTTTCAGACCCTTTTCATCCAGCCCTTCCCCTGAATGTATAGCACTTGGAGCAAGATGCACCCATTTGACAACAACAAAATTAAAATAACAACAATCAAATAACAGTTGTTGTTAAATGAAGACAAAAGCAGCAGCTAAAACAGTCTAAAAAGAAAGAATATGGCCTTAAAAGAAAGAGAGGGAAAAAAGCTTGGCAGGTCAAATATTGGCCTGATTTAGAAAAAAAGTCTGATGGAAAATAGAGGGAGAGGAGGCCAGATGAGCCATTCAAGGTAGGAAGTTTTAAAATTTGGTTGTGGCC
Source organism: Lacerta viridis (assembly GCA_900245905.1). NCBI lineage: Eukaryota > Metazoa > Chordata > Lepidosauria > Squamata > Lacertidae > Lacerta > Lacerta viridis. The sequence continues at coordinate 291,597 of OFHU01003807.1, forward strand.
ACATATAAGACTCCGGAGAGTGTCTCTCTCAACCAGCAGTGCCCTAGCCACCACCAGAAAACAATTAAGAGCCTCACCAACAGACCTCAGTGAGTGCATTTCTGCACTGAAGGGGGTTAGATTAGATGACTCTCGGAGTTCCCTCAAACTCTACAATTCTATGATTCTAAGAAAAGGCAAGATCAGGACCTTGGACAATGACCAAGTATTGGTTCAGGACTGCAGTTAGCTGTGCGCAGTTGATAATGTAACCCAGGAAGCACGTTGGGGAGATTGGAAGTCATAATGGAATCTGTGATGTATGAATTTAATTAATTTTCTTTTCTTTTTGTAATTTGTATTGATTTTGTTGATTGTTTTTGCAAAATTAAAGGACTGCTGTTACCAGTCCTTCAGCTGAAAAGAAAAAAGCAACTGGTTTCAGTAGTGTCTCAGCTGTATACTCTGGAGTCAAGATGAAAGCCCTGCTCCCTGAGTACACTGGACCCAATTCAAGGGCTGGTGATGTTTTCTGCAGCCATCGGCTTATTTTAGGCAGCGTGGTTTCAAGTTGCAGGGACTTTTGAGGGAAATGCTCCTCACGTCTTTCTTGATCTGCTGAAAAGCATGTGGTCCAGACATTGGAATCTGGTGGCAGAGATGTGTCCTCAGGGGTGAGGATGAGATGCAGAACCCAGTGCCAATGGCTCCATAAAGGAAAGATTGAGGAATGGCTCCATCTCCTCCTTAGGGCTCCTGTTTTGTGTGTGTGTGTGTGTGTGTGTGTGTGTGTGTGTTGGGAGGGGGGGCTCTACATCATTTCCCTGGGTCCTGCCACCTTTGCAAAGTGGAAATGGCAGGACCGTTAGGGTAGTGGGCATTCTGCTGGATGTGCGACCTTGGCAAGTGCCCAAGCTTGCCACCTTCTGGAGTTTGCCCTACTAGGGAGGGAGTGTGTTTTTCTGCATCCATTTGCTCACCTCTGAGTGTCACTGCTGTTTGAAGTGAGATGGGTGGCTACAGGGGAAAATGCAGTATCTGATTTGAGAACAGCAGGATGGAACACCTGGTAGACTGAGGAGAGAACTCTAGAGATCATTCTTCTCTGCCAGTACCTCTCTTTGCTGCCACCACTTTCCAGAGGAACTAAGCCAGGAGACACACCAGTTAGCCATTGGCCCACCTGAGGGTTCCCACCCTCACAGAGACTGTCTGACATCATCTGACTGCTAAGCATAGGTGCCAACTCCTTGGGGCCCTTTGTGCCCGAGCACCCACAAAATTCCTCATGAAGGGGCCAGGAATCCACACTACATGGCACCCATAGCCCTGGGTGGTCACAGGGCCAATTTGCACTTCTGCTGCTAAGCATAAAACTTCAGGTATACTGGGCTGAGGCCGTTTAGGGCTTTAAAGGTCAGCACCAACACTTTGAATTGTGCTTGGAAATGTACTGGGAGCTAATGTAGGTCCAACAGCCATTGTTTCTGAGAGTTCTGAGCACTGGGACACCTAGATACCCTCTGCTCAGAGCAGCAGCAGTGGCAGTTGGGGAGAGCATCCTGGAGGAAGATAGAAAACCTTATGTCTTATGCCAAGTCAGACCTTTGGTCCATCTAGCTCAGTATTGTCTACACGGTTTGGCAGAGGCTCTTCCAGGGTTTTAGGCAGGAGTCTCTCTCAGGGAATGAATCTGGGAACTTCTGCATGCCAAGCAGATGCTCTACAACTGAGCCACAGCATTAGAATCGCACCTTCTTAGTGCCTGCTGTGCTCCCTGCAATGCAAACTGCATTCCATGCGCTTGCTGGGAAATTCGAAGGGCCATTAAAACCAATAGCAGTCACTTTCATGGAAATATTCAAGACTGAAATATGGCGCCTCATTTTGATACAGCAAATTTGAACCAAAACAGCTTTGTTATAGGATTTGAATTCCAACTTGGATGAAAACTTCCTGTCCAATTTCTGCTCTTACTTACACTGATTATTTTCAAGGTAACATCATCTTTGAAAATGAATGGATAATGATATCATCTGCTCCGTCATATAATCCCGAAACTTGCTTCTGAAACGCAAATTAACTGGTCACATAATTAGGGTTCAGTTCACAGTCCATTCATAGTTTTGTCAATACTAGGTAAGTCCCTCTGTGAACCAGTACCACCAAAGTGGTTCTGTTTTTATGTATGAAATGTTGGATGGTGTGCAGTGATGGTGACAAAAACAACAACTGAAGCAACAACAGTGACAACAAACAGGAGCGGCAACAAAATATTGTGGTGCAGAGTGTTGTTGCTCAGGATCCATCAACTCCTTTTTGTTCCCCTTGCCCCACTTTTCCACCCTTAAAACAGCCAGCTAGCATGCTGTGGCCAGTGAACATGTGCAGTCCACATTGAATTGTTTTGGGGATTCCCCTCTCCAGAGATGAGGAGGACCTCCTTTATTTATTTTTGTACTCTGAAAAAATTGGGGTTCCTCTGAGTCTGCTCATGTGCCAGGAGAGTGATATTCTGGCTACTTAAAAACAAACAAACAAACAAACAAACAAACAAACAAACAAACAAACAATCACATACTGAGTACCAGTAACCAGCCACCGCCATCACAACCAGTGCATCCATTTTGCACTACAATTCTGCACTACAACACCACAATTTTAGATATGTTGATTTGGAAGGAGCTTCCATTGATTTCAGTGGAACTTGCTTTTTGAGCAAGCGTGACTGGAATTGGTGCCTTGTAGTGCAATCCTATACATGCCAACGTAGACGTCGAGATCAATAGGATTTGCTCCCCGGTATTGGATTGCAACTTTAGTATTTTTTTTTAAATCCCATATGGACATGGCAGAAAGTGAAATCAAAAGAGGTAATTATCTTTTCTGAAGCTAAATTGAGCAGAATGATTGGATGATGGGCTTCTTTTAGCGGAACAAAACTCTCCAGGGGGAAAATACAATCAAATCAATTTTATTGGCACTGTTATAAATGATATGACTACTTAATAGGGATAAATGCCAAGAGACAGATTAAGTCAACTGGGTTTTTTCCCCAAGATGCTTTTAAACACTAGATACATAATATTATTTTTCATGTTTGCTGTTCAGTTTGAAATAATGCGAGTCACAGAGACATGAACAGCTATTGCAGTTTAATACTGTGTTAAATAACACAGCGATTATGCTACAGTTTTGTTGGTTCTACCTTTCAACGAGAAAAGATACTATTGGGTAGAACGCAAAAATTAGTAAAGTTCAAGAGCACAATCCCCACAAAGGTAACGCACCTTTAACTCATTCTTAATGACAGAATTAAGCAGATGATTCAATTTCTACTGTTGAAATAAATGGAAATGATAAGTGGCGAACTTTGGCTGGATCTTGTCACAATAAAGCAATTCTCTTTGACAAAGTATTCAGCATCAGGGTAGGGGGAATCTCAGGCCCAAGGGGATGTGTGTGGCCTTTAAGGACCGTCCTTAAATGTATACAAGTTTATGGGAAGGAGCTGCTTGAGGGGATCGTGACAATGGTGAACCTCTCTCTACAAGAGGATATAGTTCTCTTGTGCCTGGAAGACTCTGGTGAGATATCTATTAACCCACACCTAAACTGTGTTATAATTTCTGGCCAGTCTCATTAGCTCCTAATTGTGGGTTTGTATGTGTGGTGGCTCCTGGATGAGGTAGATTATCTAGATCTGTTTCAATCTGGTTTAAGGTGTTGGTTATGGAACAGAGACTGCTTTGAAATCAGATTACACACTTGCAATATCTGGTCAATACTGTTGCATGGAAATGTTTTCAATTTTAATTGCAACTTCCCAGAATGTTTGACCTGGCCTGAAACTGTTGACACAGAGTTTCTTTTGTGGTACTGTACTTGAAATAGGAAAAGCTGTATACCCCCTAAATATCATTGTAGCTGGGGAAAGTATTGCTGAATGAACTTTTTGTTGTTGTTGTTGTTGTTGTTGTTGTTGTTCCTTGTTCCTCAGAATACTGTTTGAATTCCCACTTTAAATAAATCAGACACTCTTAAGTTATCTTGACGATCCCTCTGAATAAACCATTTACTATATATGCACAATCTTGGTTATGCTCTGAAAATGGAAATAAGTTGGATAACCTGTTACACACCACCCATATTTTCACTTGTGATAGGGGGATTGGGAATCAAAGAAGATAAATGTATAGTAATAGAAATTGGAAAAAAGTCGGACGTTTTGCGTTGCTGAAAGAAATCCTGTAGTTAAGTTGCAGAAGAAACTTCAAAGCTTCAAGATACTTAAAAGTATTCATTGTCCAAAAAAATCCCTGTTCTCCCCACATGACGGTTGCACCCAGCTCCTGTTGGGAATATTTTCTCTTCAACTGTTAGCAGACAGCACTGAGGTCCCTGAATCTCTTTGCAATGTCTGTGTTCAGGTCCAGCAGAGAACCCTGTCCTTTAAGAAACATATTTGATTGCCACTTTACAGTTATTTGTTATCAGATTTTAATTATTGCGAGCCACTTCTGGAGCTGTATTTGGTAGGAAATTGAGCAACACATGCATAGAAAGATGTGCTCATCCCCAGGGACAAAGCCTTTGAGCACTGCTCCTGCAAATAACTGAACAAGATTTCTGCAGTGTTCTGATCTGGGCCCAGCCCACATTCTCGTTGACTTCTAAGGTTCCGATTATAAGCTAGGGCCATCTTTCCAGAATATCAGATTGCCCCTGGGCATGCCACACTTGGAGTTAGAGATTGAAGAACTTCCCCTAAAGACTTTTTGAAAAGGATAGGAAGTTACTCATCCTGAATACTTTGTTTTGGTACAAGCATTCAAACCCTTAAGAATGCAGATTCCAAGAGAAAGAGACCAAGATCCGCAAGGTAAAAGAAAGGGAATGGGACTTTGTGCTGACCATCAGGCAATTGCTTTTCCCTACATCCCCCCACTGTGACACATACTAACTGCTTTAACTGGCAAATCCAAACTGCCCCTTGCCCAAGATTTCACCCTTCAGTAGACTCCTCCTCCTCCTCCTCCTCACCTTAACTATCCTTGAGGCAGTTCTGCTCAGTAGATGCTCCTGCTATACTTACCTCCTTCCACAGCAGGTGGAAGGCTGGTATCTGGTGAAGAAGTCAGAGGCAGTTCAATGGCAACCAAATGTAGAGTTGGAGACCATAGTTCTGTCCCTTTAAATTATCTGCAGCTCCACTTGTGGGGTGTGAGCAGGGCTCTGGGAGTATATATGTGCTCTACTATGGTATATAAATGCTCGGTTAAGCTCTATAGTCTGTTCCTGAGAGCACTTAGCAAGAGGTCTGAGACTCTTCAGAAATGGAGTCTGACCCTTCATTGGTTTGATGGACCTTCTACCCAGGACTTGGATGCAGAGCTTGAAACCTTTCCTTTTCTACTGTATCTGAAAGTCATTTCACAGATGGGCCTGGCTTTGTACCTTGTGGGATCAAAGCCCAGCCAGACATGCAGGTGGTTATTCTAAACCACTCGATGGGTCTGTTCCAACAAGAATTTATTTACTGCTAATTGGCGTTGACCCCAAATTCTTCTGAAGGCAAACTTGGTAGCAAATCCGGAGGCTCCTGTTTGGGCAAACCATGAAGAGGTCCGAGGCTTCAAGGGAAGCTGAATTATTTTAATAAAGCTAGAAAAAAATGCCTTGGGAGGGTTTTGCCTATCCCTGCACCCGATGAAATGTACATCAGTTGAAAAAGAGTATTTGCTTTTGGACTTAGCGTGAAGCAGTGAGCAGGCCATTCAGCTTTGTGTGCAGTGTAGACCAGCCATAAAAGAAATTTGAATACTTTCTATCAAAGTAACCAAATATTAATTCATCACAAAGAAAAATAAGAGCTTTGAAAGACCAAGCAACCGAGATCTTAAGCAGAACTTTCTTTTCTTTTTTTTTTTTAAATACTTTATTTAATTTCAGACTTCTAAAATACAACCATATCAAATCATAAAAGAAATTTGAATACTTTCTATCAAAGTAACCAAATATTAATTCATCACAAAGAAAAATAAGAGCTTTGAAAGACCAAGCAACCGAGATCTTAAGCAGAACTTTCTTTTCTTTTTTTTTTTTAAATAGCTTTATTTAATTTCAGACTTCTAAAATACAACCATATCAAATCAACCAATAAACAAACAAACAAACAAACAAACAAACAAACTCCCTAAGAAACATATAATCTATACATTATAATCCACAAAAAACAACATTTGAAAAAACAAAACACAGAAAAAAGCAACAATTATAAACAACAATTAAAAATTGACTTCCAATTGTCTGTGTATCGCTTCCCTTAATAATGAAACAAGACTTGCTATACCTTATACAATGATTGAAAAACATATATATAACTAAATAAATAGCTCACATTTTCATACAAATCTCCCCACATATATCTCAATCTAAGCAAATCACCAAATCCGTTCTTATACCTTCTTTTTTCAGATAGTCTTCCACATATTTCCACTCAGCCTTAGATCTTTGTTTGGATATATTTCGAATTGCTGCCGTCATCTTAGCCAAATTCATGAATTCCACTAATTTAATCAACCATTCTTGAATTGTCGGAATTTTCTCCCCTTTCCAATTTTGAGCTATAAGTAACCTGGCTGCTGCGCACGCGTACAAAAGAATATTTTTCCTATCCTCTGGGATATTTTCAGGAGTTATACTTAATAAGAAGACCTCTGGTTTTTTCCCAAACGTACACTTAAGCATCTTCTTTAATCTTTCGTATATTTCACTCCAAAAACCAAAAATCTTTGAACATTTCCACCAGCAATGAAAATAACTGCCTATTTTTTCATGGCACTTCCAACAATCCATCGATTGCGTCTTAGAAATTTTTGCTATTTTCTCTGGGGTTAAGTGCCATCTATAAACTAATTTCATCATATTCTCCTTAATTCCAGTACAGGCTGTAAATCTCATATTAACTTTCCATAATTTATCCCATTGCGCTCTGTAGATTGGTCTTCCTAAATCTTGGGCCCATTTTGTCATCACACATTTCACTTCCTCATCTTTTAATTCCCATTCTAATAGATATTTATAAATTTTCCCTAATGATTTATTAAATCCTTAAGCAGAACTTTCATGTTACAGCACGGCTAGAGAGGCCCTTCTATGGATCACTGTCAAAGAGCAACAAAAGTGTTGTGATCTGTGATTGGCTAGAGCAGTAGGTGTTTTCCCCACTGCATGAACAGCTAGATTGACAGACCAGTATATGATCCTCATTTGACTAGGATCACTTGAGGAAAATGAAAAAGAGAGGGGAAATGGTTAGCGAGGTGGTAGGAAAGATGGTGGCGGGGAATGGTTGTGAACAGTAGGGATTAGCTACAAAAGAGGCCAAAGGTGCATGTGATTAATCTCTCAAATCACTGTGGTGTTTTTTTTTAATGGCAAAGTACACTTAGAGAATATTTGGTTCGTCCTTAAGCCTTATGCCAGGGCCATGAGTCCAACTGAGGAAGCCAGCTCAGGAGCGCCTCCATTGACACACTCTCTCTTGCCACCAGAGAAGCAGTTATGGTGGCTTCAGGGTTCTGGCGAGAACTCATGGGGCTCTTGCGAGATCTCACGGGAAGCCAAAGCTTTGGTGAGGGTGGCACGGTGATGCCATGATGTTGGGATGGATTTGCCAGTAGAGAAACTGCTTCATTTGAGCCTTTGAATCCACTAAAATAATACTCCGCCTTGATTCAGTGTGCTAAATTGTAGCTGAGGACTGCTCACATTGGTCCCCCAGGGCCAATTTATCAGTCTTTTCAATTATCAATGAGATAATTGTTAATTTGCTGACAGAAGTAGCAACCACAATGGACTTGAGACAACGCCAACATTTGAAACAATAGAGGGATCCACCCCTTTTATTTCGGGGAGAGAGGTAAGCATGCATTTAACTTTCCCCTCTGTAAAAACAGTTGCTTTGAAGTGCTCACTTTGGACCATGCACAATATAAAATGGGGTGTTCAGACAAACATCTCTAGTATTGTTTCAAGTATGGGAACACACTGAGAATCTCTTCACTTGGAATAGTTTTCCTGTTCATTTCAGTAGGGAGAGCTGTTCTACAGCTTGTGCCTGTAGACTGTCTCCTTTCCATTGCAACGGAGCGCCTTCATGCACTGCAGCACGGCATGCCCATGTAAGCATGTACAGAATACCAATTGCTACTCAGACATTTATGGAGCACTCTGGAGTGTTAAAAATCACTTCACACACATACATTATTTCAGCATTGGTTTTAATAATCCTGTAAGGTAGATCAATATTGTTATACCCGTAAAGCGGATGTGGGTGGAGACTGGGGTTGAGAGAGAAAGAAAGGGGATAGCTTCTTGGATTTGGGCACATAGCCAAGATTTGTGTCAGGGAGAAGCAAAGATCACCAGTGTTGAAGCGATGATTCTTCAAGATCAACTTTGTTGGACTGGTCATGTTGTGCGGATGCCTGATTATCGTCTTCCAAACCAACTACTCTATTCCAAACTTACAAATGGAAATTGTAATGCTGGTGGTCAACAAAAGAGGTTTTAAGACTGTCTCAAGGCAATTTTTTTTTAAAAAAAGTAGTGTAGTGTAAACACCAACAATTGGGAAACACTTGCCTGCGAGCGCTCCAATTGGAGAACAGCCTTTACCAAAGGTGTCATGGGCTTTGAAGACACTCGAACTCAGGACACAAGGGAGAAACGTGCTAAGAGGAAGGCACGCTTGGCAAACCCTCACCACAATCAACTCCTGCCTGGAAACCATTGTCCCCACTGTGGAAGGGTGTGTGGATCCAGAATTGGTCTTCACAGTCACTTACGGACTCATTGTTAAAACTGTGTTTATGGAAGACAATCTTACTCGGCTATGAGTGATTGCAGAAGAAGAAGAAGAAGAAGAAGAAGAAGAAGAAGAAGAAGAAGAAGAAGAAGAAGGTCAGAGCTCAGCTTCTTAGGGTTCTATTCAGTTGTGGCTTTGTGGCAATGGAAAACTCTTCTGCTTGTTCAAGCCAAGAAAACCAGTTTTTATCAGTTCCCTTACCTACTGCAGCCATCCCAGAAAAACTGTTTCTGAGAGCTGAGCCCCCACTTTGAATACTGTAGCTTGTGGTGCATCGGGGAGAGGAGGCCTCCATTTGCTTGCTGCTCCAAGGACAGCTTATTGGTTTTTCTGAACAGACAGGGCTGCAAAAGGCTTGGGTTAATTCTGAGTAACAGTCCCCTTGGCTTTGTCTGCCTGGCTTTTGAATTTTTTGGCCGGATTCTGAATTTCTGCCAGATTCTGGACAGCCAATGGCATGGCACGGCACTGTGATCACTACACCATGAGTAATAGAGATAAGAATGAGTTCCAAACCAATATTTTCTTCAGAGAGAGATAATTTCAAGTTGGTTTTGAACATGGCGTCTTAGATGGTTGCACATGACTGCACCATCAGTCTCGTATCTATATTTTTGCACATGCAATTTTACATCATAAAAGTATAAAGTCACATTACACAACTTAGGACAGATTGCTCCTTACATTGTATCATATCAACTTTGGATAATATTAATGTTTTGCAAATTATAATAACAGATCAATTATTTTTACCTCACCCGCCCCTCAAATCTGTCCCCTGAAAACAATACAAAATTTGCATGCTCTTCCTGCTCATGTGTGAGTTTTTATATACTGTACAGCATTCAAACTAGTAGTGGGGTAGGAGAGCAGAATATAATGCCAATATATTTCACATCTGGCAACCAATGTGCCCATTTGGTTTTAGATAGCACATGGGTTAAGGAGTCTAAAAAGCCCAGAGCATGAATTTTCACTTTCCTCTAGTGGTGATGGTGTCTCATTTACCAGAAGCAATGTATTTAGCATTAACTCTGGAAGAGTAAGGTAAAGGTAAAGGGACCCCTGACCGTTAAGTCCAGTCGCGGATGACTCTGCGGTTGCGGCGCTCATCTCGCTTTACTGGCTGAGGAAGTCGGCGTTTTTCCGCAGATAGCTTCCGGGTCATGTGGCCAGCATGACTAAGCCGCTTCTGGCAAACCAGAGCAGTGCACGGAAACACCATTTACCTTCCCGCCGGAGCGGTACCTATTTATCTACTTGCACTTTGACATGCTTTCGAACTGCTAGGTTGGCAGGAGCTGGGACTGAACAATGGGAGCTCACCCCGTCGCGGGGATTCGAACCGCCGACCTTCTGATCGGCAAGCCCTAGGCTCTGTGGTTTAGACCACAGTGCCACCCATGTTAACTCTGGAAGAGTATACTCGACCAAAGGCTTATTTTGCAGAACACACCTGCATTTACATTAAAACGCCATAATTTTAAAAGGCTGGCCAAAGGATATCATTTTAATTATTGCATTTGACGTGTGCATAAACAGATGACAATTTGCTGGGGGTATCATTGATCATTATTATTTACTTTTAAACTGCTGGATCCCATTTTGCTATACCAATTAGGGGTAGTCAGCTGGTGGTCCTTGGGCCAGATCTGAGCTCTGAAGCAGCTTCATCTGACTCCTGGCCAACTGACCAAATTTTAATCACAGAGAAAGAGAAAGAAAAAAGTCCCAGATCCACTTGTTAAGGAAAGAAGCAATGTGTCACTAGGTATAATTTCATGTTTTATTGCATTGATATCTCATGTACATTTTGGAAAGTTGAGCAACCTCCACCAGCTTCTTGAGGGGTTCTTTCAGGAAATGCATCTGTTCCTCAATCCTCCCCAACTGATGACCTCATATCACCAGCGTGCTTGTAAATCTCTTACAGTTAGTGTTGCTGACTGTATAATATTGCTGGACTTTTGGTGAGGGGATGGGTTGCTTCGGACTCTAATTACAGGTGGGTAGCCGTGTTGGTCTGCCATAGTCAAACGAAACAAAATAAAAAATTCCTTCCAGTAGCACCTTAGAGACCAACTAAGTTTGTTCTTGGTATGAGCTTTCGTGTGCATGCACACTTCTTCAGATGCACACGAAAGCTCATACCAAGAACAAACTTAGTTGGTCTCTAAGGTGCTACTGGAAAGAATTTTTTTATTTTGTTCAGACTCTAAATTAGTGGTTGTAGAACAGAGTGGCCCTCAATAATATAGAAGTTGGCCATCCCTAGTTATGAGAATAAACGCAAAGGTGGCTGGGTAATATGAATGAATAAGGAGGGATCTATGTGTTTTCTCCTCCTCCTCCTCTTTCTCTCTCCCTCTCCTTCTCTCTTTTCTAAACAAGCTAGGAGTTTTTATAATTCATCACCTGGCTGACAGATGAGTTCTGCTGGAGAATATTAGAAAATGTCTCAAATCTCATATATATGCTAATGGTATGCTGAGAGTGGTTGGTGGTGTGCCGGAGTTTTTAATCTGTCTCGACCAGTGTGGAAAGTGGAGGAGACAAGCCATTGCACTCGACAATTTATGATCAAACAACTGAATTGTAAAGAAAGAAGGACATGCAGAAAGGGAGAGTAATTTTCTGATTTAACAGCGTTGTTACTACAAATAAAGAAATCTTGATTTTGACTGCACTCGACGTTAAATGAGTTTCCTGCACCCTGCTCTGAATTTTTCATTTCCAGATTTGTACGAAGCACCCTGCTTAGATACAAGTGACAGATGAGTCACTGATTGCATATGGAAATCAAATGTGTATAATAAAGCCATCTTCTGTTTATTAAATAAACACATGTAGATGACTTCAGTGGAGAATGCACTGATAATTCCTCATTGTGTTCCAGTTTCCTCAAGTCACAAAGAATCTTATTTAACAACCACAAATGGCTGGATGGAAGCTTTTCTGTTTATTACCTTATAACAAACCAGAGGGTTTAATGTATGGCATTTATAAACATTTTATTTGGATTCTTGATTCCATGCTTTAGCTGTAACATTACTGTAAATCAGTGTTCACGCCATTACGGTTTCAGGAGGATGCCTCATCATATTCATATTTTCCGTACAATATTACATTTTCATTATGGAAATGGTAAAGATTAGCCATGGGGTGACTTCAGTATTACTCAAGGATGTGAATGTATTTGAAATGAAGTTGGAACATTTAGTGCTCTGTGATCTGCAATTACACAATTGCCACATTATGTAACAGGGGGAAATAGACAGAGGCCTTCTCAGCGATGATTTGCCAGTGCTTTCCACATGATTTAGATCAATGTTTTTCAAACTTTATACCCTGGCAGGCTTTCCAAAAGACCTCAGAAGGTCAGTTGTGAAATTCCTGCACAGTGAAGAGGATTCTGGGACATGTCATACCCATGTCCTATGGAAAAGCACAAGCCTTTCTGATATTTTTGTGCTGTGAATAAGTTCAGAGGTAAGTTCAGTGCTTCTTCCCAGACATCCATTCAGAACAAGGGCAGGAAGCAGTGGCCTCACTGTGAATTGGCTTTGCTACACTGTCAAATACAGGCACAGGCAAACTCCGGCCCTCCAGATGTTTGGGACTACAATTCCCATCATCCCTGACCACTGGTCCTGTTAGCTAGGGATGATGGGAATTGTAGTCCCAAACATCTGGAGGGCTGGAGTTTACCTAAAAGGTAAAGGTACCCCTGACTGTTAGGTCCAGTCGCAGATGACTCTGGGGTTGCAGTGCTCATTTTGCTCTATAGGCCGAGGGAGACGGCGTTTGTCCACAGACAGCTTCCGGGTCATGTGGCCAGCATGACTAAGCCGCTTCTGGCAAACCAGAGCAGCGCACGGAAACACCGTTTACCTTCCCGCTGGAGTGGTACCTATTTATCTACTTGCACTTTGATGTGCTTTCGAACTGCTAGGTGGGCAGGAGCTGGGACCGAGCAACGGGAGCTCACCCCGTCATGGGGATTCGAACCGCCAACCTTCTGATCGGCAAGCCCTAGGCTCAGTGGTTCAGACCACAGCGCCACCCGCGTCCAAATAGCTAATGATGTAGAAACAATTCAGAGTGAAGGCAAGGATCCCTCAGCACGTATTTTATTCACACAAGCTCCTGAGTGAGCCTTTTTGGCCTTACTATTAGCCTGTATAAACTAGGAATTAACCAAAGAAAACATCTAACACACACACACACACACAGCTGTGCAGGGCTGGGAGAGATTAGCAGTGATGGGCAGATTGCCTTTCAAGGATGCTTATCCATCATTAGCGCTCTTCACAATGAAAAACTTCGGAAATGTCCCTGAGAAACCCCACAGTTTCCTGAAATACAAGTTGAAATCTACTGATCCAGACACTTGGCACCAGAGTTTTATTTCAGCTGCAGAGTTGAAATCTACTTACTAGTAATTATTGACTACGGCTCACTTTTCCCCTCAAGCTAATAGGCTTCACTGAAGAACAGTGCTGTGTGGGTCCCCCCATAGATATTCCAAGAAATAATTTAAAGCAGGCTTCCTCAACCTCAGCCCTCCAGATGTTTTTGGCCTACAACTCCCATGATCCCTAGCTAGCAGGACCAGTGGTCAGGGATGATGGGAATTGTAGTCTCAAAACATCTGGAGGGCTGAGGTTGAGGAAGCCTGTTTTAAAGCTAGGCCTGTTTCCATCATTTATAATGATGGCCAGTCAGAAGGCTGGCCAGAGGTAGAGGTGCTCCTAATGAGTAATTCTGAGGTCTCAGATGTAGAATGAGAGTGGAGCAACATCGCCTCTTCCCTTAGGAATTGGCACCCTCATAGGTCCAGGCTAGGACCTAGAATGGAAGCTTACACTGCATCATGTATATTTAGGCTTAGAATCCTCTTTGGGTGCCATAGTAACCAGGGTGTGCATGATTGGCAGGCCTCATGCAGCTTTTGGATTGGCTAGATATTGAAGTTCGGCCTTCTGTTCAACAGTTCTGCTCCTTAATGGTTTTCTGTGCTTCAACTTTTAGCTCCAGCCTTTGACTTTGAGGGACCTTGAGTTGAAGAACATACTGTACTCACCCCTTGTTCAATTTGTATACAAATGTCCACAGTGAGTGCCACCTTCCCGGCCTTAGCACAATGGCACCTGATACCACTCTCGGACACCAATAAAAAAAAAATAATGGTTCTGAACTTGGGGTGGCAAGGTCTGTAGAGCATGAGACTCTTAACCTCAGAATTGTAGGTTTGAGCCCCATGTTGGGCTAAAGATTCCTGCTTTGCAGGACATTTGACTAGCTGTCCCTTGTTGTTGTTGTTCAGTCGTTCAGTCGTGTCCGACTCTTCGTGACCCCATGGACCAGAGCACGCCAGGCACCCCTATCCTCCACTGCCTCCCGCAGTTTGGCCAAACTCATGCCAGTCGCTTCCTTCATGGATCACTGCCTTGTCATGGCGAAGGGGCTTGAATAACTCAGGGAAGCTATGAGCTATGCCATGCAGGGCCACCCAAGATGGACAGGTCATAGCGGAGAGTTTAGACTAAATGTGATCCACCTGGAGAAGGAACTGGCAAGCCACTCCAGTATCCCTGCCAAGAAAACTCCATGGACAAAGACAACAGGCCTTCCAACTCTATGATTCTATGAAGGGCACTTCAAATGCCTCGCTGGTTTTTAGTTTTTTTTTAAATAGATAAATAGGCCTTGGTAGGAAATCTCCCACAATCAACAGATATCATTAAGTTCCCCGCTCCCAATAAAAACAAAATTTTAGGAATAGCTATTTTACTGCACTCTAGAACATTCCTTTCCAATAATCACAGCGGAACATACTGTACCTTCTGCCCTGCGTCTGGTCAATAAAGTTATCATGTAATTATTACGAACTGGTGTTCAATTATTAATTGCTAGCTCTAGGCCTGTCTGTGGGCTTAAGTACAACATCACAGCTGAAAGTGCTGGCTGAGTTTGTCAGTTGGGTGGGAGCGGGGAAGAGGAATGGAGATAGTGTCAGCATGAATAATTGAGCATTAATAATTTTAGCTGTATTTAGCAATCATTTTCCACACTCATTACTTGGCCAGTGTGCCTGCAGCTCACAAGTTGATTGAGCTCTCCCTATCCCCACAAGAACTCTGAAGAATAAAAATCACATGTGATTGGACTGGGTTGAAGACAGACTAGGGAATCTTGCAACAGTGCTCTCATTCATTCTCTCCCCCAATATGGGTGAACCCACATTGGGGCTTGACGGTATTTGCAAGGCCCACCCTCAGCTGCTAATTGCTGCAATTAAAATAAATCACCTTCAATGCAAACTTGCCTCTGTCTTCATTTCTCACATAGCGGTTTATGAAGTTTTGAGGCATTGCTTTCTGTCGCCTTGCAGAACTAAGCCCCTTGATTTTTTTTGGAAGTACAGAACAGACGCCAAACAAGTTCCTGAACTGGAAGATAGCAAATCTATAAGAATTCAGAAGTTCCTCTGCAAGAAGCATGGCTTACTCATGTAGGGGCCATTGCTTTATCAGAACGCCTGGTGAGACATAGACTTGCAGTCTGTGGGCAAAGAAAAATCAAGATGGTTTTGACACAGACTGGTCTCCATTTTTTTTTAATATATATATCAACAGGGAGAGTCATATAAATACTCCTCCCATGACTCATTTCTCTTTGTGGTTAGATTGTATAGATTCATCTTAAAATCTTGACTATGTATGTGCATCTCCTTAATTTGTTTCTTATCCTGAATATGCTCTGTCTATGGTTCTGTTATTGATTGTATGGTCATGTATTAGTTTGTATATATGTTTATGATAAATCAATTAAAAAAAAACAACCCCCCCCTGAACTGCACAGGTAGAGAAAACCTTATATTTCCATTATGCCAGGGCTGGAGAGTTGCTACTGATCTGCCAGTGGAACAGTTACTGTATCCAATGTCTGTTCATCTGAGGAAGGGAAGTGGAAACACGTGGAACCAGATTCTTATATGGCAGACACCTGTCCAGCATTCAAGGAAACAGCACCATTGCTGACAATAATGGTCTTTAACTGTTATAGTTTGCAATAGTCCGTGGGTGGCTGTCACAGTCTGCTGTCTAACCAGGCAAATATTTTCTAGAAGATGAGAAGCTTGAGAATTTAAAGATTTGATCCTCCTTTGTGAAATGCTTCAGAACTGAACGAGACTTGCTTTTTGTGGTTATCTGCTCTTGCCTACTGCGCTGACTGATTCAAGATAGCTGGGATCTCCAAGGAAATCTACTAGAGAACATATTTTGTGACACTACTCACATGTATGTGTGGGATGTGAAACACAAGAGCAGTCAAGTACAACATCCCTAGAGTGGACATGAAAGGGGATCTCTGAGTCAGCCAGTCAAAACTTCCTGTTTCTTCTGGGCTGAAACAGACTTCCTCTGCGTAACTAGAGGTGGGTGTGGCCTCACCTGTGCAGGTAAAGACAAAAGCACAGGGGCCAGACTCCATCTTTCTCTTTTTGACTCGTTTTCAACGGAGCAACATGTGCTTAGGCAAGATGCTCTCTTGGCCTCCAGCCAAGAGAGGAGAAGGAGCTATCGCCCTTAAGGAATAGTCTCCTAATGTATATTATATTTTCTAAGCTAAAAGTCTGCCTTCTGGGATCCGATTGTGAACAGATGATACTTGTAAGTAAACTCTTTATACTTTTATAGAAGACTGTGTCGTGTCTTATTTTAGGAGGGAATTAGAAGGGGAAAATACCAGGACAGTATTATTATCTAGCGAACCTGAGCAAGCTATCCGCTGTGTGTGTTTAAAAAGGGGAATGAAAACTCTGCTAAGTTCTGGGACTTGTTAACACAAGTTGGAATAGGATATAATAAACAATAGATCCTCTCCTGCATCCCTAAACATTCGCACGGTATGGAGTACCAACACCGCATGTTTGTCAAGATATGAGTACTGGCACCTCTTTTAAAAAACCCAACAACACCAAAAAAGAAAAAAAGGGGGGGGGACAGAATGCACACTAGGTACTGGTGTCCGGGAGAGCACCAAGTTTTTGCTTCCACAATTCTGTTTACATCTATTCATTTCTAAATGATCTCTTGCCTTTCTCCTGCTCTTGCCATTTCTTCTCCGGGAATGATCCCACTCACTCCACTTGTAACTTCTGCACTGACAGGAAATTATTACACATCATTACTCTTCGTAAAACACAATTTGCCCAGCCTTCTCAAATTATTCTCCAGAAAATGTGAGGGGGTAATAGAAACTGTCCATTCTATTTACATTTGTCAGTCACTCAGACTATTTTCTGCACTGTGCCTCTCCCTTTCCCCCAGTTAGAAAAGAAAGGTTCCTTTTAGAATTAACAGCAACGGCAACAACAACAATGAGCTTTGGAATGAAGAGTGAACAAACTAGCAAACCCCACCGTCTTGATTCACAATTTTGTGTTGCCATAAAACAGATCTGTTATTTTTATTGAAACTCCGTTGCTTTTCATGTCTTGTGCATTACACAATAGCACGTGGGAAACAGCTTCAATCTGCAGGTGCGTGTTTGTATTTACTTCTCTGTGTCCATTCCCATTCACTCTCTCACCCATGCCTCCATTTACATAAATATGTCCCCATTCACAATACTTCTGTTGGATGCTGGGCACAGCCTGAGGCCTACTCCACAGCTGGGGAGTGGGTGGGCACTGCCAACCCCACACCCTCCAACTTTTTTCCCAATGAAAATAGGGATGACCTATTCAACAACATCAACAACAACAAGCCTGGATGATACCTGGGTCCCCTCATTGTTGTGATGCTGCATCTGTGAAGTCAGAATGTCTAAGAAGCAACCTGTCAAACCAGTTCCTTTGCCAAGGTAATGGGTTTGGCTGGCAAGTGAAGTACCACGCTCTAGCATACACAAAGCAGTTGCTCTGTGCCACAGAGG
The DNA here is from genome assembly GCA_900245905.1 of Lacerta viridis. Taxonomy (NCBI): domain Eukaryota; kingdom Metazoa; phylum Chordata; class Lepidosauria; order Squamata; family Lacertidae; genus Lacerta; species Lacerta viridis. Next base: position 309,391 of record OFHU01003807.1, read on the forward strand.
AAAGTGTGGGCTTCCCCTCCACCTACCTCACCTGCCTGGTGCACAGGAGAACAATAGCAAGAGTTGTTGTTTCAGTGTGGTGTAGTGGTTAAGAGCGGCAGACTTGTAATCTGGTGAACCGGGTTCACATCTCCGCTCCTCCACATGCAGCTGCTGGGTGACCTTGGGCTAGTCACACTTCTCTGAAGTCTCTCAGCCCCACTCACCTCACAGAGTGTTTGTTGTGGGGGAGGAAGGGAAAGGAGAATGTTAGCCGCTTTGAGACTCCTTCGGGTAGTGATAAAGCAGGATATCAAATCCAAACTCTTCTTCTGTGAGCTGGGAGCTGGAGGAGACAGAGCCTTGTGCTGCCCTGCGCTGGACCTTGGGGTTTCTCTGGAAACCTAATGTAGGAGCACAATCTTTTGGGGGGTGTTAATAAGCACTTGGAATCCCAAAGTCTCTTACCGCTTGGAGATTGGGGTGGCACATAACAGCATTTTCCCCCTGAACTCTGAGAATAGCTCTAGCCTGTCCGAGTGGAGGAGAGGGGTGTACAGTAAATGAAAAACTAGCCTACTGTACGAAGGTAAATTTAACACTTGTTGTTTCACCCACTGTTTGCCCCTGCCCACCACTGAAATATGAGCCCTGTAACATTGCCCAAGAAGGACTATGGCTGTTCTGAAGTCTCTGCGTCACTACTCTCTTCTCTTGTTGAGTTAATTGAGGTTGAATCCTGACAAGACAGAAGTACTGTTTTGGGGGGATGGGGTGGCTGGGTGTGGGGGACTCCCTGGTCCTGAATGTAACTGTGCCCCTGAAGGACCAGGTGTGCAGCCTGGGAGTCATTTTGGACTCACAGCTGTCCATGGAGGCACAGGTCAATTCTGTGTCCAGGGCAGCTGTCTACCAGCTCCATCTGGTACGCAGGCTGAGACCCTACCTGCCCGCAGACTGTCTCGCCAGAGTGGTGCATGCTCTAGTTATCTCCCGCTTGGACTACTGCAATGCGCTCTACGTGGGGCTACCTTTGAAGGTGACCCGGAAACTACAACTAATCCAGAATGCGGCAGATAGACTGGGAGTGGCTGCCGAGACCATATTACACCGGTCCTGAAAGACCTACATTGGCTCCCAGAATGCTTCTGAGCACAATTCAAAGTGTTGGTGATGACCTTTAAAGCCCTAAACAGCCTTGGCTCAGTATACCTGAAGGAGCATCTCTACCTCCCTCCCCATCATTCAGCCCAGGCACTGGTGTTTCCCTCACTGCAAGAAGTGATGTTACAGGGAACCAGGCAGATGGCCTTCTTGGTAGTGGGGCCCACCCTGTGGAATGCCCTCCCATCAGATGTCAAGGAAATAAACAACTATCTGACTTTTAGAAGACATCTGAAGGCAGCCCTGTTTAGGGAAGTTTTTAATGTTTGAAGTTTTATTCTGTTTTTAGTCCTCTGGCTGGGAAACCCAGTCAGATGGGCAGGGTATAAGTAATAAAATTATTATTATTATTATTATTATTATTATTATTATTATTATTAATTGGGTGGGTGATGCTGTGTTCTAAACCACTGAGCCTCTTGGGCTTGCTGATCAGAAGGTCAGCGGTTCGAATTGCCACGATGGAGTGAGCTCCCATTGCTCTGTCCCAGCTCCCGCCAACCTAGCAGTTCGAAAGCACACCAGTGCAACTAGATAAATCGGTACCACTGAGGTGGGAAGGTAAAAGGCATTTCCGTGCACTCTGGGACTCATCACGGTGTCCCATTGCACCAGAAGTGATTTAGTCATGCTGGCTACATGACCCGGAAAGCTGTCTGTGGACAAACGTCGTCTCCCTCGGCCTGAAAGCAAGATGAGCCCCGCAACCCCATAGTCGCCTTTGACTGGACTTAACCATCCTGGGGCCCTTTACCTTTTTACCTATTATTGTGTTTACTTGGGAGTAGAGTTATCATTGGCAGAATCACATCCCCCCCCCCGACCCGCAGATCTGCATGTTTGATGCCTCGTGTGCCTCTCTGTGGCTATAGCATGCGTCCTAGAAGATTATCCTAACCTGACTTTGACTTTGGATATAGATATATGGATGTTTACTTAGCAACCGCAAGCCTTCTTCCATCCTGCCATCTGGAGGGGAAAGCAATGGAACCAAAATTGCCTCTGCTCTACTGTAGTCTGGCACTGAAGCAGAATAATCCGCATTCTGAAACCACGGCTCTGCAACTTCCAAGCTTGTAACTTCTGCCTGCCGGAGCAAAATCTTAACAAAATCTGTTGTGTTCCCTAAAATATAACATTATTCTCCTAATCTAAAATAACATGAATGGCATCTAAAATAAAAAAACCACCAAGTAAACGGCCTTAATAATACGCATGAGAAAACCAAAATGGAAATAAGTGCTCATTTACTTCAAAGCAACTTTTAAAAAAGAAAGCAAACAGAATAGGGCTCTTTCTACCTTTTCACCATTAGCAAAGTCATATTGTTTGACTTTCATGCACTCTTCTGTCAGATTCATTCTGCCTCAATGGGAGATGGATGATGAATTGGCCACCTCTTGGAGGCGGAGAGAAGGAGATGCTAAGCCTTGGTCTGGGAATTGGCTAAGTACTTCAGCGGAGCTTCGAGCTCTTAATCGCTCTCAGCAAGTTGGCCTCCTTGATTTATAAACTGGGGCAGTGATTAATGATCTTTTAAGTGGACCAGGCAGGCCCAAAGCTTCACAAATCGGACCACTCAAACATGACGACCACTTGTAAGAGAACGATAACAGCTTTTACATTCACCATATGGTGTGTGTGTATATATATATATATATGTATGTGTGTACACACCCACACACAAAATAAAACCTATCCTGCTCAGCTAATATCAGCTGGCCAGCATGATGAGATGACTGAACCTTAGTAAATTACTCATCTGGCAATTGTCCAGGCACAGAGATAGGCCTCGCTCAGGAAGCTAGGTTGCATCAGGAGAAGCCATGGGGAGGAACTTGACTTAGAAGTATGTAACTTACAGCAGCATGCAAGAACATTGGTAGTTCCTATTTCTTCACGATGAAAAAAAGTCACGTGATTTCAAAACTGCACGATTACAAGCATCGGGGGGGGGGGGAGAGAAATGTATTATTATTAGGATCAGCTGGATCTCACATGGAAGCTTCCTTGGGCGTGCAATGGCAGCCTTTGCAACTGGTCACTTGAGGCTGTGGCGTCGGCCCCTGTGTTGCTCCACTCACCAGAGAATTCGTTCCTCCTCATCTGGCCATAAATGCTTCTGGGTGACATCTGGGTGATGTAGCCCACCTGGCTTAGACAACAGGCCAACAGTGACCTGGAGTCGGTGCCAGAGTTCAGCACTGGAAGCTTGCAAAAGTGTGCATGCACACGAAAGCTCATACCAAGAACAAACTTAGTTGGTCTCTAAGGTGCTACGGGAAGGAATTTTTTTATTTTGTTTTGTTTTAAAAATTCATCACCCTGAACTCATTGTGAGTCAAGTCTAAACACCTGCCAAATTGGGAGCCCAACTTATAACAAGTTAATCCTGGCAATTTCACTCCTTGCCACCACAGCTGTCCCTCCCAATATCTGAAAAAAAAAAACCCTTTCTGACCTACGGTGGCTCCATTAATAAGGATACTTTTGTTTCTTTGTAGGATCTGAAATGCTGATATGATGGTTTACCAGGATTTAGGGAGCTTCCAGGGTAATTTTCCAGGGGCACCGGAAACTACAAACCATAGATATGGTCATGAGAGAAAATAATACCATGTAAGCCACACCATTCTGAAAGAAGCCAGGGGGCGTTTGCCCATTACAATGCTGGCCTTCCTCTTGCCCCATGTATCCGTATTACCCATTTGCTCCTGCTCCCCTGCCAGACTGCCAGGTTTCCTAGCGATGCCTGCCCTTTTATCTTCTGCCTCACGGCATCCTCGTTCCTTGCTAGTAAGAAACAAGATATTCAGAAAGAGTTCTAGCTCACCAAATCACATGTTGTGCTAGATTTTTATTTGCTAGGAGTTTGGGTGGGTGGGGAGGTTGTTTGTTTTACATATGGGAGCATTCCAAAATATGAACCCCTCCCGGCTGCACTCTGAAATATGTGGCCCATTGGGTCACCTCCGAACCTCATTCCCATTTTATTCTGCTGCATGCAGATCCAAACTCCAATGGCTTTGAAAAAGGAGTAGACAAATCCGTGGGGGGTATTAGCAATGATAGATAAATTCAGTCTGTGATTACCAAAAGCTTGAGGCAAAGCAGAAGAACTAACTCAAACTTATTCTGCTTATGCACTGCCAGGAACATGGCTTGCCATCGCTGCCACCTGAGGGCTGAACTACATGGAACCTTGAATTGATGATCCAGCATGGACTGTTCTTAGGTTCTCATGCTTACCTCCTACAACATATTTAGTTTAATTTAAAGTTGGACTCGATTTCCCATTTCTCTGACAATGCTGATCTCGAGTTCCTCCTGTGGTTTAGCAGTCAGAAATTCTAACAGATACGAGCTCAACACATATAGTACAGCTGTATGTGGATCTTACCTTGAATAACAATTCTGTCTTCTTTGGTCGGAGAGGGAACTGTTTTCCTCAGTGAACTCTACGAACAACCATTTTTTTTCTTATTGGGGAGCCTTTGGAAATTAAGAGAGGGGTCTACCAATGCTACACTCGTCAGGCTGAAGAGAAAGCATTGTGCAGGCTTCATAATTTGCAGCACTTTTTTAAAAAAAGAAAGATAATGGCTGTGATTGGACAGAGTGATGATAACAAGCGCAGGAAAGAGGTGAGTGAGGGCAGTTTGCTGAGAAAGAATCAATAACAGAAAACTAACTTCTGCTAAGATAGGAGAAAACAGCACTCCCTAGAGGAAAATTCCAAAGCGTTTTCAATCTGGACTCCACTCAGGGGAGACCTCCCGCCTGTGTGAATGCTGAAAAATTGCAGACCTATTTTCTGAAACTCTGTTATAACAAACTGCAAACTGAACCTTTTTGTTTCACCATTTGGTAATATCTTTTCCAGGAGTATTTCCTCCCCTCCCCGCAAGAGCTTCATAATATATTTTCCAGGAGTTTTGCTGAGGAAAAAGAGGTGCTGCAGAAGCAATGAATTATCCGTATACTCTAGTGATCTCAAGATGACATAAAATTCCTTTTTTATAAAATGTTGTAGCTTTGGGCTTATAGGAAACCTAACTTCAAACTGGAATTTGTCTCCGGGGGCTGAGGGCGGGGGAGAGAAAAAGAGACACAAAAGAGAGGGTTTAAAAACACAACACTTTGAAAACAGACAGTGTTTTCTGAGCAGTGTGGGTGTTAAATATCAGCACTTAATGATACATACATACATACATACATACATCATACATACATACACTATTTGTGTATATGGAGGCTCTGGTTAAACACAGTTTGCACAGCTTTTATAGGGATGTATGAAACTTTCTTGGCCAATTTCTTTAGTCCTGCCGAAACTGTTTTATAAGCTGGGTTCAAAACTTCTCCTAACCAGAAACCTCCCCAACACACCTTGACTTTGGGCTGAATTCCCTCACAACTTTAAAATGCTTGACTCCCTTGTCAAAATAAATTTATTGGGGATTAGGGTGCCCAATCGCTGATTTTTCTGTTGTGATCTTTGGATGGAGGGCGGTATACAAATTTAATTAATTATAATAATAGGCATGGGGCAAGGTTATCCCCATCAGTATATCATCCTCATACACACAGCCTTACATTATTCTCTAGATGTGACTGTCTGCCATTTACTCCTGCAGGGAACACCCCTGCTCCCACTGCATTTGGAGACCCCCAGCTGCACACATACGACACCTTCAAAGCACATTCAACAGGCATCTGCCCCCTCAAAGAATTCTGGGCACTATAGTTTGTCAAGGGTTACTGGGAACTGAAACAATGTGAGGGCTTAACTCCGATGTCCAGAATTATTTCAGGGGTTCATGTGCTTTGAATTTTAAAGATATAGCGTGTTCATAGCCGCTGTTTTAGTGTGGCCAAAGCCTGCCCCTCACCCCTGATGCCATGTAGCTTTCTTTCTTTGCCAGGGATCCTTTGAGGGAGGAGCAATTATCCTTGGTACAGGGGAAACCGAGACTCATTTTAGCCCCAGAGATCTTTGTGTGGGATGTAAAGCACAGGATCATTCAAACACAACATTGCTAGAGAGGAGAAGGGGAACTCTAGGCCAGTCAGTTGGAATTTGCTGTTTCTCCTGGGCTGGGATGGACTTCCTCTGTGTAACTGGAGATGGGTGTGGTCTCACCTGGGCAGGTTAACACAAAACCACAGGGACCAGACTCCATCTTCCTCTTTTGGACCACGCTCTCCAGCCAAGAGAACACAAAGGAACTGTTTTCCCTTATGGAACAGTCTCCTGAGTAAATGTAACTTTTACTAAGTTTAAGTCTGCCGTCTGGGATCCAATTGTGAACAGATGATTTCTCGTGAGTAAACTCTTTTTATGCTTTTATAGAAGACTGTGTAATGTCTTATTTTGAGAGGGATTAATGGGGAAAATACCAGGACATTTATTACAGAGGTTTTAACGAACCTGAGCAAGCTTTCCGCTGTGTGTGTGTTTAAAAGGGGAATGAGAACTCTGCTAATTTCTGGGACTTGTAAACACAAGTTGGAATAGGATATCTTAAACAATATATCCTCTCCTGCATCCTAAAACATTCCCACACTTTGCAGTGCACAGCCTTTTTGCTGTCCCCATTTCCCTACTGTAAGGGCAAGCAGACTTCACGCTTATAGGGCTGAATATAATGTGTAGTTTGGCCTTCAGACAAAAGTTATTCTGGAGATCCAAGATGCAGCGTGCTTAGTTGCAAATGCCTTGTCACAGGACCCCTTGAGGAAAATCTCCCACCCTCCAGTTATGCTTACAGAAAAAAGACCACAACGTTAGTCAACTCACAGTGGGGAATGGTGAAAACAGTCTTGTTGTTGTTTCAATTGCTTTCAAAAACCACAGGTGCAAGTTTCAAGAAGGAGGAATTAGAATAAGTTACGTGCAGGCATTCTTGCTATACCCAGGAGCATAAATACTACAGATGAGACATGCAAGCTCAAGTTTTAACTCACAGAGGTTAAACGGATGGCTTAAACATCCATTTCCCCTGTAAAGTTAACTTCAGCGTTCCCATTCCCATAAGGAACACTAAATTTGAGAAATCATTTAATACACGTTGAATCTAATCAAAAATTATATTCTGGAGAATGTTAACTAGAAATTGCCTTTTCCGTTCTGATGGACGTGTCTGTGGGTATTTTTTTGCCAAAGTCTAAAACTCAAACGCTTCAGCAATTATGATAGAAGAATGAGGAAGATCAATGCAAAATATGTTAGGCATCCACAGCTGTTCTCTTTCAGTCATGTCCTTCTTAGTCACACACAAACAAATACTATTCAGAACTCCCACTAGAATTCTGCAATCTGGAGGGGGGGGAGAAAGGCCACATAGTAATAAGCAGGTGTAATTTCTTTCTGCCAGTTATCAGATAAGATGCACTCGAGATCCATCTTACCATTTGGTTTTCTAACCAAAGGGAGGCTTTGCTAAATCATTTTGAGTTTAAGTAAAGAGACTTAGGTGCTTTAATCTTCAGGCACAAGCCAAGTACACACATGCATGGATGTGTAGATATATGGGAGCTGCATACAATAGTCATAACTTGCTGTGGAAGGCAAGTGCGTGATTCTCAAATAAGGATTCACAGGTCTGTAGTTTACTCCAGTTCCAGGCGTGCTACAAGAAGCCTAGTGGTATTGTGGTAAGGGAAAAGAGGGGGGGGCACATCAGCAGAAGTTATTTATGAGCAGATGTGATAACGTCATCTTGATATTTTAATTTTATTTTATTCTCTATGGCCTTATGGAAACTGTTTAGAAGTTATGTTGATTAGGAGGTATAGAAATCTTGTCAATTAAACCGAGCCATGTGAAACCCATGTTAGTCATACAAATGAAGACAGAGAAATAGGTTCAATGGTACTTTTAAGAAACTCTTTATTACACCTGTGTTTCATAGGTGAGAACCAGGGAAAGGAAGGTGGAAATGTCAAATGGAAGCTGCCCAAGAGGAAATACTTTGAACTTCTTGAAGTGACAGCAGCAAGACAGTGTGCAAAGAAACCATAGACCCCATTAAGCCCCCACCTCCAAAACTTATATGCCATTTTATCGTCCAAAGTTAATAAGGAGTTAGCATCAAGGGGCCATCAAACTCATTTCTTATCCTGAATGATGTAGGATTTCCACCATATCTCCAGAGACATTCTGACTTCCTCCGAAAGAAGCCCAGAGTGGAAACACACACCAGAAGTTTGAAAAGCAAACAGCTAAAACCTTATAAAAGGCAAAACAAAATTAAAAATCCCTTCCAGTAGTACCTTAGAGACCAACTAAGTTTGTTCTTGGTATGAGCTTTCGTGTGCATGCACACTTCTTCAGATACCAAGAACAAACTTAGTTGGTCTCTAAGGTGCTACTGGAAGAATTTTTTTTTTATTTTGTTTTGACTACGGTAGACCAACATGGCTACCTACCTGTACTTATAAAAGGCAGTTACTGTTTCACATGTAGCCATAGGAAAATGACAAAGTATTTCAGAATATTGTGCTTAAAAGTGTTCATTTTTTTTTTTTACATCTAACTAGATTGCAGCCTAGCCAAAGAAGGAAACCTTTGTGATTTCTGCTTTTTGGCATGGTTTACCCGCTCATGAGGAGGACTGAAGCTGCGTCAGGTGGCGGAATATTGAGGGGCATCAGAAGCTGCCAACACTCGACCCTCTTAAGCGAGAATTGGGTGGGTGAGGGAGGGAGATAGCACCTTTGCATTTCGCCTCAGGTGGCAGGATGGGATGGGCCACCCCTGCTTTTGAGACATCCTATGTGGATGCTTGTTGTCTTTGTCCATGGAGTTTTCCTGGCAGGGATACAGGAGTGGCTTGCCAGTTCCTTCTCCAAGTGGATCACGTTTAATCAAAACTCTCCACTATGACCTGTCCATCTTGAGTGGCCCTGCACGGCATAGCTCATAACTTCTCTGAGTTGTTCAGAGAATGATATGACAAGGCAGTGATCCATGAAGGAGCCCCATGGACTGCAATAAGATCAAACCTATCCATTCTTAAGGAAATCAGCCCTGAGTGTTCACTGGAAGGACAGATCCTGAAGCTGAGGCTCCAATACTTTGGCCACCTCATGAGAAGAGAAGACTCCCTGGAAAAGACCCTGATGTTGGGAAAGATGGAGGGCACAAGGAGAAGGGGACGACAGAGGATGAGATGGTTGGACAGTGTTCTCGAAGCTACCAACATGAGTCTGACCAAACTGCAGGAGGCAGTGGAAGACAGGAGTGCCTGGCGTGCTCTGGTCCATGGGGTCACGAAGAGTTGGATACAACTAAACGACTAAACAACAACAACATGTGGATGCTGTGGTCCAGTCTTCCTCAGCTGCCTCTCTAACTTCTCCTTTGTGCTCACCAGCCAGAGAGGTGTTTTTGCAGCAGCAAACTGTACTGCTTTGTGGAATTAGAAGTTTATCATTTATTTATTTATTTTTTTAAAAAAATAATACTGTGGCATGTGGTATCCCTAACCCATCTTCACCACAGAGTTAAAATCAATGTTTCCGAAGCTTGACATGAATTGCCTGTTGAGAAGGAATCTGAGTTGAATGCCAAAAACGGTACATCAGGGCAAAACCAGGAAATTGTCATAAATGCTCTGTGTAAGATGACTTTTTCCATTTAACAAAACACCCACTATCAGCCCTTTTGCAAGTTATTTTGATACCACCTTATTTCGTTCTATCTGGAAAAATACAGAGCTGAACATTGAAAGCTAGTCAACGGTGACTCTGTTTTCCGTTTCACAGAATCCAACTGTTCGGAGTAAGTGACTTATAGGGCTTTTTTTTTTTAACAACTTTTTTTTTAAGCCCACATCTGCTGCAGACAGACTATGATTTGAAAAAGCTGATGCAATAGCGCAGCAAAAGTTTATTTTGCCATGGGTTGTTTCATCTCCAACCAGTTGCAATATTGATTTCTCTCGGTGGATTAATTATCGGAGGTAGTTTCAGTCTTCTCTGCAATGGGCGGAAGGGAAAGCGATGTTTTCATTTAAAGGAAGTCTATTGACAATTGTGCACTGGCTTCCCCTGGGTTGCAGAATCAATGGCACTGGAAGACCCATGTCATAAAAGTAGTGTGCATGACATTATTTATGTTATCACAGACACAAGTAAATCTTGCTTTGTTTACAGGATTCTAAAATTTTATTTCTATAGGTTTGCTTGATGATGTTGCTGCAATTTACATAAACAGAAACAAGTGTTGAGGTGTGGGCTATTTTAACAATCACTCTAGGCCAAGGGCAGCCAATGTGGTGCTTTCCAAATGTTGCTGAACTCCAACTCCCATCAGCCCCAGCCAGCATGCCCAACAATCCTGGCTAACAGGGAGTTGCTGTCTAACAAACTACACGTGAAACTTGAAAAATTAGAATATCGTGGAAAAGTCCATTTATGTAAGCAATTTGTTTTCATTAGCTACTGGAGTTTAATATATGAGATAGACTCATGACATGCAAAGCGAGATATGTCAAGCCTTTGTTTGTTATAATTGTGATGATTATGGCGTACAGCTGATGAAAACCCCAAAGTTGAAATTGTTAATTTGGGGTTCTCATCAGCTGTACGCCATAATCATCACAATTATAACAAATAAAGGCTTGACGCATGTCATGAGTCTATCTCATATATTAGTTTCACCTTTTAAGTTGAATTACTGAAAGAAAGGAACCTTTCCACGATATTCTAATTTTTTCAAGTTTCACCTGTAGCTACTCCCACTATAGACGTGAGTGTCGCTGTGGTCTAAACCACTGAGCCTCTTGGGCATGCCAATCAGAAGGTCGGTGGTTTGAATCCCCAATGAGGGGGTGAGCTCCTGTTGCTCTGTCCCAGCTCCTGCCAACCTAGCAGTTCGAAGGCACACCAGTGCAACTAGATAAATAGGTACCGCTGTGGCGGGAAGGTAAACAGTGATTCCGTGCGCTCTGGTTTCCGTCACAGTGTTCCATTGTGCCAGAAGCAGTTTGGTCATGCTGGCTACATGACCCGGAAAGCTGTCTGTGGACAAACGCCGGCTCCCTTGGCCTGAAAGCAAGATGAGCGCTGCAACCCCATAGTCACCTTTGACTGGACTTAACCATCCAGGGGTTCCTTACCTTTAGTTTTTTACAGGCTAGTCATCTTTTTTTTTAGGCACTAATATTGGGCACAATCCACTTTGAAGGTCTCCATGCAAGCTCTATCTATATTGTCATAGCCCCATCTGGGTCCCATTGCCTAAAAGGACCCAGGAGGGCCTAGGAGTTTCCAAATCTCTAAGGACCTCTTGCCTGGGAGCAGAATCCACATACAAAGTCAGACAGTCCGGAGGTCAGGGAATCCAGATGATTACAGAGCCAAGGGCAAAAACACAGGGTATGAAACAGGACCAATGAGGACTGTGGCCTGAGTAGAGGGATGTGGACTGGGGAGAGTTCTAGAGGCCATAAAGAGAAGCCTAGAGGCCCTGAGATTCCTCACCCTTGTTCTCTATATAAAGTGCAAGTAGTCTTCTGAGGGGATGCGGGTGGTGCTGTGGGTTAAACCACAGAGCCTAGGGCTTGTCGATCGGAAGGTCGGCGATTTGAATCCCCGCAACGGGGTGAGCTCCTGTTGCTTGGTCCCTGCTCCTGCCAACCTAGCAGTTCGAAAAGCACGTCAAAGTGCAAGTAGATAAATAGGTACCACTGGCTGGGAAGGTAAACGGCGTTTCCGTGCGCTGCTCTGGTTCGCCAGAAGTGGCTTAGTCATGCTGGCCACATGACCTGGAAGCTGTACGCCAGCTCCCTCGGCCAGTAAAGCGAGATGAGCACCAACCCCAGAGTTGTCTGTGACTGGACCTAATGGTCAGGGGTCCCTTTACCTTCACCTTTTGTCTTCTGAGGCTCCAATACTTTGGCCACCTCATGAGAAAGAGAAGACTCTCTGGAAAAGACCCTGGTGTTGGGAAAGATGGAGGGCACAAGGAGAAGGGGACGACAGAGGACAAGATGGTTGGACAGTGTTCTCGAAGCTACCAACATGAGTCTGACCAAACTGCGGGAGGCAGTGGAAGACAGGAGTGCCTGGCGTGCTCTGGTCCATGGAGTCACGAAGAGTCGGACATGACTAAACAACTAAACAACAGCAAGTCTTCTGCAAGACTGTTTCATCCCAAATGCATTTCATTCCATATACATAATATGGTTCATCTTACACTGGAAATGGTTTCTTTGTAGCCCCATATTGCTGCCAGGTGAATTTCTAGAGCTCTTTAAAACACCATTATACTATTTGTCCATTATCCTCTTAACCCTTTGATGTGTAGAGATGGCTGCAGTGCTTACTAAACTCATTTAAAAGTATCTTTGAGTCTTGAATCACTTTGTTCTCTGCATTAGTAATACCGGGCATAATCCTGCTTGATTTGCAAGATTCAGGTTGAGTAGCTTATAGCTTTTGAACCATCAGCGGCTCAGAGCACTCTCTAAAGGGGTTGGTGCAATTTATCACATCCAAGCCAATGTATATGCAACAGACCCAATAAATGTGGACAGTCTGTCTTGTTACTTGAAAATTCAGGTGAATAGCTGACTTTCTCAGATGTGCAAATGTGGTTTGTGCACAAATAGCAGGATTTTTCTTTTTTCTTTTTTTTTTGAAAAGTTTGTGCTGGGGGGGGGGAATAAAAAATGGAGGGGAAATCAAATTCCTAGACAGTAGTAAAAGAATAAATACTCAAAACTTTCATCAAAACTTATTCAGAAATGCATTTCTTTCTTTCTTTCTTTCTTTCTTTCTTTCTTTCTTTCTTTCTTTCTTTCTTTCTTTCTTTCTTTTTAATGTTCTAGGTGCTCAGGCAGGGATTTTTAATTCCCAGCTTTACCATGTCAAATGTTCTTTGAACTTTGGTGGCCTGCATGTGGAGAGGAGGTGGGGAACCTGCCCCCCCCAGTTGCTGGACTATACCTCCCAGTTGCGGCTAAAGGCAGTTGGGGTTCTCCAGATCTGACGCAGGGAATTTTTGGGTACCTCTGCAGCCTTGGTGTTTAGTGAATTTGGTTCAGTGGTTATCCCCAGTCTAATCACAATCTTAGTCCTGCAGTCTCCCCATCATCCTCTGTCCACCAGCTAGTATGCTAACTTCAAAACTAGTATCAGGAATGAAAGTTTCTTCCCCTTGTTCCCCATTCAATGGGCACTGGAGGAAATCCCCCTCTGCAACAGTCCAATCAAACCAACAGAAATCCTGTCTCCCCTTACACTGAGTGTGACTGCATGACTAGGATGATTAGGATTGAAACGCATTACAGTTTCAGTTTTATCAGTCAACAAAACAAGCCTGCATCCGTTTGTGGTTAAACATGGCACCAAATGGGATTTCGAATAGTTCCTTGGAGAAAATTCAACGTCGCTTATGGATGGGAGTATGGCGTGAAGTGAGGTCGCTTTTGGAACTGCTGCAAGAATTGGTCACACACAGTGTGCTACAGAGACTCTTGCTACTCTAAACAAACCAGGATCTTTCAAACAAAAATGCAGCCAGCAGTACTAAGTGCGCAGAGAACATCTCCAGAGAGGCACTTTCACAAAAAAAAAAAATTATTTGTGCCGTAGATTTTTGAGTCTCTCCTTTTCCATTCTAGTCCACACTTTTGGGTTCCCTTTTCAGTTTTCATCAGTTTAGTTGGGTGGCCTTTTGGAAACCCAAACTTCTTAGCTTAGCACTTCCCTCAAATGTTTGCATTCTTTTTTTCTTTTCTTTTCTTTTTTTCTTCCTTTTTTTGGTCTCCCACCCTACTCCACAATGAAAGACAACAGATAATGATACATTTTAATTGATGAGAATATTATAAAAAATTTAACCCTGGTTGATGGATTCCAGTTAGAAATCAATCACTGTCTCTTAATTCTCTAATGAATCCAATGATATAAGAAATGAAACATTGCTAAAAGCGCCCACACAGGAGATCCCAATTGACGGGAAGCCTTTTGATTTATTATACAACAGATAAGATCGGCATGATACAGCATCCTGATGGTTTATGAGTCCATGAAAATCCTTGTAATGAAGGTTATTCTCAAACTCATAAAGTTTCATATTCCAGTGTGTACTCTATCATCGGCCTGTAATGTGAAACTCAGATTGATAAACATATTAATTATACAAAAAAAATTGTTGGGTTATCAGAGAGGAGACACTTTGCAGATGGAAAGTTGAATGCAAAGGAGTACCAGTGGCCACAGAGGAGAACAGTCTGATACAGCAGTCAATATTTTATTATCCAAGTACTGGAAAATCGAGTGGAACATTTCACTGAGGATTTATTATAAGAATGGCTGGTGAAATTCCTGCCCACACCAAGCAAGCTAGTCATATGGATAGTTTGACTTCAGAATCTCTGTCCGTTCCCTTCGCACAGCTGCAATGAAGACCAATGAGGAACAAACCACATTCTGCACAAAACGCACACAAATTATGCGGCCTGATGAAATGATGCGAATCAATCAAATTTAAACAAGGAGCACAATGTCCATTTGCTTCTAGTAGCCATGAAGAGGGAAGGAGTATGCAGTCCACACAGCAGCGGGACAGTGCAGGGACATAATCGGGGCACAAAGGGAAGGAACTCACATCTCTTTCCCTCCAGCCAACATTAGGTACAGGAGTATTTGCAGAGTGGGCAATGACAGGAATCCTATCCTTCCAAAGGCAAGTCTAGGATTTCAGGTGTGGAAGGAGACACTGGCAACATCCTCCCTCCCTTCCTAAACCAGCTTGTATTTTGTACGGTGTGTGAAGTCAGACGATGTGTCCAGGGGCGTAGCAAGGTAAATTGATACCCAGGGGCAAATTCCCCCCCCCCCCAAGGCATGGGAAGGTCAGGTGGTACCTGGTGCGGAAAATTTCTTGTCACCCCCCCATTGAACGCAAAAATGGTTTTACGTTATTTCATATTCTCTTACAAAGGAATAATAACAAGTAATAAAAAAAACTTTTATTTATATCCCCCCCCCGGCCGAAGTCGGGCTCAGGGTGGCTAACATCAGATACATAACATTGGTATAAAATCAAACAATAATTAAATTACCTCCTAAAAACATCTCAAAATCAAATTAAAGTCTAATTAGATGGCTTTCCACAGGGTTAGGGTTGGGAACAGTAAGTGTTCTCTGAACTGAAATTTCAGCCTTCATGACATAGGAAAACAGCCAAGTGAACAGCTATTTTGGTGGAGGAGGGTCAAGATATTAACCGATATGCATGAAATTTCATATATAGCTATATAATCCCTAGTATAGTAAGATAAGACCTTCGGAGCAGGCATTTTAAAAAAAAAAATTTCCTTGCTAATTTGTCACCCCCTCCATTATGGAACCCGGGGCAGACCTCCCCCCTCGCCCCCCTTGCTACACCCCTGAATGTGTCCCTTTCACTGCAAACTTGGAAGTGAGGGCATGGGAGTCAATATTGGATACCTCACCTCACAACACTTCCTCCAAGACAGCACTAGGATTGCAGAGGAGTGGAGGACTTGCTTCATTTCTCTTCAAGTAATCCTAGCCAGTCAGGGATCACATGCTGAATGTGATGTGATGCTGTGACACCAGATATATGTAGCTATTACCTGATTCACTGTATGTAAATGAAGTCCATTTGGATGGAGAGGAATGCTTCCTATAGAGGTCACATAGGTGACCTTAGTCAGCCAGGGATCACACGATCATGAAACTCACAACTGTCTCTGCAAAACTGCCAATTTAAAGGACTGAATAAGATTTTGTAAGATCTTCACAAAACAGCCCCCTTAGGCATTAGTTACATTGAAACCCACAGGAGCCGTGTGATTTCCATTAGTTCCATTAAGTGAGCCTCGCACCGTAGTACTCCCCCCCCTTAAATTATTCCTAAAAAGGTGCACGATGGTTGAGTTAAATTTTAGACTTTAAAACATACGAGTGCAAGAATAGTCATCGGGTTTGAAGAGGCACTTAAAAGCTGCTCTCTGCGTTGGCCTTCAGCTGTAGAAAATACATTTCGCAGTGAGAGAAAAGCCCCTTCTGTGAGCGGAGGAGAAGAGATGCATCTGGGACTCTGCAAAAATGATGAGCTGCATGAAAATCCCATCTGATGTTTAGATTGATTAGTTATTCTATATTTCTCCATGCCAGTGTGCATGAAGTTCAGCTTCCACCCCCCTCTTTCCTTGGGAGAATGGGGAAAGGTTTCGTATTGTAACAGACAAGGCATTGTCAATTAAGTATCACCTTCAATTTCCTTGTTTATGATCCTGTGGCTACTAAGCATCAATAATTTCTGCCCTCCAAGTTGTCACGGGGAAGATTGATTGTGCATGTCATTCTTGATATGAAGACATTTAAATGAAATCACACCCTTCTGTCTATATCAACCTGGCTTTCTGCAAAGCAAAAACAACTCTATTCACTTACAAATGGACAACTTGCAGAGGGAAAAGAGGCAATTCCTTTAAGCATATCCCCTTTGTATGCCCAGTGCATGTTTTATTTGGTTTAAGAGATGGAAGTGTGGACCTGGGAGTCTCTCATTAAAATTTTGCCTATGTGTTGAACACATTACAGAGGAGTTTGGCCTGCCACCATTTCCCCAACCTTAGTCAACGCCATACAGTTTGCAATTTGAAGATGATGATGATGCTGAGATGCCGATACTGCTACTATTATTATTACTAGTAATAATAATAATAATACCTGGCTTACAGGGTTATTGTAAGGAGTACTAAGATAAAGAGTTAGTTTCTCCTCACCACAATGTATTAGGGTCTCACCGCACACATCAAATTCTTTTTTTTTTTAATTAAAGATTTTCTTGATTTACAAAAGTGTGTGCAATGTCTCTCTCGTATTTTTTCCATGTAACATTTTTACAAATCAGTTTTGGTTGTTGAGACATTAGGGAGAGAAGGGGGAAAGGAGGTGGGTAGGATGGGGGAATGGGGGGAATTTTCCTTAATATATGTAGGGTTTGGTGTCAGCATTGATTGTGCAGGTTCTCTGTTGTTCGCTACACAGGAAACCAAAGATCACCACAGCCAAACACAAATGAACAATCACACCCACCCTACGCCAACCCCGACCTCTCTCACCACCAAAGAAACACACATCAAATTCTGACTCTATACAGACATTTGCTCCTGCGCTTTGACCGTATGACAGTGCAGTCTCTTTTTTAATATATATATATATTATTAAATTTTCTATTTTACAATTTCAAATACACATTTTACATCCTTAAGATATCAATGACTTCACTTCTTCTCTTTCCATGGTTCATTTTACATATCTTAAATCCCTGCATATTTTACAAAAAAAAAACACAACCAATACCAATTGGTTTTCCATCATTGGATCTATCAAAAATTGTTTACACCGTTGAATTTATCTAAATGCTGCCAGCATTTTCAGCTTTACACAATTATTTTCCATATATTCAATAAACATTTTCCAATCTTCTTTAAACGTACCGCACTTTTCCATGTATAAGACTAGAATTTTTTTTTACTAAAAAATAATGTTAAAAAGTGGAGGTAGTCTTATACACAGGGGCAATCTCCCCCCATTTTCTTAATTTTGAGTCCCCCCAAATAGGGGGCGTCTTATACACAGGGGCGTGTTATACACGGAAAAACACGGTATCTTCTTCTGGTTCTCTTATTCTATATGTTAAGTCTGCAAGTTGTTGGGACTTTCTGCATGCAAATCATGTGCTGAACACTGAGCTATGATACACTTCTCTGTCTCAATTTGTAATTGTATTGACACATTTATGTGTATGTTTTTTGGCAAGCATTGGCCCTCTTCCTGTTTTCCTTTATTTATTGGTTTCACATGCCTTGCACCAATAGTACAACACCCACCAATAGTGAAGAAGAGTCACTTGACAATTCAATGTTTCCCCTCCCAATGCGAATGTGGAAAAGTGTTTGGGTGAATGGTATGAATTTTTCATCGGGGCTGGTAGAGTCCTAGATTAACTTTCAGTTTAGCCTCATAATGTTAGACTGCCAGTAGTCTTTTTGTACATGCATAGAAGGGATTGTTGGAATGGGCAATTCTCTGTAGGTGTAGGTCAGGGGTCAGCAAACTTTTTCAGCAGGGGGCCGGTCCACTGTCCCTCAGACCTTGTGGGGGGCTGGACTATATTTTGAAAAAAAAAAATGAACAAATTCCTATGCCCCACAAATAACCCAGAGATGCATTTTAAATAAAAGCACACATTCTACTCATGTAAAAACACCAGGCAGGCCCCACAAATAACCCAGAGATGCATTTTAAATAAAAGGACACATTCTACTCATGTAAAAACACACTGATTCCCGGACCGTCTGCGGGCCGGATTGAGAAGGCGATTGGGGCCGCATCCGGCCCCTGGGCCTTAGTTTGCCTACCCATGGTGCAGGTCACCTGAGATACGAGCAGTGCTATTTGTTCTAAAAAGCTACTCATTGTCCTACTCATATTGACATAGTGCCCCTCAATGAGGCCAAACTTAGATTCACAAAATGTTTAGGGGTATGCGTCCCCCTGCGTCCCCCCAGAAAAAAAGCACTGGATGTTTAGTGCGTGTGGATATTGTAAGTGTCATCTTGTTTTATGGACTTTGAAGTTTTATCCGTATTTATATTGTATAATTTATATAATTTAATTTTTATTTATTTATTTGTGAACTTTTTCTGATAAGAAGTACACAACCACTTGAACTGAAACAAAAATATTATTTTCAGCAGTTTTTATTTCTTCAGGCATTTCAGGTGGTGATATTTTTTAGCTGGCTGAAGGTTTTTATTCTTCTTAATTTGATTGGATTGTTTCCAACACAGTGCATAGGGAGTTCTGCTCACGCAACAGGACTTTCCCCTTTGTCTCCTCTCTCCCAACACACCCTCAAAATCTGCTTCAGAGCAATCTCCAACCCTCTGAGGGTGCACTGGGTGGGTGGGGGCTGCAGAGGAGAAGAGATTTGGGGAGAGCTCCACTACACAAATGGAAATCTGCTGTGCTGGTGGAATACAACCCCTTGTATTGTTGGATACAACCCTTTGTATTGTTAGTTGAGTCTTACCATTTCTCTGTATACTGGCCTGAAAGAAGAAGAAGAAGAAGAAGAAGAAGAAGAAGAAGAAGAAGAAGAAGAAGAAGAGTTTGGATTTGATATCCCACTTTATCACTACCTGAAGGAGTCTCAAAGCGGCTAACAATCTCCTTTCCCTTCCTCCCCCACAACAAACACTCTGTGAGGCTGAGTGGGGCTGAGAGACTTCAAAGAAGTGTGACTAGCCCAAGGTCACCCAGAAGCTGCATGTGGAGGAGCGGAGACGCGAACCTGGTCCCCCAGATTAAGAGTCTACTGCTCTTAACCACTACGCCACACTGGCTACCCAAAGTGCAGTTTATAAAAACTTAAAAACAAAATTAAAGAAATTAAATAGTTTCCGCGGACACACCTAGAAAGCAGCTGGTTTGGGGGGGGGGCTTCTGGTTTTGTTCACCCAAGACATTTCGTTGAGCTTTCTGAGCTGGCGAAGAAATTCAGGGTGAAGTGGCGCTCAATCAAATTCTCAATTCAGCTAAGCGCCAGGCATCCGATGAATTTCTATGCTGAATCAGGTAATTATGGATTTCAGTATGATCACTATAGAGGGATGGCTATTGCTTTTTCAAAGATGATCATCTGGCTGCTTCTGGAAACACAAAATTGTGCATGAACACTGGACTTGATCTAATGCAGCATGGCCATCTTTATGTGTTAACTATCATTGCTAAGAGCTATCAATAGAGCTCTACTCTATGGTTCCGCCCCCCCCCCCAACTCTTTTTATAGTCATCAAAGGTAGTGGCTATCACAAGTTGTACCAGTGAACAAGCTAACTATTCTGCAATAGTACTTTTGTCTGCATTGAACCCACCACCAATCCAGTGAACTGGGTGATCATCAACTCGAGTATACAGCGAGAAAAATGTTTCTCCCCTTTCTCCAAGTCACGCATCATTTTATAAAATACCCCCCTTTATCCCACCGCTCATTTATAATAATAATAATAATAATAATTTATTATTTATACCCCGCCCATCTGGCCGGGTCTCCCCAGCCACATTTGTCACTACGGTAGTTACTTCCTGAACTGAAAAGCTGCAAATGATTTTGCCTTTCTTTCGTAGGGAAGGTGCTCCTCCACGTTGATCATTCCGGTTGCCTCTTTCTGCACCTTTCCCAGTGTTTTTATTCTATCTTTCGCCTCTCCGTGCCTCACATGCCATCTCCCTCTTGGCGTCTTCCTTCCTCGCACCCCCCTCCCCTCAACAGATTAAAGGTCATCATGGTTTTTATTCCAAAAATGAATGAATCTCAGTACAATGTAATCCCAAATCTAGATTCCTGACCCTGTTGTTTTATGAGAGCTGGGGCCTCCCTCCTTTCAGACCTGGATTCCTCTGACTTCTTTGACACGCTTCACTAGAGCTAATAGCTTCCTATTACCAGTT
The DNA here is from genome assembly GCA_900245905.1 of Lacerta viridis. Lineage (NCBI taxonomy): Eukaryota > Metazoa > Chordata > Lepidosauria > Squamata > Lacertidae > Lacerta > Lacerta viridis. Next base: position 330,043 of record OFHU01003807.1, read on the forward strand.
ACAATTTAGCATCTGAGCTAGGAGCTGGAGGAAGAAGGGGGTGGGGGGGGAGAGAAAAGAGTGTAAATTATACGGCATTGCGGTGAACAAAGGTTTTATTTCTCCTGAGCACAACTCTTTGATAGGAAAACGGGGGAGACAAATGTGTTGCTAATTTAATTAAGTAGTATGAGATTGCAAGGTCTGCAGATGCCATTTAGGGCTGGATTAATCAAGAGCAGGTGATGAAAATGAATAGTCACACATAATGTTAGCATTTTTAACAATCCGACACAGTCTAATGGAATCAAGTGTCAGTTAACAACAGGGCTCAGTTTTGCTTGCTAATCCAAATTTATCTCCACTTTCTCTCTGCACATCCATGTGAATCAAGAACTCGACACTCGTGCTCCTTCCCATACATTTATCTGGGGCATCCTTGGCTATTTTTAATGTTTGCACAATATCAGGGTCTCCCCCATGCCCCACGCCAATCTTAAGCCTGAGAGGACAAAATTGAATACGAAGGCATCTCAGAAAGCAATGCATTAATATGCAGTAAATTTAGCATACAGCACATTCTGTGTAGGTCAAGAGGGAAGGAACAGGGGTTGCGGCAGAGCCCTTCGGTTGAAGACCAGATTTTGGATGGAAAGGTACAATAAAACCCCCAGTTTATTTCCACTCCGCCGCACAAAGCTTTTGAAATTGTGAAGATATGAATCCATTGAGATTGTCTTGAGTGCATACGTCAAATCCAGACGACATTAATCCCAAACCATTGCATCACCATGTTTTACTTGCTGTGGAGGTCTGTTGGTGACTGTGTGTGCAATCACATGTTTCCAGCCCCTCCTAGATCATGCCTGCTGCCCCTGCTGTCTGAAGAAGCTGGTGAAACTGGAGTCTGTCCATTTCAACAGCCTTCCAGGGAAGGGAAGAGGATCTCAGGATGTGAAGCATGAAGAGTGGCCCCCAGACCATATCCAAACTGCCCAGTTGCAGCATAACTGAAAAACAACATGCTACCTTATGCTTGTTGGAAACAGCTGTGATGAAGGTGCCTTCGCAGTTGCCTTTGCGTTGGCTACAGCTGTTCTTGGTGGGGAATAGCTTGGTCCCCCAGCTGTCCTTGGCATAGCCAAATATTACCTCTGTTTCTTTCTGCAGTAGCTCACCGCACTCATTTTAGGGCTGCTACTGCTACTATCAGATTCAATTATTACAAACCTATTACACCCAAAGAGCTTCGTCTGTTTCTGGGAGTCATTTATCATCTCTTAAGCCATGACTTTCCCAGGTGGCCCTCAGCGTTAGGCACACCATGCTGAATTCCGTGGTCCAATACATCAGTGACTTAGCATTCTTTGAGTAGAATAATTGCTGTTGATCTTCACTGGTTTGGGCTACTATTGACCACATTCTGTTCCACAGTATTGGCTATCTCAGTAGCCTTTAGTGAGAGGTAAAATGTCACAAATTAATGAGTGTAATGACCAGTGATTCTCAATTCCCCCCCCCCGTGGGCCACACTTTCAGAATAAAAAACATGCTCTCACCACACCGAATTAATATATATACACAAGCCTAGTTGTGTTTTCCAATGTATCACTTGATGCTTTTGCTCTCATTTTGAAAAATGAAGTGTGCATGCACACAAAAGCTTATACCCAGAACTAACTTAATTGGTCTCTAAGGTGCTACTGGACTATTTTTTAATTTTTAATTTTGACTGTGTCAGACCAACATGGCTACCTACCTGAATCATTTTGAAAAGATATCTATCCATATTCTGCAAATTAAAAAAACCAAAACATTTTAATACTATACTACACAGAAACATGTAAATGTTTCTTTGATTGCCTTGGAATCTTCTCACTACACTTGCTATCCTCTCCTGCCATACCAGTGTTGCTCAACACACCCTTGGAGAACCACTGGTTTAGACAAACTTATAAATATATGCAAGCCCAGATAACTGGGAGAAGCATAATGGAGGGTTAACTGTATATATATATATTTTAAAATCTGTCATTGAAAAGCCTCAGCAGCCCTGCATAGTTTCAGTCAGTCTGTTCTTCCTTTCTCGGATGTGGCTATTAAGTCCATTAGCAAATATACATGTATTTAAAATAATCATTAGATGTATTTTGAACTTCTCAAGAAAAGAAACAGACAATGCCAATTAATGTTTCCACTGAAAATGTAAACAAATGGTGCAATATGTCCAGTGTCTTTGCTAGCCTCATTTACCTGAGTAACAACAGAAAAATAGGCCTTAATTGCCATGAATGCCGTTAAATGTTTGTGTATATATCCAAAGAAAATCTGACAACATTGCAATGCCTCTACTGGTGAATGCGTTGCCTTTTCTTTTCCTTTAAGGAAAACTTAGTCACATGATCGCCCTGCACGACATCACAAATCTCCCATCTCTGTTTTGTTGGTCTTATATGCATGAATAATTTTCCCAGTGCTTGTTTGTAGCACAGCCAGAGAGAGAGAGAGAATTACTCACTCACAATCTCTTGTTGTCCTCAATCAGCATTCTGTTGGCTTGAGCTGGCTTACAACGGTGTAAAGACATCGGTGGCATGTGTTATAATATATTGAGCATTGTCCTCTTGAAGAACGCACGAAAGAAAGAACATTGTTCAGCCAGGGAGCAATTCATTGGGTTTTTCCCAGAAACTCTTGGGTCAAGTTTTTATAGGCCTATTTGATTTTCAAATTCTTTTTCCTCCCCTTTTTCCTCACAGTGCGCCATAGTGTCCAAACTTGTCTACATTTACTTCTCATGTTTTGTGCATGGTAGATGTCCTTTAAAAAGAGTATCTCAAATAAGTCTTTATTCTTGTTTTGTTGGCTCTTCTTCTGTGTTTTCATGAACTCTGGCCCCGGCCATGGCAACTGCAAGAAAAATGTTAACATTGATTGACAGGATTGAAAAAGCCCCTGTCCCTATCCGCATTTCAAACACTTTCAGAACAATGGGGTTTGGTGTGATTGAATTAATGAGATAGCGCAGACTGTCAAAAGAGCACACATACTTTACATAAACCTGATTATCTTTACATGGCAGAAATGGAAAAAAAGAGAGAGAGAAGAAGCTGGGAGTAGAGGGTTGGCTTTCAGTCTTACCTCCAAAGGAGCCATCAAAGTGGATGCCCTGGCACAGGGAGTGATGTGCCGACTTGGTTGGCCTTTCTCTCCCCAACTGAGCCTGCTTAGCATACATCAGCCATGGTCTTTAACAAGTCTATTCAGGAAACTAGGCCTCAAACAACACTCTTTTCACTGCTCAGCACCTCTCTTGCTGATTCCCCTCCCCTCCCAGGAGCCATTGTTTAACTTGAACTAAGCATACATTCCAACAATTAGACCTGATCTGGCTCCTCCTGCCCTAACTTAACCCCCAAAGGCTGAGATCACTCATGACTATAACACACATTTAAAGAGGTGAGCCCCAGCTGGTGCTTCCTTTAAGGAGCAGAAGAATAGTGGGAAGAAGGCTGGAGAGAAAACATATTTCCATGCGTAGCTTCAAATTATATTTGGCTCCTCTGGGAAATGTCTCAGCCACCGTCAAGTTCTAGGGGTGCAAACAGAAAGAATGCCACGCCGCCAGCTTTTAAATGGTGGCAGAGTGGCTAGCGTTTGCTTTCAAAATGGTGACCCGTGCAACAAGTAGCTGTGGCCCATGAAACTGTCCGTCAGTTGTGTCTGTCTACCGTCTGTTGTCTGCCTGAGACTGTAAAGCCAAGTGGGTTGTCGAGAACTTGGCAGGTGAACTGGGTTTGGCTAAACCAGACACAGGTTCTGTAGGCCTGCCTTAAAGTTTGAATACAGGTGAAACTCGAAAAATTAGAATATCGTGGAAAAGTCCATTTATGTAAGCAATTGTTTTCATTAGCTACTGGAGTTTAATATATGAGATAGACTCATGACATGCAAAGCGAGATATGTCAAGCCTTTGCTTGTTATAATTGTGATGATTATGGCGTACAGCTGATGAGAACCCCAAATTAACAATCTCAACTTTGGGGTTTTCATCAGCTGTACGCCATAATCATCACAATTATAACAAATAAAGGCTTGACATATCTCGCTTTGCATGTCATGAGTCTATCTCATATATTAGTTTCACCTTTTAAGTTGAATTACTGAAAGAAATGAACCTTTCCACAATATTCTAATTTTTCGAGTTTCACCTGTATATTTGTACAATTTCTATCCAACCAAGTGGAATGACATTTACTCATGCAATGGAACTTCCCTTCTGATTTTCTGCTTCTGGTGATGCCTTGTTACCATATGCAAGCCTCTGCTTTATAATGTTTAGTTAATTTGTCTTACTTTTTATATCCCGTCTTCCGCCCAAGGCACTTAAGACAGTGTACAAGGTGATTTGCTTACTGTAATATTCATATCCAGTGAGTAAGATGGTTGCCTGTATATTTCCACTGCCATGCATCCCTGTGATCAGGCACATGTGAAGACCAGCAGAAGACCTGCTGAATCAGATCAAGGGTCCATATTGGCCATTAATCTGCCTCCCACAGTGGCCTGCCTAAACCATTTGGGAAGTTTACAAGCAGGTCATGATATGATATCAAAGGTTTGTTGGTGTGGATTAATTTGTGAGGGCTGCAGCCATTAAATGATGAACATTGGTTAGAGAACCAGCCCCCATGCTTTTGCTCCTGATCAGTTGATTGGTGGGTAGCACAACATATTTTCTAAGACAGCTCTAAGCACGTAGCCCAGGATTGAGAGTGGGGAAGGAGATAGTTTGATCTGTAGGAATCAGCAGTCTGGAAATTATTACTATCACCTGCCAATATAGTATTCAGATCAAGCTGCTCTTTAAAACATAGAAGAAGCCAGTAAAAAGTTGGTAACTCTAGACAGATTTTGACAAACGTTTTCTTTTGGATCACCCTTGTTGTTGTTGTTGTTGTTGTTGTTGTTGTTGTTGTTCAGTCGTTCAGTCGTGTCCGACTCTTCGTGACCCCATGGACCAGAGCACGCCAGGCACGCCTATCCTTCACTGCCTCTCGCAGTTTGGCCAAACTCATGTTAGTAGCTTCGAGAACACTGTCCAACCATCTCATCCTCTGTCGTCCCCTTCTCCTTGTGCCCTCCATCTTTCCCAACATCAGGGTCTTTTCTAGGGAGTCTTCTCTTCTCATGAGGTGGCCAAAGTACTGGAGCCTCAACTTCAGGATCTGTCCTTCTAGTGAGCTAGGTCACCCTATCCTGGATCACCCTATCCTGTTAGAAAGAATAAAAGTGTTATTTCAAGTGTAGATATGAGTGTATCTGCATCGGATGAGAGCATGCTTAAATTAAAAGATGCTGCTTGCACCAACTAAATAATTTTGCCTATTTACTTTCCTGTGTGAGATATCAGCCTTTATTTGAGATTTGGCAGCACTAACAACTTGCAGGACTTTTCTTTATCGCAGGGGTGGTTTTCTTCGCCACTGCATTCTTCACACAACAGACCCAGTATCCTCGAGTAACCGGAAATCATTAATAATTATAATTATCAGTAGCGGCGCAAGAACAGGGGGAGCTTTGAGGCTGACACAATGTCCTGGCCAAATATGTTTGACTGGATGAAAAACATTTACGGAGATTAACACCCGCCGAGCTTGGTCGCTGGTGGGTTGTCGCAGATTAATGGAAATGGGCGACAACAGCCAGCAACATTAGCAAAGCCTTTATCTTGGAGGCTCATAAATATTCTTCTACACCTCTGCTAACACCCATGTTTCAGGCTTCCCCCCACCCCTAAGAAAGAATTAAGATAGCTAACTCCATGCTTATTGTTAGCATTATGCAAACTTGGTTCAGGTCTCCCACGTCCTGCCCTCCACCCCTTGTCTGGACCTCTCTCACTCTGGGGATACTAACCTTAAAAAAAGAAGGTAATGTGGCTATCATCTTGCTAAGGAGTAGAAATACTTGATTGTACTGTATTATCTGGAGAAGGGTTTCTCCCCTCTTCCCCCAGTAACGAAATAGTGGGCTGAACCCAAAGATTGTTCTGTTAGGGGCAACATTTCACTTTTGGGGAACACAGAAAGAGCTTTCAGTGGGAGGGTGACAAGCTTCTTATTAACGTTTAAGTGTCCATTCTTGGGTATGTTCAGATATGTGCAGCTTCCTTACGGGAGCATTTATGCTGTGGTAACTTTAAAAAATATCATCAGAACCATTGCCCTCATCTACAAATAGGGAGAGGGACTTCTGCAGTCCAGGTTCCTGGATGGCACAAGTTGAAATCTGAAGTGCTGAAAGCGGAAGTCCCTGATCTGTTGACAAGGGAAAAGAAGAAGACCAAGCCTTCTAGTGTGTCTACTAACACTGTGTCAAATTTTCACCTCTGAATAAACTCTCCCACCCACTGATTTTAAGGGGATGAAATGTTTTCATGAGCCACTCCCAAATATAATTTCCCAGTTTTCTTTTACTTCTAGGTAGCAGCCTATAAGGCCTCTTCCTTTCCCCCCCGTGTATGAGTCTGTCGTCCCCCCCCCCGCCAAATCAGGGTTGTCCTCACAGACACAAATAGAGGAAAGGGGTAAAGGTAAAGGGACCCCTGACTGTTAGGTCCAGTCGCGGACGACTCTGGGGTTGCGGCGCTCATCTTGCTTTACTGGCCGAGGGAGCCGGCGTACAGCTTCCAGGTCATGTGGCCAGCATGACTAAGCCATTTCTGGCGAACCAGAGCAGCGCACGGAAATGCGTTTACCTTCCCGCCGGAGCGGTACCTATTTATCTACTTGCACTTTGACGTGCTTCCGAACTGCTAGGTTGGCAGAAACAAATAGAGGAAACACCATGCTAATTCAGACACACATCTTCTCTCCAAAATGCATTCAAATATAGATCCTGATGCACTTCCAGATGCACAGCTGGGCCAATGCCACCTCTTCTGCAGCATTGCACTAGGACACTTTCTGTGCCACAGCATCGCATGCCATACTGGGAGCATTGGCTTTGTTGGCATGGAAACAGGGATGCAATCCCTCTTCTCCCACCCACATATACACATCCTTTCCAATATCTTCTTCACAGTTGCCAAGATGTGCAGCGGGCTCGTCAAGGGGTCCAAAAACTTCTGCAAAACTTTTATGCAAAGGATTTGTACCATTGACATGAATACCATGAGCTCATTTAATTATTTGAAAGAATGACCACTGGCTGTGTAGACTTAGTCTGCTGGACAGGAATATAAGGGTTAGGGAAAAAACATAGCTTTTAAAGCCATTATAGCAGGCTCTTCATCTGCTCATGAGGCTAGCTTCCTGCTGGCTTCACAGATAACATGACAGACAAACAGTTTATCCAATCAAATGCTGCGTCAGCTGTCAGTCAAGACCTTACTGCATTCTCCAGGTGAGCTACCTACTTTTTCAAATAAGTATAATATGACGTGAATCCATTTTTACAGTCATTCTTTATATTGAAGAAAGGCTACAGGAGAAACATACAAATGCAGACAAGGAGGTTTTAGAAAAGGAAGGAGGAGGAGGAAGAAGAGAAGAGGAGGAGAGAGAAGAGGAGGAGGAGGAGGAGGAGGAGGAGTTTGGATTTGATATCCCGCTTTATCACTACCCTGAAGGAGTCTCAAAGCGGCTAACATTCTCCTTTCCCTTCCTCCCCCACAACAAACACTCTGTGAGGTGAGTGAGGCTGAGAGACTTCAGAGAAGTGTGACTAGCCCAAGGTCACCCAGCAGCTGCATGTGGAGGAGCGGGGAATCGAACCCGGTTCACCAGATTACAAGTCTGCTGCTCCTAGAGTTGGCTTTTATTTATAGGATTGATTTAGTTCAGAGCTTGACCCTGGACAAGATAAAGGTACCATGTTCGAAGTGTATATAAGGGTGTTTTCATTCTGGCCCACTGATCTACAAAGGTTATATCTGTTTTTAACCTATGAATCCCTGAGGAATAACCACATGTGAGCTAAATCATCAGGGTCAGTGGTTTCCCTGTGCTCCCAAAATTGCGCCCCCCCTTCATACAGAGCATTTGCTGTACTTGTTCTGCTTTTTAAACAACTGCTTCCCATACTCTGTAGCATGAAGAAAACAAAGTGAGGAAGGGGTTAAGGAGCTACGCTGACTGCAGTTTCTCAATCAGCTTTGTGAAGCCTCAGGTCACCTTTGCTCATAAAAACTCTGCACAAATATTTCTTTTTCTATCAAAAAAAAAAGGAAAAGGAAAAAAAGAATTCTAATCTGCACAGACTGGTGCCACTCCGATTATTACACATTATTAAAAATTAATTTTTTTGGGGGGGTGTATTGTCTGGTCTTGGCAATCTCATGGGGAGATGCTGTGACAAAATCCTCAGTCCTATCTTGATTTCTCAATGCCTAAAATATACTTTAAATACTCTTAATTCATTTCTTTTGTTCCCTACTTCCCAACGCATTGCTGTTTTCACTGGCTGCGGAACAGTTGTTGTGTGTGCTTTAACTAATGGCCCTCTGACATAGTATATATTAAGGATTACACTTGCAAATTAATTATGTAAATTAAACAAGAATCAATCAAGATTACTTCCACAACCTGATCGTCTGCGTGTTTACTTGCTGAGACATACCAGAGGTAAGTGTGCAATCCAGCTTCCACATCATGGAAGCATGTATAGAAAGTAGCTCGACAATTAACTCCCCATTAAACCCAAACAGAACCTTCCCCAGCTCCTTCCTGTCATCATGGCCAACAATTCATAGCCATGATTGTGGCCTCCATCCCAACCAGGCCCTTGACCCCTGCAGGATCCATAGGACTTAGCTTAGGACGCGAGTGGCGCTGTGGGTTAAACCACAGAGCCTAGGGCTTGCCAATCAGAAGGTCGATGGTTTGAATCCCTGTGACGGGGTGAGCTCCCGTTGCTCGGTTCCAGCTCCTGCCAACCTAGCAGTTCGAAAGCACATCAAAGTGCAAGTAGATAAATAGGTACCGCTCTGGCGGGAAGGTAAACGGCATTTCCGTGCACTGCTCTGGTTCGCCAGAAGTGGCTTAGTCATGCTGGCCACATGACCTGGAAACTGTATGCCAGTTCCCTCAGCCACTAAAGCGAGATGAGCACGCAACCCCAGAGTCATCCACGACTGGACCTAACGGTCAGGGGTCCCTTTACCTTTAGGTAACTTCCATCATGTTGAAGACCACTGGGAGTTTTTCCTCACCCCATCAAGCAGTATATAGTGTTACCTTGGTTTTCTAACATAATCCATTCCGGAAGACCGTTCAAAAACTGAGGTGCAAAGGGCGGTCTGCAAATTTAATAGAGAAAATTGAGAAAAACACAGTGGTGCCTCAGCGGAAGCTGTTCGACTTCTGAGGCACATTCGAAAATGGCACAATTCTTTATGTGTATTATTCAGAAGTAAGCTTCACAGTGCACAGTAGGTCTTAATCTCAGCTAAGTTTGTGCTGGCAGTCATGAAATTAAAAGACGCCTGCTCCTTGGGAGGAAAACAATGACAAACCTAGACAGCATCTTAAAAAGCAGAGACATCACCTTGCCGACAAAGGTCTGTATAGTTAAAGCTATGGTTTTCCCAGTAGTAATGTATGGAAGTGAGAGCTGGACCATAAAGAAGACTGATCGCCAAAGAATTGATGCTTTTGAATTATGGTGCTGGAGGAGACTCTTGAGAGTCCCATGGACTGCAAAAAGATCAAACTTATCCATCCTTAAAGAAATCAGCCCTGAGTGCTCACTGGAAGGACAGATCCTGAAGTTGAGGCTCCAGTACTTTGGCCACCTCATGAGAAGAGAAGACTCCCTGGAAAAGACCCTGATGTTGGGAAAGATGGAGGGCACAAGGAGAAGGGGACGACAGAGGATGAGATGGTTGGACAGTGTTCTCGAAGCGACTGGCATGAGTTTGGCCAAACTGCGGGAGGCAGTGGAGGATAGGGGTGCCTGGCGTGCTCTGGTCCATGGGGTCACGAAGAGTCGGACACGACTGAACGACGGAACAACAACAACAACAAAGTGTGTGCTGTGAACCGCTCTGAGAGTTACAGTTGAATTGAATAAATAAATAAATATACCAATTTAATAAATAAAATTGATTAATACAAATTTAATAAATGAAATAACAAAAACAATTGCAACCTAATAATGCAATCCTGTATATAATTGCTCAGAAGTAAGTGCCATTGATTTCTGCAGAACTTACATCCAGGGAACAGTCCATAGGATTGCAGCCTAAATTAGCTAGAATGCTCACTCACATTATAAATTCCTTTCTTTTACGCATTCTGTTCCACACCAACAATGGTCACGCATGCAGATAAACAGAACAGGGCAGGTTCAGCAGCAATTTAAATAGTGTGTGTGAAAAAGTTAAATGGCTTTAGTTTCGGGTTGAAATTAAACATAGCAGAATTCAACAGCATGCAAACTGGCCATTGCTCCATGTCTGTGGCCTCTTTCTCATGCATTGTACTTGAACACAATGTGAGCCAATACACTGGGAGTTGGCCTGCCCCTTCCACAGCATGCTGACATCACAGCATACCTTGTACTGAATGAGACATTACGGGGAAGGGGGGCAGGAAGGCAAGCAACACGGATCGAGAGCAGCTCCATGTTGCTTGTAACATCTTGTTGCATGGTTTGGGCCGGTAGCTTCGGGGTTAATTCTCCGTGGGAGACTGAAAGCAAGGAAACAATCTGGATGCTAGTTTGTAAAAAAAACAAACCCACGAATTTTCAGTGCCTAGCCCACAGACGATCATTGATTGCGGTAAATAAATAAAGCCACTTCTGACTTTTATTGTTGTAGGGAGTAATTATAATTCACACAGCCAGACCTTTTGTGCCACCGAAAGCTTCGTTTGTGGTTTGCATGAGCAGATACATTAACTCCTGTAAGCTCTTTTCATTAGAACGCGATTACTCATTGAGGACTGATCAATATATCATCTATACAACATCTTGAAAGTGGATGTCTGGTCTCATTGTGGGCTTACTGATAATGACTTCTTTATTCAAGGCAGCTTGTACGAACAAGAAGATAAAGAAAAGAGAGGAGAATTATAGCATATGCTTGTGGAAGTATTGTAAAGGATATAAACAAACAAACCAAACAAAAAAAAGGTAATAGGAGAGTTACAGGGTAGGGGATGACAATTCCAGAGGTAGAAGAGAAGAGGGCAAGGGAGTAAAAAGTTAAAAAGAGAGGGTGTGTACGGTTTGTGGCCATTTCCAAGAAGTATAATACACAATGAGCAATGCTTGGCGGAATCTTCTTTTGAATAGCAGCATATTCCAGTGCAGTACATCATCTTTTCGATTTCAGCATTAGAAACCATGCTTGGTTTGATGACGACGACAACAACTTCTTCTTCTTCTTCTTCTTCTTCTTCTTCTTCTTCTTCTTCTTCTTCTTCTTCTTCCCCCGCCCATCTTTCCCCAGCCACTCTGGGTGGCTTCCAAGAAAATATTAAAAATACAATAAAACATCAGACATTAAAAACTTCCCTAAACAGGGCTGCCTTCAGATGTCTTCTAAAAGTCAGATAGTTGTTTATTTCCTTGACATCTGATGGGAGGGTTTTCCACAGGGCGGGTGCCACTACCAAGAAGGCCTTCTGCCTAGTTCCCTGTCGCTTCACATCTCGCAGGGAGGGAACTGCCAGAAGGCCCTCAGTGTCCAGGCTGAATGTTGGAGGGGGGGACACTCCTTCAAATATACTGGGCTAAGGCCGTTTAGGGCTTTAAAGGTCAGCATCAACACTTTGAATTTTGCTCGGAGTTGAAGAGCCTCCAAATGGAAATAAAATGGTCTTCTCCAACCACAGCAGCTTTTCTCCGACACACACCCTTCTCATTTTTATTCTTTGCTTATCCCATTTTATTTTATTTTATTTTAATTCTTCAGGGAGCACTATCAATGCACATAAGCACTTTCAGAACCTGCTTTATACTAAGTCTGACACCAGTCCATCTGGCTGAGTATTGTCCTCTCAATGACTGCCAGGGTTTCAGACAGGTGCATTTCCCAGGGCCAGCTGGAGATCTGAGGACTTGAACCCAGAACCTTTGCATGCCAAGAATATACTCTATCACTAAGCTATAGCCTTTCCAGTCTTATTCAACAGAGTCAGGTCCTTCTCTGAAGGAGCATATGTACAAGGTTATCACTTTGATTTGCCAGGTCAGCACTGCAATGACTGCACTGCATGGAAGCTGTGGCCTGGGGTTGAAATGCTTATCTACATACACCGGTATCTTGGTTTTCAAAGTTAATCCGTTCCAGGAATCTGTTTGACTCTCAAAACTGTTCAAAAACCAAGACATGGCTTCCGATTGACTGCAGGAGCTTCCTGCACTCAAGCGGAAGCCACATTGGACGTTCAGCTTCTGAAAAATGTTCACAAACCGCAACACTTACTTCTGGGTTTGTGGCATTCAGGAGCCGATTTGTTTGACAACGAAGCCATTTGAGAACCAAGGTACCACTGTATGTGCTAATGGAGTTCACCATAAAGCACAATGAGACCTGGAAGAGTTTCACGTCCACATTGGCTGTGTGCATGTATTGCTCATGAGCAATCAGGACAAATATGGGGGGTGCACTGTCCCCTACACTTCTCCTCCCATCCCCACACTTCCTCTGCTTCATGCAACTGGGTGCAGGTCTCCCCTTCTCCCCAACTTCTTGCCCCCCACCTGTGCGCTCTACATTTCTGCCGGCTTGCTCGTTGTCTGAAAAGGTGGATCTTTATGTACTGAAAATGGCACCTCCCATGCACAACAGGTAGGTAACAGCAGACTTGGACATGGGCGTACCCAGGGGGGCAGGGGGGGCAGCTGCCCCCCCAAAGCAAAAATAATAATAATTAAATGGTTATCGGCAGCCTAAAAGGAAAAAAAAGCTCTCCTAAAAAAGCTCAACTACTGGTCTTTCTCCCCCTCCCAAAATCTCAATAACAATTGAGCTCTTGGCCGACACTGTGTGTGTGTGTGTGTGTGTGTGTGTGTTGCGCCGGCTGGCTGATCGTTGCAAGGGAGCTTTGGAAACTGAGTTCCCTTGCATGGTGAGTAGTTCCTTTGCGAGGGCTGAGGATCCTGGGAAACTGAGTTTTTCAGCCATTTGGGGCTTTCTGTTTGGGGGGGAAGTTTTTCTGTTTTTTGAAGCTGTTTTTGTTTGCTGTTTACATAATGTGGTCAGTAATCTAAAAACGAAACGAACCCCTAAAAAACGGGCATTCCTCATCCCCCAAAAAGGTCAACAACTTTGAGCTGAACCCCAAAAAACGGGGGTAGATCACTGCTGAAAGTAGATCACAGTCTCTTGGGAGTTGGCCACCCCTGGTATAAGACATGTAACTAGAATAAATTTTTTTAAAAAAATGCAAGCAAATAATTGTAATAAAGCACTGCTATAATTATATATAATTTTCCTAAAATTTTGGTTTCATTCGCCTTTCCGTGCTGAAATGTCACAACCTGAACGACCATGTCTTGCCCCCCCCCCAGTTTTGATCCTGAGTACGCCCCTGGACTTGGAGTTAACACACCCAAGGTTAGCAGAAATACAAAAGGGTTTTCAGGGTTTTCAGGAAGGTGGAGACCCACTGAGGACTGAGCATGCTCAGAGGACCAGGGATGCTGTCTATGGGAGTGATGGAAAACCAGGGATGGGGAGAGGAAATGGAGTTGACCGACAGGGAGAAAGCATGGTTAGATTTCTGGAACACCGAACAGGAGCAATCCACGCTGCTTGTGAGTGTGGTAGTACCCGGGTGTGAGTGGCTCAGTGCTGAGCTTTCCAATGTTTATGACTTTAATCTAGCTGATGATGTAGTATAAACTGACCCAAAGCTGAAATGCACTGCTTTACAGTGGAACACAGTTGTGCTTTATTGCAGGTCCTTTCTTTTATAAACTATCTTTCAGAATCAAATAAAGCATGGCAGGGAACTGTGCGTGCTATAAATTATAGAAAACACTAGTGCAAAGATATTGCTTAATGAATAAATTAAACATTCAATCATAAGACCAATAACAGAGGCAGAAAGAAATTAAGAGATGTAAATACAAAAAAAAGGCAGAATGAGGCCAGATATTAAATGAATAACTGGTAAGGCAGAAGCAGAGGGTCCTAGAGGCAGTCCAGATCAAAGCATCAGAGTGACAGGAGAAAAAGAAAGGTGATTTGTTTTAGATTTCTTGCATTGGGGTGTCAGGATAAAGTACAAGTTGCCAGAGCTTAGATTAGACCTGGAGGGTATTAAGAAGCTGTAGGGATTTACAGACTGAAGAAGTGTGCATGCACACAAAAGCTCATACCAATGACAAACTTAGCTGGTCTCTAAGGTGCTACTGGAAGGATTTTTTATTTTTATTTTGTTTGAACAAAAGAAGGTGTGCTCTGTTGACCAGGCTAGCACAGGATGGGCTCCTAGTATTTATTCCAGGCCTGGCCAATCCAGAGGCTGCCTGCTGCCTGCCAATCTTACGCAACCTTTCAGTATATGAGGAAGATTTCAGTATATGAGGAAGATAGATGCAAAGGGATGTGCTTGGTTCATTTGTGGCTGACATTCCTCCTTGTTTATTAGAAGGGTTAACTGAGTGCCTTCTTACGCTGATGTTAAATATATAAATGGATTGTGTATGCTTTAATCAATTTTATCAGTAGAGTAGATTATATCCCACCTTCTCCCCTGACCGGAACTCAAAGCAGCTTGCAGCTAAAATACCATTCCATTTATCTGTTGAAGCTGTGTTGTACACAATCGCTTCCCTCACACATTTTTTCTTTACAACAATCCTGTGAGGTAGGTTCAGCAGAGAGGTTGTTGATTGGCTAAAGGTGACATGTGTGCATGTGTATTTGACATATATGTGTGCAGGAGATCAAATGTGGAAGAAACTTCCTGATGTGGAATAGAATGTCCCTATTTTCATCTGAGAAATGTTGGAGGGTATGTTATTAGGACCAAGGTAAATCTGCCATGCTCCCTTGTTATTTTTGTAAAACGCTTTGAGGGTTTTCTTCTACACTCAAGTGGTATATAAATTTTATGAAATACAGTGGTACCCCGTGTTACGCACGCGATCTGTTCCGGATCGCGCTACGTAACACGGGCGTGCTTAACACGAACGCCCCAGAAAAAAACAAAAAACCCAGATGTTCACGCATTTTTGCATTTCTGCACATGCGCGAAGTGTGCAGAATGCTTCTGCGCACCCGCACGTCGCGCACACTCCTGCTTCCGGGTCTTCCGGGTCGCGGAGGTCCATAAGTCGAACGTACACAACATGGAGCGTATGCAACTCAAGGTATGACTGTAAACTAAATATTTTGCTACTGCCAGGAGCCGCAATGTTGCCAATATGACCTTGTTATAGTGATAGTACTGGAATGTTTATTTCAGTATATTCTTATATTTGCTAATGTGTTCCGCTGCTATGAATTTCTTTTTGCACTGTTTGATTTCAAAATGCGTTCCTGTTTTCATTGTTGTAAGCTGCTTGGAGCATGTTTCTTTTTTGTGGAATAGCAGCATGCAAATGGGAATTTCTAATGAACGAACGACTGTCTCAAATACGCGCACCTCAGCTTTACTGCACAGCGAATGTGGCTCTTGCTTTCAAATTGGATGGAAGCTGGTTTGAGAGAAAACACAACAAACAGCTGTATGTCTCAAGAAACTGCAGAACAAATGTGGATTGTGTCTAATGTTATGTGTTGTTGTTGTTCAGTCGTTCAGTCATGTCCGACTCTTTGTGACCCCATGGACCAGAGCACGCCAGGCAATCCTTCACTGTCTAATGTTATGTGTTGTTGCCCTCCATCTTTCCCAACATCAGGGTCTTTTCTAGGGAGTCTTCTCTTCTCATGAGGTGGCCAAAGTCTGGAGCCTCAACTTCATGTCCAGTGAGCACTCACTGATTTCTTGGATGTTTGACTTTTTGCAGTCCATGGACCAGAGCACCATAATCAAAAGCCATTCTTTGGCGATCAGTCTTCATGGTCCGCTCTCACTTCCATACATTACTACTGGGAAAACCATCCTTCACTGCAAGGTGATGTCTCTCTTTTTAAGATGCTGTCAGTTTGTCATTGCCAAACTCAAGTTAGTAGTTTTGAGAACAGTCTCCTGCACCATAATTCCATTCTTCGGCGACACTGTTATGTGTACACGGCTTCAAACAACACTGATGGGAGCACACGGGATCTGGAGTAAATGCTATATGGTCCATCAAGAACATCTGTTGGGGCTGTTCTACCATAGTCTTGTCCTCCTCTCCCCTAAAGCGAAAAATTGCACCACTTATCTATTTGGAGAGCATAGCGGCTTCCTACATTCTTCTTTCCAAACAGGTGGCCAGGATTCTCATCCATTTTTCCGACACAGCTGTATGCTTTCATTCCTGTTTCCTTTGGTTGGATTGCAAGCAGGGACTTCATACAAACCACCGTTGAGCAGAGTTCTTTACCCAGCTAGGAAGATACATGCTCCCTTAGTTGGGTGCTGGAGGAGACTCTTGAGAGTCCCATGGACTGCAAAACGATCAAACTTATCCATCCTTAAAGAGATCAGCCCTGAGTGCTCACGAGGCTCCAGTACTTTGGCCACCTCATGAGAAGAGAAGACTCCCTAGAAAAGACCCTGATGTTGGGAAAGATGGAGGGCACAAGGAGAAGGGGACGAAGACGAGGAGGCAGTGAAAGATAGGTGTGCCTGGTGTGCTCTGGTCCATGGGGTCACGAAGAGTTGGACACGACTGAACGACTGAACAACAACAACAACAACAACAATCCCCATGAATTTTGAAAAGGTTCAATTTGATTTATGAAGCTTTTTTTAAAAAATAAGATAAAATAAGGAAACTTGGCAAAGAGCTGTTAGGTGAATATAATTTGGCCTCCTTTCAGAACGCTCTTGTGTAAACTGGCAAATTTATGCATTTTAATAACTCTCCAATTTGTTTATTTATTATATTTGTCTCCCATGAGCTCAGGGTGGCTTACAGCAATTTCATCAGAGTTGTAATCTATCACTGTCTGTCCCCAAAGGGCTCACAATTTAAGTAATGGCTTGAAGAAACAATGCCCAACTCTCCCGTTAAAATCAGTGGGACGTATAATCAGTGTCTGATCCTGATTATTTGGTGTTGTCATCATTGGCCAAGACCAAAAGAGATTCCTCAACCAATGCGGCCATTGGAATATTTGATTATTTTCTGTTAACACCTGACCCTCATGCTATACCATATTTTGCTTCTGAAATTCTTCTCCATTTCAAAGTAAGTTTTCCACATGCCTCATGTGTAGGCCACTATTTTGAAGAGAGAGACAGAAGAAGAAAAACAAGAGATCAAAGCCGCTTTGGGTGTACAGTTACCTAAATTGTGGGGTTCTGATCATTCTGAATATCTTCAAGCACAATTATTTGGTCAAAGTTAATCCAAAATTAGTCAATGGGAGAGCTTTAAGCTTATGAAATCGGTAGGATGTGAATGTACTTAACCCTGGTTTACTTATTTATTAATATTTATGAATCACTTACTCTTTTGGGGAAGAAAATCCATAGTGGTATACAACATTTATAAAATACACAATATACCCAGTATAAATATCTATCTATGAATATATTCTCTCTCTCTCTCTCTCTCTCTCTCTCTCTCTCTCTCTCTCTCTTCTCTCTCTTTCTCTCGTTATAGAAATAGGAGGGATCCCCCTAAACCCTAGAAATTAATAAATGCTAGGATTTGGGGTTCTTTGTGATATGAAGGGAGACTATAAGCTGCAAGGGGGTTCCTGGGCAGCCTTTACGCAAACCAGTCTGGCTGGCTGAGGGAAGAGCAGAGCTGTTAGCAATACAATAGAGAGTCATTGAGGGTCATCACCAACTCCTTGTCCCAGGTGTGACCAGAGATGGGAGATTTGGAAGGTTGCCAGGGTAACTGCTCTGGGGGAGGGCAAGGGGCTTCTGGGAAGAAGAAGGGGGAGATCCATCTTGGCGAGGGTGAAGGAAGGGCTGCCTGCACTGCTGTGGGCCATGCTGTAAGATCTGGATCCCCTCCATGCAGATGGAAGGTGTAAAATAAGTGAATAAACTCTATTTCTCAAAGCACGGCAGCCTCTGCCATGTCTTCTGTTCTCTGAAAGGACACAGAGTCTTTATGTGTGCCTGTGACCCCATGCGCTCTGGCCACTGCTTGGCAGAGAAAGAGGGTAGGCACCAGGCTTTTGTAACTACACACACACACACACACACACACAAAATTGTACATTGCATTAACAAGGCCATTGTTATCATAACTATAGTTCAATGTCTGGGTGCAGATTTAGTTAGGGTTTTGTTTTTTTTTTAAATGAAACCATCCAGATTAAAATGTTTCAAAGTAATAGTTGTAGAGTGGGTGTCTGTAGTTGGGTGGCTGTCTGTAGGCGATGAAGGGTCTTCCTCCCAGAGCTTGAGAAAGAGAACTGTCATTGTCTGGGAGGAAGACCCTTCATCGCCTACAGACAGCCACCCAATCTCAAACAGCTCCTCACCCACAATAATACAACAACAGGACTCAACATGGACACTGGTACCAGAGCCTGCAATAAACCCAGATGCCAACTTTGCTGCCACATAAACCCGGACAACACCATTACTGGCCCCAACAACATCAAACATACCATCTCAGGACTATTTAATTGCTCATCTTCCAACATTGTGTATGCAATCAAATGCCAACAGTGCCCTTCAGCTCTCTATATTGGACAAACAGGCCAAACCCTACGCCAAAGGATAAATGGACATAAATCTGATATCAGGAATCACAAGACAGAGAAACCAGTAGGAGAACACTTCAATCTCCCAGGACATTCTATAAAAGATCTCAAAGTAGCTGTCTTAATACAAAGAAATTTCAGAAATAGACTGGAAAGAGAAGTGGCTGAATTGCAACTAATCACCAAACTTAAAACCATGGAGAAACCTGGTCTGAACAAAGACATTGGATTCTTATCTCATTATACATAACAAAGCTATCTTTAGCCATCTCACCCCTTGCCTTTCCCTGCAAGACTAATTGCAGCCGTTAAGAGTCGTCAACAGGTTTTCCACACCTATCAGCTGATCACCCATTCCCACCACCCTTCTGAGTAATACCCCTCCCCACTCCCTCACTATATTTAAGATCTGGTGACTTCTGTTTCAGTGTATCTGAAGAAGTGTGCATGCACACGAAAGCTCATACCAAGAACAAACTTAGTTGGTCTCTAAGGTGCTACAGAGGAACTATACCAGAAAGATATGGAGGTCTCATACACCCCAGGTAGTGTGGTTGCTGACCTTGAGCCAGACATCCTGGAGAGTGAAGTCAAATGGGCCTTAGAAAGCCTTGCTAACAACAAGGCCAGTGGAAGTGATGATATTCCAGCTGAACTATTTAAAATTTTAAAAGATGATGCTGTTAAGGTGCTACACTCAATATGCCAGCAAGTTTGGAAAACTCAGCAGTGGCCAGAGGATTGGAGAAGATCAGTCTACATCCCAATCCCAAAGAAGGGCAGTGCCAAAGAATGCTCCAACTACCGCACAATTGCACTCATTTCACACGCTAGCAAGGTTATGCTTAAAATTCTACAAGGCAGGCTTAAGCAGTATGTGGACCGAGAACTCCCAGAAGTGCAAGCTGGATTTCGAAGGGGCAGAGGAACCAGAGACCAAATTGCAAACATGCGCTGGATTATGGAGAAAGCTAGAGAGTTCCAGAAAAACATCTACTTCTGCTTCATTGACTACACAAAAGCATTTGACTGTGTCGACCACAGCAAACTATGGCAAGTTCTTAAAGAAATGGGAGTGCCTGATCACCTCATCCGTCTCCTGAGAAATCTCTATGTGGGACAAGAAGCTACAGTTAGAACTGGATATGGAATAACTGATTGGTTCAAAATTGGGAAAGGAGTACGACAAGGCTGTATATTGTCTCCCTGCTTATTTAACTTATATGCAGAATTCATCATGTGAAAGGCTGGACTGGATGAATCCCAAACCGGAATTAAGATTGCCGGAAAAATATCAACAACCTCAGATATGCTGATGATACAACCTTGATGGCAGAAAGTGAGGAGGAATTAAAGAACCTTTTAATGAGGGTGAAAGAGGAAAGCGCAAAATATGGTCTGAAGCTCAACATCAAAAAAACTAAGATCATGGCCACTGGTCCCATCACCTCCTGGCAAATAGAAGGGGAAGAAATGGAGGCAGTGAGAGATTTCACTTTCTTGGGTTCCATGATCACTGCAGATGGTGACAGCAGTCACGAAATTAAAAGATGCCTGCTTCTTGGGAGGAAAGCAATGACAAACCTAGACAGCATCTTAAAAAGCAAAGACATCACCTTGCCGACAAAGGTCCGTATAGTTAAAGCTATGGTTTTCCCAGTAGTAATGTACGGAAGTGAGAGCTGGACCATCAAGAAGGCTGATCGCCGAAGAATTGATGCTTTTGAATTATGGTGCTGGAGGAGACTCTTGAGAGTCCCATGGACTGCAAGAAGATCAAACCTATCCATTCTTAAGGAAATCGGCCCTGAGTGCTCACTGGAAGGACAGATCCTGAAGTTGAGGCTCCAGTACTTTGGCCACCTCATGAGAAGAGAAGACTCTGGAAAAGACCCTGATGTCAAAGAAAAGGAAAAAGAACTAAGAGGACATCCCAGATGTGTTAAAACAAAAAGAAATTAAATACTTGCAATCCCAATATGCAAACATTATGAATCAGGACATCGAATGGAAAGTGAAAATGATGAAACAAAGAACATTTGAATCGGCCAATAAATGCGGAAAACTACTAGCTTGGCAACTAAAGAAAAGACAAAAGGCCAAGCTCACAAATCTGTAGTAAATGGGAAAAATTAGAGAAGCCAGAGGAAATCAGATGGTGTTTTCAGAGATTTTATAAGCAACTGTACAAGGCGGAGAAGACAGACGAAGTAGGATAACCGATTTCTGGAAAAGATGGATTGCAAAAAGTCCCAGAGGAAAAGTTAACAACCCTCAACCACCCAATACGACACAAGAATGGAAGCAATAAACAACATGCAATTGGGGAGGCTCAGGACCGGATGGATTAACGCAAAATATTATAAGACATTAAAAATTGCTATGCAGCATTAAGAGAAGTTTGCAATAAATTAGAAGGAAATAGGGCACCAGGTGGAAAGAAGCCTTTATCACACTGATTCCAAAACCAGATACAGATAAGACTCAAATGAAAAATTATCGTCCAATATCCCTGTTGAATGTGGATTACAAAATTTTTGCAAATGTTTTTTATGTATGCCACGACAGCAGCAAGAATTTTATTGGCAAGAACATGGAAAGGAGAAGAGATACCAACGGTGGAAGAATGGCAGATGAAGATGATGGAATATATGGACTTGCAGACCTGACCGCCAGAATCCGGGACCAGAGGGAGGAGAGGGTGTCACAGGATTGGAAAAAATTCAAAGATTATTTAGTTAAATCAGTTAAATTGAATATTTGAGCAGAATTAAATAGAATAGCGGCTTTAGCAGTTATATGTTAGATAGGATAGTAAAGAAGATGTTTCTTTTTCTTGTATGAGAGATTTAATTTGTTAAAGAATTTGCTAAGATTTTGGTTTAAGCTATGATTTATAGTCGATAAAGCAAAGTTAAGTATATTAAGAAAGTATAGCCAAGACTATTAAGAAACAAGATATATGATTATGGAACAAGAGATAAAGCTACCTATAACACGTATAGGAGGATGAAGACAGGGGAGGGAGCAGGGGAAGTCTTTTAGATAAGATTATAAGAACAAGAAAAGTACAAAGTTTTGTGTTGATTTAAGGTTTGTATATGTTTTTCTTTTTTTCTCTTTTTATGTTATTATATTGTTGTTGTTTATATTGTGTTTATGTATTGTGTTTATTTTATAGTGTGTATGCTGTTTCCCTTTTTTGTACTATTGAAAAAATAATAAATTCTTATAAAAAAAAAAAAAAAGACCCTGATGTTGGGAAAGATGGAGGGCACAAGGAGAAGGGGATGACAGAGGATGAGATGGTTGGACAGTGTTCTCGAAGTGACTGGCATGAGTTTGGCCAAACTGCGGGAGGCAGTGAAGGATAGGCGTGCCTGGCGTGCTCTGGTCCATGGGGTCACAAATGAGTTGGACACGACTGAACGACTGAACAACAACAACAACAAGGTGCTACTGGAAAGAAATTTTTATTTTGTTCATGTTTCACCCTACTGATGGCATGCCTAAAGATTTGTAAGCCAGAGATTTCAGACAGAGGAAAGACACTGGAGGGAAGCACAAACCAATGTGCTCACACAGACAATTCAAGCAGAAGTTTGCGACTGAGGAAAAACAGAAAGGTTGAAGGAAAATGATTAGCTGACAAAGACTTTGTAAAATCATAGCATGTGGAACAAAGACTAATTAGCTGTTTTATGCACATCTGGTTTGAAGGTAGTAATGCTGTGCATTAGTACGTTCAGCAGAATATTCCGGAAGGTTTTCCACAAATATAAAAGTAAAGCATAAATCATTATTACTAGGTGACAGGGTCACAATAGCATCAGATGTTCATTCAGTGCTTTTTTATGACTGCGGAGGGGCAACAGCACACAAATTCTTTCTCTCATTTTCTCACGTACGTAATCAGGCATTCAACCTCAGCGAATGCAATATGCAAGGGGTGTTTATGATACTGTAAATTTACCTGGTGTTTAATCATAGAGAAGAGAGTGGTCTCTCTTTCACTAATAATGAGAGTTGGTTGAATCAATAGAATTGGTGCTATCATTTCATCCTACATATTTCAGAGAGGAAGCTAATCTGTTGATCCCTGTGGTACCAAACTGAGCATTTTGGGAGGTGACAAGTTCTGTGGAGCAGAATCCAATTCATTAGATGCATGGCACATTCTCTTCAGTATAGTGATATCTACCTACCTACCTACCTACCTACCTACCTACCTACCTACCTACCTACCTATCTCTATCTAGGTACAGAGAACAAAGCATTTATAAAGTGTGGTCAAAAGGCTTTGCTATGATAAGAGCACCTATTAGACTGCTATGCAGAACCAAATGTACGTCAGATAAGAACCGCAATCGATTGTTGTCATATAATCTTTCTTTCTTGCTCTGCTAATCACCTAAAGAGGAGCAATTATTTCCTTTAGGGTGAATGATAACCCCCAATCTCACTTGAGTCTGAACTTAATAGATAGAATCAAATTTGCTAATAAATTCTAAGCAGATTCATGTGATACCATCAGTTTGAAGTATTTTTGTTGAACTTTGCTTCCAGCAGCAGAAAGTCTTGGGAAACGGAAATATACTCCCACTGGTATCTGAATGTTGCCATTTTTAAATTTCAGATTTGTGTTCACATTGCCTTCTACAGCACTCATCTGCTGTATTGCACACACCCAGTTCCAGGCTACAGCAGGTTTAGTTAGGTGAGCTTCTGAGGGAGTCCCAAGGATGCTAATTTGTGCACATGTATGGCACAAAGAGGGACGCGGGTGGCGCTGTGGGTTAAACCACAGAGACCACAGCTTGCTGATCAGAAGGTCGGTGGTTCGAATCCCCGTGACGGGGTGAGCTCCCGTTGCTCGGTCCCAGCTCCTGCCCACCTAGCAGTTCGAAAGCACACCAAAGTGCAAGTAGATAAATAGGTACCACTCCAGCGGGAAGGTAAACAGCGTTTCCGTGTGCTGCTCTGGTTTGCCAGAAGCGGCTTTGTCATGCTGGCCACATGACCCGGAAGCTGTATGCCGGCTCCCTTCGGCCAATAACACGAGATGAGCGCCGCAACACCAGAGTCGGACACGAATGGACCTAATGGTCAGGGGTCCCTTTACCTTTACCTATGGCTTGCTATTGCAGGCACCAAGCAATGAGTGCCTATGTGAATCAGTTCTGAGCAGGGGCGTAGCTAGGTAAATTGGTACCCGGGGGCAAAAAAAAATTGTCACCCCCCCCCCAAGGCATGGGAAGGTCAGGTGGTACCCGGTGCGGAAAATTTCTTGTCAACCCCCCCATTGATCCCCCCCCGCAAAAATGGTTTTACGTTATTTCATATTTTCTTACAAAGGAATAATAACAAGTAATAATAAAAAACCTTTTATTTATATCCCACCCTCCCCAGCCAAAGTCGGGCTCAGGGTGGCTAACACCAGATACATAACATTGGTATAAAATCAAACAATAATTAAATTACCTCCTAAAAACCTCTCAAAGTCTAATTAGATGGCTTTCCACAGGGTTAGGGTTGGGAACAGTAAGTGTTCTCTGAACTGAAATTTCAGCCTTCATGACATAGGAAAACAGCCAAGTGAACAGCTATTTTGGTGGAGGAGGGTCAAGATATTAACCGATATGCATGAAATTTCATATATAGCTATATAATCCCTAGTATAGTAAGATAAGACCTTCGGAGCAGGCATTTTCAAAAAAAAATTAAAAAAAAATTTCAAAAAAAATTGAAATTTTTCTTGCTAATTTTTCACCCCCTCCATTATGGAACACGGGGCGACCCGCCCCCCTCACCCCCCCTTGCTACGCCCCTGGTTCTGAGCAATCCCAGTAACTGGAGAACCTCAATTCACATTTGCATTTGTGATGTCTCTACCTTCTGCTTTCCATATACATGAAAATAATAATTCATGGATTTTTGATCAATAAACTCCTTGCATTTCCCCTTATCTCTGTAAAGCCCTGTGATTAATAGAGTAACACATAAACCTTAGCAGCTCAGGACTAGTGGTTGGTATAAAACTGATGCATATTGATGTATTATGAATGTGGGTTAAGTGGACCTGTGCAGCCTTTTGCCCGTTCTGAAGTGTTGTGGCATTGTTTTGTTAATTTTAATTATAAAACAATTTATATCTCACCTTTTGTCTTAAAGGGGGCTCCTCAGGCAGCTTATAATTATGATGACAAAATATACTAATTATACAATGAAAACCAATGATATAGTATCAGAGGCATCAATGCCACCATCGGCAACTTAGACACATTACAAATATAACCAACAGGTAAATTCAGTGCAGACCCAATGCCTGACAAAATGAAATGGTCACCACAGC
Organism: Lacerta viridis; assembly: GCA_900245905.1. Taxonomy (NCBI): domain Eukaryota; kingdom Metazoa; phylum Chordata; class Lepidosauria; order Squamata; family Lacertidae; genus Lacerta; species Lacerta viridis. The sequence goes on from OFHU01003807.1 coordinate 355,158, forward strand.
ACACCTAAAAAACACCTGAATTTTTATGATTTTCTTAGTCTCTTTAGGGAGGGATTGCACACACCAGGTCAAGGATAGAGAACCTTTTTAAAGCTGAGGTCCACATACGCATGGGGGGAAACCTTTCAGGGGCCACATGCCACTGGCAGAAATGACCAGAGGCAAAAGTGAGTGGAGAAATGGATATGACGCTTGCCTTTGTACAGACTACATTTCAGCCATGCACAAGCCAGACATTTCTCAGCACACACACCTCCGTTCAGGAGGGATTGTCTAGGACACATTCTAGGTAAAGGTAAAGGGTCCCCTGACTATTAGGTCCAGTCGTGGACGACTCTGGAGTTGCAGCGCTCATCTCACTTTACTGGCTGTGGGAGCTGGTGTACAGTTTCCGCGTCATGTGGCCAGCATGACTAAGCCACTTCTGGCGAACCAGAGCAGTGCACGGAAATGCTGTTTACCTTCCCGCTGGAGCGGTACCTATTTATCTACTTGCACTTCATGCTTTTGAACTGCTAGGTTGGCAGGAGCAGGGACCGAGCAACAGGAGCTCACCCTGTCGTGGGGATTAGAACTGCCGACCTTCTAATCGGCAAGCCTTAGGCTCTGTGGTTTAACCCACAGTGCCACCCATGTCCTTGTAGGACACATTCTAGCTAGACAAAAACATTTCAGGCAGGTGCAGGGCAGGGCCACTGTGGGGTGTGACCCAGGCAGAGTCCTGAGGGTTGGATATAAACACCTGGAAGTGTGCATTTGACCCCTGGGTCTCAGCTTACCAACCCCTGGTTCTTGGTGTTAAAACTACAAATGCCCTGTCTCGTGTTCCTCCTAACTGTATCTCTGAAGGTGGCAGAATTTTGAGAAATGTGTTGTATTATAACCACAGTGGGCAGGCAGGTTCACTGGAGGCCATCACTTAAACTCCACACAAAGCCCTGGAGTGATGTCAAAATGGAGCCATTACAATAAATTAAAATTGCTGCTTACTACTGCCACCACCAGCTAAACTCACAGCCAGCAGCTCAGGGCAGGTGTCAGCACTCAAGGGCTCTGCTGGATTGGGTGTCAATGTTCACATCACATCTTAAAGGCATGTTGACATATCCTCAGTTGTCCTTACTTTCCTCATGCCCTATCTCACTCTCCTCCACCTGCTCACTGTTTTTCATGCAGTAACTTTTCTACCACCGTTTATTTCTTTTTCAGGTCCCTTTTTCTTCTGTGACTCATATTCCAGGGTGGTGGTTTCATTGTTTACTATAAGCAGGCTTAGACAGGTCTTGATCGACTCCTTGGCAGACTACCTGCATCATGTCCAATGATGAACAGACCAGACATGAAACCTGAGTTGGGCTGGTAATGGTGCCCCTTCCAAGCCAAGGTTCATGGTACCCAAGGCCATCCAAGTTATTTTGGCACCTGAGGCAGAAAGGTCCACAAGCAGCCTTTGTTGTAACGTGGGGGTCGTGATTCAGCAAGTGATTTCAGCTCTGACATAGCAGGCAGGAGACAGCTTCTTCATGTAACACTCTTTATTCAGACAAACAAGACTGGGGAACTGAGGAGAGGGATGCTACATTTATAGGGACAGAAAGACTGGCTAGAAAGGATACATTTTGGAGGGAACAATCTCAAGCAATCACAAAGCTGCCTTTTGGTGGGAACCAATAAGACTGAGGATCCAAATGCAGCAACTTGAATGAACCAATAGTAGCTGTTCCTTCTGGAACAGGAAGGCAGTTACTTTCCCCTAATGTGAATACAGACAATAAGTAATACAGATATTATAACCCTTGAATCAATACACAACAGCTTTCTCCCTCCTTGCCAGTAAAAATACACTGATACAGTGGTACCTTGGTTCTCAAACTTAATCCATTCTGGGAGTCCATTCGACTCCCAAAACCATCTGAAAACCAAGGCGCGGCTTCTGATTGGCTGCAGGAGCTTCCGGGCACACAAGCGTCCGGCTTCCCCAAAACGTTCGCAAACAGGAACGCTTCCTTCTTGGTTTGCGGCGTTCGGGAGCCGATTTGTTCGACAACTAAGCCGTTCAAGAACCAAGGCACCACTGTAATAAATTAAATAACGAACGATCTTCTGCCCTTTCATGACATCGAAAATCTGCTGCCCGGGGGTGGGAGCACCTCACTCTACGTTACGGTAGGGTTTCCCCTTCCATGGGCGATATTTTCTGCAGCCCTGCGGAGAAAGAGTGATATGGTAGAGAAGCTTGAACCACCATTAACAATTTTCATGGAGGGACCCTGATAAGCTTCCCAGAAAAAGGCAGGGTGTTAGAAAGCCACTGAGCGGACGGATAAAAACGCAATCTGACGAGGAAATGAGTTCCAACATTTATTTTAAGCGTGCGGCAAAAGCGCTCGTAATAACACCGCACCCCATTAGAGCTGCTTTTGAAAAGCTGAGCAGACAAAGGCGATGCTATGCAAAAAAAATACCCAACCCGGTTGGCGAAAGCAAAGGACACAATGCTCCTCACCTCTCTCCTCAAATTCATCTTTTGCTGCTTGCAAGGAAGGCAGGCGAAGGAAGTAGTTTTCAGATACATAACCTCCAGCTTTTTGGCTCACCTGGTGGGCTCCCCTTACCCACCGTGCCCTGAGTGGATGATTAAAAAGAAATGGGGGGGCTTAAGTGTGGGGGCAAGTGCGGGGTCTCTGGAGCTTTGCAGAGCACTGAACCATGCTGCTACAGCTGTCTTCCAAACAAGCCCGACATTCTTTATTTATTTGTTATGAAATATTTATGGATGTTATGAAAGGTTTAAAATAATGTGTCTGTCTCTCTCCTTCCTATTTCCCTCCTCCCCTCCTGTCTCTTTTTGCCCTAGCACACTCTTTTCCAATGCATAAATAATTCTGGCCTGTGGACAGCAGGACAGCACATTAGGTGGGATGTTTTCGCTGTATCACATTCTTTCTGCCTGAGAGAAAATATCATTCCTAGTAATTTTCTACACTTATACAATCTGCGTTGACAGTAAATAATTGATGTATGAATTTAGGACTAAACTCCAACACAATATGACTTTATGTCAAAGGGTTACTCCCAGCAGATTTTGAGCTAAATCATCTTGCAAAATGGGTTCTTTCAGTGGGAAAAAAAGGCTTTTTGAATTATTTTAATGGAAAGATGGGACCTCTGCGTAGCTTTCCTTTTGATGAGGTCTTGTTTTGCATGACTGGTAATAAAACCAAGCAATCTACCCATTATAAGATTGGAAATGTTTCATTTGTGATCACAAATGGGTTTTTTTTTTTAGACTGACACAAGCTGTTTTTGTTCCTTTCATTCTCTCCCCCCGCTTTTTCTATCTATTTTATATATATATATATATATATCTATTTTATATATATATATATATATATAGTGGTAAGAGAGAGTTTGCATGTGATAGGGTGCCCTCTGCTTTTCATCCCTGTATCTTCCGCACAAAGTACAATTACATTTTAAATTACAAGCCAGATATATTTGCAACTTAAAGATACATAACAGGGAAGAAAGGCTTCAAATAGAAAGATTACAAATCTCCTCCGATTGCCTCAATTAAAATCCTTTTCATCCCTAAGGGAAAGTAGTTACCATCCAACAGAGGGTAAGAAAGCAAAAGAACAGAGAATGGAATCTTTCATGATACAGTTGGAAGTAAAGCATTCTATACCTATTATAGACAAGACAGGAAGATCAAAGGAAATACATTACTTGAATGACCCATAGTCAAATACTATTTTTGCATTTTTTATAAAATGTACAATAGATAGAAGAAATGAATGTTCTGGATTTCCTTTTAATATTCTGCTTTTGCATCATTGCTGATGCAGCAGGAATATGTAGAGTGGGGTTTTTTTTTACATTAAAAATATAATTACAGACTTTGAATAAATGTCAGCATTATTATCTTTGTCACGATTTCTTTTCTGCTTAAAAATTGTAATGACACTTGTTCACTTAAGTTAAGCCTCCACTTACAGGAAAATAATTGAATTTGTTGTGACAGGTAACCTGCATGCCGGCAAAAGTACCTATTGTGAAACTGGACAAAATTGCCTCTTGGGACAATAAAAAACAAAACACAAAAGCCTTGCCTTTTCTTTATCAATGATGGAGGAAATATCGAACCGAGACCATGCGCTGTACATGGCGCTCCTGCCTCTAAGGGAAAAAAACAACAATAACAACCAGAGGTTTCATCAAGAAGAAAGAAAGAACACCCTGTCTCACGTACTTCAAAATACAAACCAACTTTTGCAATATGGCATCCCTACAGGAAGCATTAAGAAACATTTGCATGTTTTGATGGTTCCATGTGGTGACCGTAATGTGTACATTTTTTACATTGGCTCCCAGTACGTTTCCGAGCACAATTCAAAGTGTTGGTGCTGACCTTTAAAGCCCTAAACGGCCTCGGTCCTGTATACCTGAAGGAGCGTCTCCACCCCCATCGTTCAGCCCGGACACTGAGATCCAGTGCCGAGGGCCTTCTGGCGGTTCCCTCACTGCGAGAAGCAAAGCTACAGGGAACCAGGCAGAGGGCCTTCTCGGTAGTGGCGCCCGCCCTGTGGAACGCCCTCCCATCACAGGTCAAGGAGATAAACAACTACCTGACATTCAGAAAATACCTGAAGGCAGCCCTTTTCAGGGAAGTTTTTAATGTGTGATATTTTTGTATCTGATTTTTGTTGGAAGCCGCCCAGAGTGGCTGGGGAAATCCAGCCAGATGGGCGGGGTACAAATAATAATAATAATAATAATAATAATAATAATAATAATAATAGAGCTGCTTTTTTTTTATTTGTTCCATTGGATAGAGAATTTCCTGCCTGCACGTCACATTCCTGGGAATGGTCAGTGCTGGCATAGAAGCTTAGAACGACACACAAATAATCCACGTGGTGAGAGGCTCCTGTGCGTTACAACTGTTGAATGGAACCACGGCCACGCCGAAGAGTTTTCATCAGCTTCCATGCAATGAACGTTATTATGTATTTAGTCTTAGAATTTATGCCCTTCTCATCATGCTATCATCATTCAAGGCAGTTTTACAAATGAGTAATTTTCTACAGGGCTCTGGAGTCGTCAGATACATGGAAAGGTATTACTTATGTAATGAATTCATGGGCTGTATTCAAAGCAGCATGGAGTCACATTCCCATCCGGGCAAAGACTTTCGCCTTGTTCAACGAGACTTTCTACCCCTCTCATCCCCTGTCCGCCCTCTCAAATCTGTTCTAGAGGCCCGCCATTGTCACGAAGCAGTGATCCTGTGAGCAAGTATCGCTGGGTGGGGCCCCTCAGGCCAGTGGTAACAGTTAGTCCCCAAACTGGGAGCATGTGCTGAGGTTTGTTAGTTACCAGCATTACCCAGTCCCTACAAATATTTGAGTTAACCTGCCAGGGGAGGGAGAGAACCTGCCGTGTTTTAAACTTGCTGTTTGGTAGCTGGTGCCAGAGAAGAAGTCAGTAAAGCCTGGTAACCTGTTCGGCGCCTGCGTGTGATTGATTAGTACCTTGGAGGGAGGACTCGGGAAAGCGACTCCCTCCTTGATGCCCCAAACCCCACAGAGCAGATTTGGGGAGGGCTGAGGGCACGCAGGGAGAGGAGCAGGGCGAGTCCAGTTATGCAAGCAGAAATCCTTGCACTGATGAGATGTGTTGGTTGGATGCCACCTGATATGTTAAGGCCACAGTTCCTACGAAGCAATTTACATGTGGTGGTGGAAAGTCCTAAGATTGCTCAAGTGCCCATTGAGACGGAAGCAGACTTAATGTATGGAAGATTGCAGCTGTTTGCCCCAATCTATCAAGGGATATCTGTGTATACGTCTGTTGGGCAGATGAAGGATATGTCTAATATGGATGACACTAGGGCTACACAAGAAAACACAACTAAAGAGTTGGTAGTGCAAGTTGGCTTTAAAAAGTCTATGTTAGACCCAGAGATATGGAACAGCTTTTGCTCAGTCTAAAAATATCTTGGTTTGGGGGAAGGTGCTTGTGAGGATAGGGTGGTGGCTGTTTAGCTGCAGATGCTCTTGAAGCAAGTAGATTGCCTGATCACAATCCAGACTGAGTCCAGAACTGGTTTTGTGACCAAATTGTCCTTGGTCACCTTGACAGATGCCTTTTACTGAGGAAGGGCAAGGCAGAATGTGACTCTGCTGCTTCCCCCTGATCTGTCTGCAGCTTTCAACGCCATCAACTATTGCAAACTTATTGGATCAAGTCCATGGGTTGTGGAGGCCCTGTTACAGTGGATCCACTCCTATCTACATGGTTGGTTCCAGAAGGTAGCATTGGGAGCCTATTCCTTGTACCCCTGGCAGCTATGCTGTTGGGTAGCATATTTTCCCCAGTGTTGGTCAACATGTACATGGAGCCATTAGGATTGGCCACTGGATTATCTAGAAGTGTCACCAATATGTTGATGAAATCCAGCTCTATTTCTCTGTAACATCTGAGTCAGGTATGACAGTGTAGGTCCTAGATTAGTCCTTGGATGCCATGGTGAGCTGCATGAGGGTCAATCAGCTGAACTGAATCCTGACATGATGGAGACCTTAGAATCATAGAACCACAGAATTGTGGAGTTGGAAGAGATCCCAAGGGTGATCTAATCCAACGCCCTGCAATGCAGGGATCTCAAATAAAGCATCCATGACAGATGGGCATTCAACCTCTGTTTAAAAACATCCAAGGGATGAGGGTCCACCACCTTCTGAGGGAGACGGTTCCACTGTGCTGTCAGAAAGTTTTCCTGATGTTTTGTCGGAATCGCCTTACTTATAACTTGAAGTCATTGTAGGTGGGAAGTTCACTGGTCCATAAATTAGGCAGGTTGCGGGTGCTGGACTGCAGTGTTCATGCAATTGGCCTGATTTGTGTGATCTTCTCACACATAAATATATTAACAAAATCAGCTTCATTTGTGGCAATGTGAGGGTTTTTTTTTATTCTGCTTCCTGCAGCTGAAGATAGAAAAGAGGACTGGTGGAAAATCTGCTAATATCAAGCAACTTTCCTTTAAATTAGTTCCATAACATCGAACCCAAAATGAAACAACATCCTATCTAAACTCTTGTCTAAGCAAGTTGCACTTACTGCTAAACACATGTGGGGATGGCCCTATAGAATATCCACTAAATTAAACAGGGCAGGTCCGGGTGCAACTTGGTGATCTGCTATGCTGAATGCATCCCACCAGCTCTTCACGGGTGATTCCCCTTCTGGCTTTGCATATGCAGTCAAGCTGTGAAAAAAGGGCTGGTTTTTACTTATTTATCATACACTTGGTAGCCCCTGTAATTTCATTTGGTGGGTCACAAACTGTGTAGGCTTGGACCAGACTGTTAGTTTGAAAGGATTTTTTTTTCTCAATGCATTAGGAATAAGGTTTTTTTTTATCAGTTAATTTCTTCTAAGATCAGAAGAGGGGGCTGGAGACAGAAAATCCGCCGCTCTGTGCAATGCAGCTTGCCCAAGCCTTTCCTGGATAGTGTGTGATTTTCCTGAAGAGGGGACAGTGACTCGAATGAGTGGGTGGAACAGGTTGATGATTTCTGGGAATGCGGCACACTTAGGAGAGGCTTGAGCTGTACAGTGGTACCTCAGGTTACAGACACTTCAGGTTACAGACTCCGCTAACCCAGAAATAGTACCTCGGGTTAAGAACTTTGCTTCAGGATGAGAACAGAAATCATGTGGCGGCGGTGCGGCGGTAGTGGGAGGCCCCATTAGCTAAAGTGGTACCTCAGGTTAAGAACAGTTTCAGGTTAAGAACGGACCTCCGGAACGAATTAAAGTTCTTAACCCGAGGTACCTCTGTAGAATAGGTCTAAAAGTGTCACAGTAGAAAAGAACTGGGAAGAAAGATCGCTCGTTGGTGGCTTTTGACTTAAAACATGTGGATAAAAAGCTCTTAGAAAACAAATGCTGCCAACAAAAAAAAGTTTATTTCATTGTGGTCTTTAGCCTTAGACCAGCTCAGCTACCATACAGAACGGTTTCTATTTGCATCTTAATAACAGGAGATATTAGAGATGCATCAAGAGAGCAGGAGTGTTCTGTTTGCAATAAAAGGGGAGTGGCAGATGAGCTGAGCCATGCCATACTGCTGGTTTCAGTGGAGTATGGTGGAAGAAGCAGTGTTGTGTAATGGATATTGTTGGGATGACCAGCCTACAACCCACTGGCAAGCACACCAGCCCTGTACTGAAGCCTGTTGCTCCCCTTTCTGCAACTATCCTGAGGAAAAGAGAAAGTTTAATGGAGCTTCTGGCTTCGTGGACCACAAATTGAGGGTGAGGGCAGGGGAAAGTCCTGCTTCATGCACACCTCTTTGAGCTTCTCAGTGTAAGGGCAAGGTCAGTGCTGACTCCAGAGGGTGACAGGTTTGTGCATTTGCTGGGTCTCCAAGACCAGTCAATGTGCTCCAGGGACACCACCATTATCTTTTTTTTTAATATCATTTTTATTGTTTTTATATAAATACATTGAGAAAAACTTTCACATTTATCTTTCCATTCATTTAACATTTTGGCCTTTTAGGGCCGTGACTTCCCTCAAACCCTCCACATGATTTTCTAATATCTATTACTTTATACTATACTTCTTAACTCAATCATTGCTTTAAATCATCATATCCAACTTAATCACTGTAATTTCATATTTACAATGACATTTCTTCGATAATCTACAAAGCTTCTTGCAGTCCTATCAACGTATTTGATTGAATACCATTGTCTTTTAAATAATTCGTAAATTTAGTCCAGTCTTTGATGAATTTCTGGTCCCGCTGTTCTCGGATTCTTCCCGTCATTTTATCCAATTCCGCATACTCCAGTAATTTCACTGTCCATTCTTCCTTTGTTGGTGTTTCTTCTTGTTTCCATTTTTGTGCTATTAAGATTCTCGCCGCAGTCACTGCATATTGGAAAAGTTTAAAGTCTTGTTTTTTAATGTCTGTACCAGTAATGCCCAGTAAGAAGGCTTCTGGTTTTTTAGCAAATGTATATTTCAACATTTTCTTCATTTCATTATAAATCATATCCCAGAAGCCTTTCACCTTCTTACATTCCCACCACATATGATAAAAGGTACCTTCCTTTTCCTTACATTTCCAACACTTATTATCAACCTTATACATTTTCACTAATTTGACCGGTGTAATGTACCATCTATACATCATCTTCAAGACATTTTCTTTTAACGCATTACAGTAAATTTCATTCCTCCTTTCCACAATTTTTCGGCTGCATCAATAGGAGTATAGCGTCTAGATCAAGGGAAGTAATAGTACCACTATATTCTGCTCTGGTCAGACCTCACCTGGAATACTGTGTCCAGTTCTGGGCACCACAGTTCAAGAAGGATACTGACAAGCTGGAACGTGTCCAGAAGAGGGCAACCAAAATGGTCAAAGGCCTGGAAACGATGCCTTATGAGGAACGGCTTAGGGAGCTGGGTATGTTTAGCCTGGAGAAGAGAAGGTTAAGGGGTGATATGATAGCCATGTTCAAATATATAAAAGGATGTCATATAGAGGAGGGTGAAAGGTTGTTTTCTGCTGCTCCAGAGAAGCGGACACGGAGCAATGGATTCAAACTACAAGAAAGAAGATTCCACCTAAACATTAGGAAGAACTTCCTGACAGTGAGAGCTGTTCGGCAGTGGAATTTGCTACCAAGGAGTGTGGTGGAGTCTCCTTCTTTGGAGGTCTTTAAGCGAGGCTTGACAGCCATCTGTCAGGAATGCTTTGATGGTGTTTCCTGCTTGGCAGGGGGTTGGACTGGATGGCCCTTGTGGTCTCTTCCAACTCTATGATTCTATGATTCTATGATTCATTATCACTGGGCATTGAGATGGTGAGAGCCAGCATAACAGAATTATTGGTTTGCATATCCTCACCAGGGTTGGTCCTATTATTAGGCTGACAGGCAGCTGCCTCAGGTGGCAGCTGCTGAGGGGCAGGGAATGGCAAACCTGTGTGTACTTCATTGCCTGCCCTGCACCCTCTAAACCAGCCCTCTCCCCTGGAGTGTGCTGGAGGAAGATTCAACTGTCAGTCTGGTTGGCATTTGTACGTGGAATGGGAGGGAGGGGGCTCCATCTTGTCCTGTGTCTCAGGAACCATATCTGGGGGTGACCCTGGCCCCACTCGAGGCTAAGAAGCCCCACAGAGGGCACCTTGCCTTTTCTGAGACCCCCATCCCCAATCCTAACACTGGTACTGGGCAGGATACAAACAGTATTAAGTAAATCGATGCTGTCATTTATTGTTCTCTTACAAACTCAGCCTGATAGGAACCTCTAGCTGCTTCGGCTATCTGTTTGGTTGATGGCTTCTGCCATTCAGATCCACAGGCAGCCATCAAAGGAAAAAGAAATTTCAAGCTATGGTAGCTGAATACATGCAACCACACAAAAAAAGCAGCTGAGGAGAGCAGAAATACATTCTCCTTGAACATGTTGATTGCTGCGATCTGTGTCTCTCTGTGATAGAAACTGACTGTGTCATGTAAACTAGTCAGTCAGTATGGCCCCCTCTCCTCTCCCCACCCATCAAATGGGCCTCATTTCATCCCTTAGCAAGCAGAAATAAAGAACGATCCCAGGTGCGAGCATCTTCCTCTAAGGTGTTGGATCAATGACCCATCTTCAGCATTCCTTGCTTTCTCTCTTTGTCAGTCTCTCCCTTTGAACACTTGAGCATCTTCAAACCTTTATCCCCACTAAATGCTAGAGGGCAGAGCCTTCTCCCCCTTCCCTTTTGAATGTTGCTGATACACCAAGTTCTTTCCAATCTCCAATAACAGGCCCCCTACAATATAACTGGAAGGGCCAGGCTGCCAATCTATAATGTTCCTGGCCATGATTAATCTGATAAATAATAAATATATCAATCTAGTCTTTTAGACAAGGACAAATTCTTACCAGCGGGGAGGCGCGAAGCCTCTTTTACAGCTGCCTGTAGTGCTGGAATTAATTATTTAATGCTTAATTCTTCGGGAAATGAGAAAGTTTTGATTAATGTTGTCCAGTGTCATTTCTTGCTTGTTTGATATGTGTCAGATAATTTTTTCCTTGGCAGTCGCTCTGAAGAACCCAGAGGCAACTGTCACCGGGATCAGACACTGAATTTCGAGAGATTAATTGAAGTGAAAATTTAGTAGTTGAATGTTCCGTTAAGTGCTGCCCTGAACTAACCTTTTCATGGGCTAAATTTAGCCTTCTGTGTGGGTGGGTGTTAACATTAGCCTCCCATTGCCCATTTTCCAAAATGTTTATATTAAATGCTTCGAGGAATCATATTTTTCTTGTTGTACTTTTGAAATGGCTTTATGTCCACATGATTTATCTATTTAGGGTGGAGTTGCTAGCATTTTTTCAGGAATGCTGCTCCTCTGAGTGGGAGCCAGAGCAAAGAGAAAGTCTTAGCAGAACTGAGTAGATAAGAGACAAACCTGTTGTGAATGTGGTTGGACCCAGGTAGAATCTGGTACACCATGGCTTGATGTTTACTGGCTTTTCCAGACCCTACGCATTAATTACCGTATTTTTCGCTCCATAGGGCGCACCAGACCATAGGGCACACCTCGTTTTTAGAGGAGGAAACAAGAAAAAAAAATATTTTTCTGGTTTTCCTCCTCTAAAAGCCCTGTTTTTTTGAGGATCAGCTAAAAGTTTTGCAGCTTTTTTTGCAAAGGGAAAAGCCCTTTTTTGAGGATCAGCTCAAAGTTTTGCAGCTTTTTTGCAAAGGGAAAAGCCCTGTTTTTTTGAGGATCAGCTCAAAGTTTTGCAGCTTTTTTGCAAAGGGAAAAGCCCTGTTTTTTGAGGATCAGCTAAAGGTTTTGCAGCTTTTTTGCAAAGGGGGAAAAGCAAAGCTCCTTTTGCAAAGGGGGAAAAGCAAAGAGGACTCTTCCTCCTTTGCCGCTGTGGAGCTCACCCCGTCGCGGGGTTTCGAACCGCCATTCTTCTGATCGGCAAGCCCTAGGGCTCTGTGGTTTAACCCACAGCGCAATGTTCCCTTGTGTTATACAGAGAAGGCTGGGATCCTGTCCTGTTTAAGCAGGAGCCAGGGAAAGTGAGCACCTGTGGGGTTTTAATACTTCCTTAACTGATAGGCTTTCTGCCTTCTGGGGTCTAAAGTTTGCATTTATGTGAGCAGTTCAGGAATGGAACAAGCTGCCTGGGGAGAGTAAAGAACCACCGTTCTTGTACACTTCTTAAGGAATGGTTGACTGGGGTGAGCGGGCGGCGGCGCACGAGCGGAGAGAAAGGGCTTCTTTCTCGCTGCCCCCACAGCCCGCCTCACTTGAGTATAAGCCGAGGGCAGGTTTTTCAGCACAAAAAATGTGCTGAAAAACTAGGCTTATACTCAAGTATATACAGTAGATCAAAGCAAACAGAAAGGAAGACTGAACCAACAGGCAGGGGCGTAGCAAGGTAAATTGGTACCCGGGGGCAAATTTTTTTGTCAACCCCCCCCCAGAGGCATGGGAAGGTCAGGTGGTACCCGGTGCGGAAAATTTCTTGTCAACCCCCCCATTGATTCCCCCCCCGCAAAAATGGTTTTACGTTATTTCATATTTTCTTACAAAGGAATAATAACAAGTAATAATAATAAAAAAACTTTTATTTATATCCCACCCTCCCTGGCCAAAGTCGGGCTCAGGGTGGCTAACATCAGATACATAACATTGGTATAAAATCAAACAATAATTAAATTACCTCCTAAAAACATCTCAAAATCAAATTAAAGTCTAATTAGATGGCTTTCCACAGGGTTAGGGTTGGGAACAGTAAGTGCTCCACTGAACTGAAATTTCAGCCTTCACGACATAGGAAAACAGCCAAGTAAACAGCTATTTTGGTGGAGGAGGGTCAAGATATTAACTGATATGCATGAAATTTCATATATAGCTATATAATCCCTAGTATAGTAAGATAAGACCTTCGGAGCAGGCATTTTAAAAAAAATTCAAAATTTTTTTCAAAAAAAAATTTGTTCCTTGATAATTTGTCACCCCCTCCATTATGGAACGGGGGTGACCCCCCCGCCCCCCTTGCTGCGCCCCTGCCAACAGGGAGTGGAGGACCATAGGAGTCTGCTCTGACCCTAAGATCACTCATGGAGGCCGTGCTTACAGAACTGGCAGTGGGTATAATTAGTCTGGCACAAACATGAGGCAGGGCCTTTTCCATGGTGGTTCCTTCCTGGGAAACCCTCTCCCTCAGGAAATGCGTTGAGCTTATTTTATTTTAGGCAGCCCCTAAAGACATATCTTTTCCAATCTGCCTTTGGTTAGATAGTTGCTGCGGTTTTGAATTCGCTTTTGTTAGATTTATGAGGCAGACTGTTGTGCGTTACTTTGTTTTTAGGGTTCTCTGTTAGTTTTCCAGTTTTAAAAATGTCTTATATGGTTTTGGTGACGTTGCTTTATTGTGTTTTGTTACATATATCTTATTGTGAATTGCTTTATGGCTTGGTCCTGAAAATCAGCTTTGAAGAATGTGAAATGTGAAATAAATAGACGAAAGATTTTAATATTGAGATTATGCAGTATTATGAACTCTATGAATATGATATAAAAGTATGATTTGGGGCACAACCAAGCCCAGTTTGAGAAGTTGGAAGTCCTATTGATGTGAATGATAAAGGCTTAAGCCTCCAAGTGAAGTTGGTGGGATTTTAAAGTGCTTAAATTTGGCAGGATTGTGCCTTACATTTCCTGTACCAAGGGCCGGATTTAGGTTTGACGAGCCCCTAAGCTACTGAAGATAATGGGGCCCTTTATATGTCCAGCTGTCCTTTGGCAACAACAAATTGTCGCTGTTTTATTTATGTTGAATATATGCTATATGGTAATTTATGGACCTAATAGGTATTCTAAAGCCATTTGCACATGTTGCCATGCAACCAGTCCATGCAGAATGTAGGCACCCTATATATAGAAATGAGCAAACCAGTGATATTTTAGGGAGCAGGCTAGCAGGCAGGGCCCATTACTTACATCATAGGAGCCTACACAACACAAAACACTGTTCCCTGTATGTAGGTTTTATTTTATTTATTTTTTATCTTATATTTTGGAAATGTACATCCAGTTTTTTTTCCTTTAATTTTTTTTTTGGGGGGGGGCAAGAGAGTGGGGCCCTATAGCTTGTTTAGCTTATACGTAAATCCAGCAATGCCTGTCCCCTATGAAGATGGATTGTTCTTTACTCCATATATGGAATGATTCATATAAATAGTTTAGAACTGTCTTTAGGCATGTTTTGTCACGTGGATTTATCTTAACTAGGCACAGTAGAAAGCACTCTGATACAAGCTTAAACATTTAATGACAGCAGAGAACAAATCAATGCGTATAAACATCTCTGTATTTTTTTGACATTAACCCCCCCCCCAAACCTTTGTGAGATCAAATCTGTTTCTTGTGGCTCTTTTCTGCAGAAATGTGTACTTAACGAGGGTGAAAATAATAATCATGCAGAGACACAAACTGGGAGTCAACCTTGGAGCAACAAGCCATAGCTCACCTTTTCTAAAATAAATAAAGCCTGAGAAACAAAACAAAACAAAAAAAGGGAAAGATTTGCAATGTGTGAATGCGACTTCAAAAGTTGAATCTGTTTAGGGAATTTGTATTTTCTGTTCCTATTTGCATTTTAAATAATTAAAACATTAAAACTGAAAAATTTATAAATGAGGGCTGCTAAGAGAATCCTGCTTGGCAGACAATAGAAAATAAATTATTACCCTGCTAGGTTTGCTTTAATGTCATATCCGTCACTCTCCCCAAGGTGGGTTTATTACCATACCAGGAGCCCTCCTGCCAATCCCCCCCCCCACACACTTTCACTCTCTGCTACTGAAGAAATTCAGGTCTCTGGGGGACTTTGATCTCATTGTGCAAACTAACCCAAACAAAACCTCTGCTGTTCTCGATATATATTTTTTTCCCCCTGTTAAAAAAATTGGGTGTGTTTGCAGGGGTGTGAATTCATGTGAAGAGTGACAGAACCCTTTGTCCGGCACAGCTTTGGCTGGTTGTAACAAGCGTCAAGACATTAGACACAACAAAAGCTGGATTGACAGTATCATCAATCACAGGACTGACAGTCGACTTCAGTTTGTTTGTTCCACTCTGCATAATAAGTGATTGGATCAGGTTTAATTAGAAATTGGGTAATCAATGATTGCCAACGAGGCAACTCAGCTTGGGATCTAGATGTTGCAATGGGGGAGGGAGGGAAAACTTCCCTCTGAAGGTGGGTAAATACACAAACGGGGAAGGTCTTCCGCTGACGCTTTGGAAGAGAGTATGAAGATGTCTACACATCGTAGAGTCACTCGCATCTGCGCAGTTTCCATTGGACATCTGCGTTTTGACATTTTACTTCCACTGCAGAAACACTTTGCAGGAGAATATAATGTATGAACCTGTGGGAGAAAGACATTTATGTATGGAAGCCATTTAAACAAAATAAAAAATCCTCTCCTCCAAAAAAAGACAACCCCCCCAAAAAAAGACCAGATGTTGCTGCCCTGATGAGTATTTAATAATAATAATATTTAACATTTGGATTTTTTAATTTCTCACCTATACTATATCAGCTTTCCAGACAACAACAGACCCACAAAGTAGATGAGTGATAACATCTCCATCTTGTAGTGCCTACAAAGACTGATGGTTCAAAAGCACCCAATAAACCTTTCCGTAGCTCCCCTTAAGGCATGGAAGGATTTAGTAGTAAAAATAATGCAATCAATTTCACATCAACGTACGTTTCAAGCATGTGACTTCCCACAAGGAATTCTGGGGCCTGTGGTTTGTTCAGGTTGCTGGAGATGGTAGCTCCATGGTTGGATTCGGTGGTTGTTTGAGCCAGCCACAACCTATGGAGGGTGATAGGTAGATGGAACAGCATCCACTGGGGTGAGATGTGGTGAGGTGAGATGGCAATGAGGTGGGAAGAGATCCCAGTGCTACCAACCTGGAGCTCTCAAAACCCCACACCAGGGGTGCCAACTTGAATAAAATATTGCGGGGCAGGTAAGCCCCACCCTGCATTATTGATACGTGATGTGGCGCATGCACACCATTTGAATGGCAATGCCAATCAACTTTCGGGAGCCTGTCCCCCTCAAATATTTAATGGGGGGGCAAAGTCCCCTCAGCCCCTAAGAGTTGGCTCCTATGCCCCACATCACCTTGCCTTATTAAGGTAAATGGCGTTTCTGTGTGCTCTGGTTTCCATCACAGTGTTCTGTTGTGCGCCAGAAGCGGTTTAGTCATGCTGGCCACATGACCCGGAAAGCTGTCTGTGGACAAACGCCGGCTCCCTCAGCCTGAAAAGCAAGATGAGCACCGCCACCGCATAATCGCCTTTGACTGGACTTAACCGTCCAGGGGTCTTTTACCTTTTCACCTTTACCTATTAAGTGGGCTGAGAATTGCTGGGAGATTCCTCACAGTGACAATTCCCAGCATCCTTTGTATTCCCCATAATTCTTTGGAGGAAGCCATGACTGTTAAATAAAGTGGTATAAGAATACAGTGGTATCTCGGGTTAAGAACTTAATTCGTTCTGGAGGTCCGTTCTTAATCTAAAACTGTTCTTAACAGTTAAAGCACCACTTTAGCTAATGGGACCTCCTGCTGCCTTTCGAGTTTCACCTGTATGTGTGTTTAAAGGTAAAACCACACCTACCATATGCCTCAATACATTCCACGTGTTCTGCATCAGGAGGATTTCGGGCATCAAATGGCAGGACAGAATTTGAAACAAAATGTGTTCTCCGACACTCACACTCCTAGCATGTTCACGCTCCTTTCCCAGAGATGTCTACACTGGCTTGGTCATGTCCACAGAATGGAAGATGGTAGGATCCCCAGGGATGTGCTCTACAGAGAACTGGCGGTTTCCCCCCACCCCCATCTCAAAACTCTAAAGGCTGCCAGTGCACTTTTGAAATTTGATAGGTTACAACCCCTGCAACAGGTCAAACATGCCTGGAAATTTCATCCACTTCTGCGAAAAACAAACAAACAAAAAACCTGCCCTGTAGGAATCCCTTGCAAACAAACACAGTGCCTGGAGACCAGGCTGGATTGGATTTAAATCAAATCGATTTAAATCACTAGTCAGTAAGACTTGATTTAAATCATTTATTTTTACGGAATAATAAGAATAATAATAAGAAATAATAATAATAATAATAATAATAATAATAAGTTTTTATTTGTACACCGCCCTCCCCAGCCAGAACTGGGCTCAGGGCGGCTAACACCAATAAAATTACAATAAAACGTAAAAGAAAAAGAAAAAACAGTTAATTAAAATACGGGTTAAAATACAATTTAAAATGCAGCCTCATTTTAGTAGTAGCCCATAAATCAAAACCATAAGGGGAGGGAAACATAAGGGTCAGACTGAGTCCAAACCAAAGGCCAGGCAGAACAGCTCTGTCTTGCAGGCCCTGCGGAAAGATGTCAAATCCCGCAGGGCCCTGGTCTCTTGTGACAGAGCGTTCCACCAAGTCGGGGCCAGTACTGAAAAGGCCCTGGCCCTAGTTGAGACCAATCTAACCACCTTGCGGCTCGGGACCTCCAAAGTGTTGTTATTTGTGGACCTTAAGGTCCTCCGCGGGGCATACCAGGAGAGGCGGTCCCGTAGGTACAAGGGTCCTAGGCCGCATAGGGCTTTAAAGGTCAAAACCAGCACCTTAAACCTGACCCTGTACTCCACCGGGAGCCAGTGCAGTTGGTAAAGCACTGGATGAATGTGGTTCGCGGCAAAGACCCTGTAAGGAGCCTCGCTGTGGCATTCTGCACCTGCTGGAGTTTTTGGGTCAGCTTCAAGGGCAGCCCCGCGTAGAGCCAGTTACAATAATCAAGCTTGGAGGTGACTGTCGCATGGATCACGGTGGCCAGATCAGGGTAAGGGACCAACTGCTTGATATGGCGGAGATGGAAAAATGCCACCTTTGATTCATTCTTGCTGGTATAATCTTAATATTTACGACCAGATGAAGGTTTCATTTTTGGAATAATAAATTTTCAGAGTAGTTTTTACAGTTATATCAAAAATTACTGATTTGGTTATACTATTAGAAATACATAGACAGATAATTATGAAATTATTGTGAGGTTTAATAAGTTAACTGTTTATATTTGGACAACTTTTCTGCTGTACTTTATTGGAAGGAGAAAAATAATCATTTCCTTAATAACAATTTAAACAATTTATTTAACTAAAACAATAACATTATAGCATATGTATCCATGTTTGTTAACTGATGTGGTTAAACAATTTTTTAAAAAAAAACTTAGACTGAGTTTTAGCACACATGAAAAACTTAAAACAAATCCTTATTTCCTGATGAATAGCCTTTGGACTATAATGTAACTTAAATAGAAAACTATCTTTAGAAAGATTTTTCCTCCAAAAGCATTTTATTTTAAAAATCCAATTTAAATAAAAAAAATTAAATAAAAAATAATAATAATAATAAAAAATCTGTTTTAATTTAAAAAATCTGATTTAAATAAAAAAAATCCATTACAAAAATAATCATTGATTTTTATCCACCCTGCTGGAGACTGGCAGTCAAGAAGTGTATCCATAGCAGTGACCAGAAAAGAAATGGCCACTGGGAGGAGTGCAGAAAGAAGAAATGCCATGATACACCTGCAGCAGCACAACTGGATGCCTTTATCTGCCTCAGCTGCAACAAAACAGTGTGGTGTAGTGGTTAAGAGCGGTAGACTCGTAATCTGGTGAACCAGGTTCGCGTCTCCACTCCTCCACATGCAGCTGCTGGGTGACCTTGGGCTAGTCACACTTCTCTGAAGTCTCTCAGCCCCACTCACCTCACAGAGTGTTTGTTGTGGGGGAGGAAGGGAAAGGAGAATGTTAGCCGCTTTGAGACTCCTTCGGGTAGTGATAAAGCGGGATATCAAATCCAAACTCCTCCTCCTCCTCCTCTCTTCTTCTTCTTCTTCTTCTTCTTCTTCTTCTTCTTCTTTTCTCCCGCATTGGTCTCTACAGCCACAGCAAGTACTGCAACCTTTCAACAGCTTGACCTCACCTCCAAAGGTGTAGTCCTCCATTGTTTCCCAAGTCAGACGGATGCCAGCAATGATAGGCAGAGTGAGGTGATATCTTCAGGATAAGGATGGAGAGATCTGTCAATTTCACCTCTCTCAGTTTCTCGTTCTTCCAATTTTAAATTGAGCTCTCCACACATCTGTAGCAATCTGCATTAAAAAAAAATCCTCGTGAAAATGTGTCAGTGTTTTTGTGCAAATTTCTCCTGATAAACCCAATTGGGGATCCAGTTTTGACTAATATACACTTTCCTGCAAGCAATGCATTTTAATATAGTGCATTATTATACCATATTTTCACCAATATACTCATCTCCCTGTACGCTTTTCTCTATTATATGCATTTGTGTAAGCATGGCAACACAAGAGCTGCATGGCAACATTCAGAGAAGTGTGAATTTCAAAGGGCGGCTGTGTTCTGGTTCGCATATTGTTCTGGAAAGTGCAAATTTGACAGATTCGTCTTTAAATGCAAACTGAATCACATTTCTCTCCCCGCCGCACTAGCCTGAGGCAAATGATTCTGGCTGTAATGAAAGGGCAGTACATTATTAGCTATTTGCTTTACTCTCCCGCGGAAAGGGAGAGGCAATGGTGGGATTTGCTGCATTAGGTGCTAAAATAACAACCTGCCTTGGGTACTGTGTGTTTTGACGGTGGCAGCATTTGCTGCTCTGCCTCAGGTGGGAAAACATCTTGAGCTGGCTCTGGTTACATCTATCTTCACTCTAGAGAGATGTGAGTGAGGCCCTGAACGGCGAAAACCTAAGCACAGAAGATGTGAGACTGGGGAAGTGTGAGCGGGTGCAAAACCCTCATGTAAACTGGCCCTAAGGAGCAGAAGTTACATCAAGTTGGGAGGAGACTGGCTGGAAGCCAGGCTGACTGAAGGCAGTCATGGACTTGAGGCAAGGATGGTTAGAGGCAGGGGCGTAGGGAGCTGCTTTGCTGCCCGGGGTGGCAAACGCGGGGGCACCCCCTGGGGGCGGGCCGCCGCTCCCTAGTACGTGCGCCCTGATGTCACAGCGCGTGCGCAACATCCCAAGTCCACCCAAGATGGCGGGTGCGAGCAGCCAGCACCCCTTCCAACTGTTTGACGGCACAGCAAGTTTTAAGGCTGCAGTGCACGCTGCTGTCCGAGCGCTGCAGCCTTAAAAGTTGCCGCGTGCTGGTGGCGCCGATCGCGGGGGCAGGGCACCACCCCGAGTGTCACCCCCCAGGGCAGTACCCGGGGTGGCCTGCCCCCGTACCCTTGCTCCGCCCCTGGTTAGAGGCCTCATGGATCTGAAGAAAGGAGGGACAAGGAACAGTTGTGGCTATGGATTCGTGTTTCCAGCTGACTAGTAGAAACCAGCCTCAAATATGGAAGGGACAGTTTCTTATATTTCTTGGTTTATAACCCTTGCACACATTTGAGTACATGAAGATCTCTGGGCAGCACAAATCAAGGGCAGCTTGGGGGCCCCATTCTGTTGTGAGCGATCATCTAGGAGCTACATTCCTGTGGCCATGGTGAAAGCTGTCATGGCTAGAGGCAACAGAGGGTGGGAAATGGGCACAATCCTTAATTTTGTACAGCTGGCTCCATTTCAGCCATGCAAAGTCAGAGGGTTCGACACGCTTTATCAAGGGAAGCAAGAGGCACCACCACAGTGAAATGTAACATCACCAGATGTCAAATGTGGATATCAAGTATAGTCGCACTTTGGATCCCAAACGCCTTGGTACCCGGACGCTTTGGCTCTTGAACGCCGCAAACCTGGAAGTGCTTGTTCCAGTTTGTGAATGTTCTTTGGAACACAAACGTCTGACAGGGCTTCTGCGGCTTCCAATTGGCTGTAGGAGCTTCCTGCAGCCAATCAGAAGCCGCGCTTGGGTTTCCGAACATTTTGGAAGTCGAACGGACTTCCAGAACGGATTCTGTTCCACTTCCAAGGTACAACTGTATCTGATTAATATTTCAGAGAATATTTGATGAATATGTAGGAACAGTAGTTTGTTTGCTTATTTATTTAATTTCTATACCTCCCTTCATACGAGGATTACAGGGTGGTTTATAATATAAAAACATAATGCATGAGACACAAATACATAACATGAGCAACAAAAACAATAACTCACCCACGGTCATTCTTTGTTAAGGGTTCTGTTAAAAAGGTAAAGGACCCCCCTGACAGTTAAGTCCAGTCGCAGACGATTCTGGGGTTGCGGTGCTCATCTCGCTTTACAGGCCGAGGGAGCTGGCATTTGTTCGCAGACAGTTTTTCCAGCTCATGGCCAGCATGACTAAACTGCTTCTGGTGCAATGGAACACTGAAATCAGAGCAGTGCACGGAAACACTGTTTACCTTCCTGCAGGAGCGGTACCTATTTATCTACTAGCACTTTTGGCGTGCTTTCGAACTGCTAGGTTGGCAGGAGCTGGGACAGAGCAACGGGAGCTCACCCCGTCACGGGATTCAAACCGCTGACCTTCTGATCGGCAAACCCAAGAGGCTCAGTGGTTTAGACCACAGCGCCACCACACTTATTCCCAACTGAGGGCTAAGATTCCAAGAGTAGTTTAACAATCAATCCCTCTTCCCAGGGAACTCTAGAAATTGTAAATACAGAGCTGAGTAGCAACAGTTTTGCAACTCTAACAAATCACAGCTCCCATGATTCTTTGGGGGGAAACCATGGCTGTTAAAGTGGTATATACTGCTTTAACTGTACAGTGGTACCTCGGGTTACATACGCTTCAGGTTACATACGCTTCAGGTTACAGACTCCGCTAACCCAGAAATAACGCTTCAGGTTAAGAACTTTGCTTCAGGATAAGAACAGAAATTGTGCTCTGGCGGCAGCAGGAGGTCCCATTAGCTAAAGTAGTACTTTAGTTAAGAACAGTTTTAGGTTAAGAATGGACCTCCAGAAGAAATTAAGTACTTAACCCGAGGTACTACTGTATTATGCATGGGGGACTTCAGTGTCCTTTGGTGTAAATAAAATAAAATAAAATAAAATCCTTCCAGTAGCACCTTAGAGACCAACTAAGTTTGTTCTTGGTACAGGTGGGTAGCCGTGTTGGTCTGCCATAGTCAAAACAAAATAAAAAATCCTTCCAGTAGCACCTTAGAGACCAACTAAGTTTGTTCTTGGTATGAGCTTTCGTGTGCATGGTATCTGAAGAAGTGTGCATGCACACGAAAGCTCATACCAAGAACAAACTTAGTTGGTCTCTAAGGTGCTACTGGAAAGAATTTTTTATTTTGTTTTGTTCTTGGTATGAGCTTTCATGTGCATTGGTATCTGAAGAAGTGTGCATGCACATGAAAGCTCATTCCAAGAACAAACTTAGTTTGTCTCTAAGGTGCTACTGGAAGGAATTTTATTTTGTTTTGACTATGGCAGACCAACACGGCTACCTACCTGTAACTTTGGTGTAAATGTTTCAGAGGTCTCTAGTCCATTTTGGCTAGGCATATAATAGTATATCTTAAGGTGGAATAATGTTCCAGTCATTTATATTTATCTGTTTTAGAGGGATACTTACAAATCCATGGATGTCTACATCGTGGATGAATCATTTTGTACCTGAACCAGAAACATTTTGTCCTGTCAGTTTGCTGACTTTCACCAGATTCTCAGTTCAAATATAATTTCTGTTCCCTCTAGGCCATGCTGGTTAAGGGTTTCTCTTGGTGTCCTCACAGCTCATTCTCTTTAATCCCAGATTAGCCTTGTTGCTCTCTGCTACCTTTTCAAGTACTGTAATGACTCTCTCCCCTTCTCTCCCCCCCAATACAGTTTGAGAAAAAGAACCTATTACCCATTTTGACCAAAGCAATTCTTAATCATAGTATACCCTCCACAAACATTACATGGGCCTAAACAGGCAGAATGCTTTTCTGTGCCATCTTGACACAGAAAGTTGATTTTCTCACAGAGAAAATTTGACCTCTGTGATTTTGTCGTTTCTTTTGTATGTTTGTTTCCAGATAGGATGACTTTGCTGCCCAATGCTAAATAGTATGGCAATGTTCCCTTAATTTTGTGAAGCGAAAGGTTGCCTAAGAAATACAAGAAAAATTTGAAATCAAAGTCAATTGACTGGAATATGGGCACTGTGTTGAACTGTTAATCCTCAAAGCTTTGCACATAATCCAATATGACTCAGATATTCAAAATGGATTCTGATTCCTCCCCCACCCCACCCCCATTTATCTCTGCAAGTTTTGGTTTATTGAATGGCATGCACGATGTCCTCTTGCTCCAGTGCCTGGTCTACAAATTTTGGTATGGAGGTAAAAGTCTGCACTGCTTCCCCTACCCCCAATTGTGAACTCCAAGCAACATTTTTGGGTTTTTTTGCAATAAATTCCGTTT
The DNA here is from genome assembly GCA_900245905.1 of Lacerta viridis. Taxonomy (NCBI): domain Eukaryota; kingdom Metazoa; phylum Chordata; class Lepidosauria; order Squamata; family Lacertidae; genus Lacerta; species Lacerta viridis. The sequence continues at coordinate 378,665 of OFHU01003807.1, forward strand.
CACAATTTGCAGGTATTCGTTTTATCTGAAAGAATGGTTTATCCACATCTTGCAATCAAATTACTATACATTTAAAATATATATCTTACAGGTATAGGTCTGCCATACATTTGTAACAAAAGATAGTTGCAGTGGTTGTATACATATGGACGCCTCATTTTTTGATATGTTACATAAACTTGGCCATAAACATTAGTCATTTGCCAACACTCGTTATGTGGGAAGTTAACCGTGTGACAAAATGGAGGGACGAGGCGGACGTCAACTCACTGCAACATGAAAATTTCAACACATCTCTTTCCTGTGCAAAAGATGTTCAACAAAATTTTCACATCCACTTTTCCCAATGAGAACAATCACGACTAAGCATAGCTGAAAGAACTGGCTAAAATCTCCTGTTGGTGTGAAAAATTCACAGGATGAACAAGTTCAGTACTGGGCAGATCCTTTTGGTCTCAGCCCTTTGGTCGTACAGTATATTGCGGGGTGTGGGGAGGTGTCATTGACACACTGGTGTTCCTTGTCAGGTTTAATGGTGGTTGCCGGACGATAGTTTACGCTGTGAACTTCTGACACGTACACTTTTACATATGATTGTAATGATGGGTGTGTATTAATTATATCAAAGTTAATAATGAGTGTTAATTAAATGAGTGTTCTGGGACATACAAGCTATAAGCAATATAAATTGAATTTTGAGGACTTAAATATTGTAAAAAAAAGAATTCAGATAAAGATATGACAGTAAGTAAGTAAAATGAAGATTTCAATTGTTAGCAAACCAGTAATTTGGCAACCCCCCAAACTTGCTCGGGCTACATACCCTTTTTGTCCATGCCCTCTTGGATGTCTTATCTTTTGGTCAAAACAAAATAATATATTTTTTTTCCAGTAGCACCTTAGAGACCAACTAAGTTTGTTCTTGGTATGAGCTTTCGTGTGCATGCATACTTCTTCAGATACTTCTTCAGATATCTTTTGGTGGGAGCTTTATGTCTCTGGAAGAGCAACTATTTTATTAAAAAATCAAAACCAATGGAATTTCCCTGGGGAAATCCAACACCATCATAGTTTCTGTTCACATGACTTCAGCTTTTTTTCTTTTCTTACTAGAAGCCCTGGATTCTCCATCTAAAAGCATCAATACTTAGTCTGCTACAAACATATAGAATTGTGATTTCCAGGTGAGAGGACACAATTGACAGGCAGATTTGGGCTCCCACAAATTTTATTTTTGATGCAGTGCACCGAATGCAACATATGCAAGAAGGCTGCTTAAAATTACTGCTGGGTTCTGTAACCAAATACAAGCACATCAGAGCTTCTTTTGCTTGTTTTTGCTGATATTCTTTTAATACAAGAAAACAAGCTTTAACAATACCAAAATCCTGATTCAAGTCTTTTAATGATGTCAACATACAAACTAAAAATAGGCTGAGTGAGATCTTGCACTCTTGCCACCAAACCGGCAGCTGGCGTCGATGAGACGGTGTTACAAGTTTCCCAACAGCTGCCAACTAATGTTTGATCAGGGATAAAATATGCCAAGGTGACAAGATCTCGCTGCCCTGCATTTCAGGGACCATCATTAAAAATGCAGCAAGCCCCATGCAGGCCCAGAAGGTCCCATGTTCTCTCAAGATACAAGGGAGAGAGACAAGTTCACAAGATGTCAAAAACAATATCCATTTGTGTTTACTATGCAAACCCGCTGAGCCACCTTTTCATGCATGTTTGTACTAAGGGACCATTGAGACTCTTTTTTTTTAAAAAGGGGGTGGTCTATTTAGGCTATGCATGTTAGGGAAAGGCAGAGAGGTTGGCAGTCAGGCCAGAAGGGTCAGCCCCGGGAACCACAAAAGGTGGCTTTTTGTGAACTGGGCAAAAGATTCCTCGCTCTCTGGGTTCTTTGGGGGGAAACAATGCAGGAAACAGATGCAATGTGTATGGCAGGCCGTAGTACCATTGCAGGTTTGTGCCTCTCCCCCCCTCCCCCTTTAATAATATATTGATGTGAGCAGCTTGGGCACGCCAAGCAAATTCTCAACGTAAAAAGTCAACTGTCGGAACGAGGCTCATCACTCTGGCAAAGTGCATTCAGGTAGAACGCCTCTCGAGGCGCAATCCCTGGCAGCCATATTGTTCAGAGGGAAAGGGATTGCTCCATCTAATGAGCTCATAAATGTTTATTAAAGAATGTTTCTGCCAGTTTACAGAAAAAGCAGCTGGGTTGAAACTTGGCGGGTAATTGGCTTTGAAGCGATTCGGTGATAAGGTTCCCATAGGGTAATTGAACTTATTCTTGCTACTAATCTCACACTGAAAAAAAACCACTTGGGAAGGAACAGAAAGCTGAACTCCTAGAATTGCTGTTGCAGGGATGCCAGATGTATTTTGAGAGGGGCTTTTTGTTACTGTACCCACTTCATTCCCCCCCCCCCCGGTCACTTAAGGATTTGTATAAATCTGAAAAAATAAAATAAAAAAATCAGTAGATTTTTCAAACTCTTCCTTCTCACAAGGAGGAGCCTCCAGTTTTTTTTTTTTTTGCCTTAGATGAAAATTGACGGCAGCTCTCTTCACATAGCTCTCATTATTTTGCCTCCTGCATAAAGAGTTCCTTCAACAACCTGACTCACAACAGGAGTCTCAGTAGATGGAGAGGCACAGAGGACAACACTCACAGCATAGCTTGACGAACATCCTGTGTTAATGTTGTCCCCACAGAGAGATACTTGGAACACTCCTGAAAAATACGGCTTATTTTTTTAAAGATCAAAACTCCTGCCGTGTCAAAATCTGCCCTTCAATTTCTTGGAAGTTTTCTTCCCCTGTAAAGGAGGCTTCCGATCTTCTGCCCTGTTCTCAGGGGTCTTGAGAATTCCTTTAGAGTTCCTGTGGGTTTTGAGCTTAGCGTATTGATGCAAGGTGGCTGAGAGAGAGGTGTGTGTTTTCTTCCAGCAAACATTTCCCCAGCAACCTGCAGCCTCCTCAGCTGCCCATGCTTCCTGATCTGAAAAAAGGCCCAGTGGGAGGAGTTACCCCCTGTTGTCTCTCCCGGGCTTGAATGGAAGTGTGGGCCACCAGGAAGGCTGCAGACTGCAGACTGCCGCTGCTGCGATCTGTAGAATGAACAAGAATACCCCCACAAACACCTATCAGCCACTACGAAAGTGAGGAACGCATGACAAAAACAGTGCACTCCACACATAACAATTCCACTGATATTTTTGCTGGCCTTCCATACGTTTTGAAGGCTTCCCTCCTCTGACTCCCTCATAAATCAACGGAGACTGGTTAAAAAAAAACCAAAAATTAGGAGACATTTTCAGTACACCACTGATCAAAACTCTTTTTGTATCTTTCAAAATTCCCCAAGTGTTTCATGGAATCAGAAACCTCTAGCCTTGTTGTGGGGCAGTGGAGGAGGAATTGATAGGAACTTCGACACTGTGCAACCCTTACAAACATATCCTGGACATTCACTGTATTAAGACGCCGACTGACGCTGCTGCCAGTTAGGTGGCTTCTAATGATATTCACGCATTGCTTTTCTGTTTTAAGCTACAAGGTTAATTGCAATTAACCTTCCGCACTACTGGGAGTATTTCACTTTTTCTGCATATAAATCGTCCTATATTCCGCCGATACCAGCAGGTGCTGTGGGTGGTGCTGTTTGAAGTTTGACACATGTTCCTTATAGTGCTTATGGTGGGGGGTCATTTTATGGGTCCAGATTATTATTTTTCAAAAATTAATCTTTTAATTATTGCTAAAATGCTCCTCTCTACCTATTCTTCTCTCCACCCATCCACCTATCTTTCTATCTATCTATAGCTTAGGGCCCCACTCTCTTGGGGGGCCCCAAATTTTTTTAAAGAAAAAAATAACTGGATGTGCATTTCCAAAATATAAAGATAAAAAACAAATAAAATAAAACCTACATACAGCAACAGTGTTTTGTGTTGTGTAGGCTCCTATGATGTAAGTAATGGGCCCCGCCTGCTAGCCTGCTCCCTAAAATATCACTGGTTTGCTCATTTCTATATATAGGGTGCCTACATTCTGCATGTGCAAATGGCTTTAGATACCTATTAGGTCCATAAATTACCATATAGCATATATTCAACACAAAAAACAGCGACAATTTGTTGTTGACAAAGGACAGCTGGACATATAAAGGGCCCCATTACCTTTAGTTGCTTAGGGCCTCATCAAAACTAAATCTGGCCCTCTATCTATCTATCTATCATCTATCTATATTCTACTACTGGGGGCTGCCCTGATCCTGTTGTTCACAACCCCTGCTTACATCCCTGCTGCCACTCCTTGCCAGCCCCTTCCCTATACACTTCATAGCTCATCCAACCCCACATCCTCTCACAGCTCACCCTACTTTCTCTCCTTCCCAGAGCAACAGGCTTGATGGTGGCAGCAGCATTGGAGAGGGGGAAAGTAGTAGTTCCTCTACTATCACACCTGCTAGTGAAGGCAGTGACAGGACGTGCATGGCTGCTGCTGTTGAAAGGAATGTAAAAGGGCTGGATTTTAAAATCCTCTCAACAGCAGCTGCCACAGTGATCTCTTTCACCCTCCTCCCCCTATTGGTGGCCTTGCAAACTGCAGTATGATGACAGACTTACAATGTTACTATATAGGAAGAGTTATAGCAAGTGCGTTTTTCCTGGGGGGAACGCAGGGGTTCCCATACCCATAAACATTTTTTGAATCTAAGTTTGGCCTCATATTTCAATATGAGTAGGAAAATGAGACCCTTAAACATTTTTTTAAGGAAAAAAGCACTGGGTATAGCACCACGACACCACCTTATTTCAAGATTTCTTTTGTATAATGATGCTACAGTGGTCTAACATGATATTACAATAATGTTATATATATATATTTAAAGTTATAAAACACATTTTTATCCCTTCCCCTTTAGCAACATGGTTAATGCTGGTGACTGGCAAGTTGTTGGTTTAAAAAAAAATACTTCTTAAATTGTGATAGTTAAGAAGAAGAGTTTGGATTTGATATCCCACTTTATCACTACCCGAAGGAATCTCAAAGCGGCTAACATTCTCCTTTCCCTTCCTCCCCCACAACAAACACTCTGTGAGGTGAGTGGGGCTGAGAGACTTCAGAGAAGTGTGACTAGCCCAGCAGCTGCATGTGGAGGAGTGGAGACGCAAACCCAGTTCCCCAGATTACGAGTCTACCGCTCTTAACCGCTACACCACACTGGCTAGTTAAAACACGAATAAAGTCATAAAATGGCAGTTAAAATGAAGGTGTTTGGAGCTGTGACAAATTTTCTTGTTCTTCCCCTTCCCCTTTTTACATCGCTACCCTTATCAAAATTTCATCCTTTCCAAAAATGGGGAAGTAGCATTAAAGGCATCTATCCCTGTGGATGCTGCTTTTGTGTTCCCTTCGTCTGAAAAACGTCAGCCTAGATGCATCCTATTTTAGTCTAGAACCCTTGTAGCAAAATAGGAACTAGCACTGTGGTGAAGAGATCTCATCTGAAATACCACTAGAGGGCCTTTCCCCATCCCGTGTCTTTGTAGGCCTCGCAGGGCAGCTCATTTTGGCACCATTATATCACTGCCAGTTCCTTCAGTATTCCAAAGCATAAGACCTTAGTAACATGAGAAGCATCAGGACCACGTGCTATGATAACCTACTTCGGTGATACATGTTAATTTTACTCTGGCCAGTTCCCTGTGGCACATCTATTCCCTCCATTAAATTCAAGAACAATATCCTTCCTTCAGCCTTAGTTTAATTAATAGGTTTCCCAGGAACTTGCCCTTTTTGCAACTGGCAGCTGATTTTTTAATTTCTAAGAACCTGAGGTGCGAGCCCACAACCTTCCATTCTAAATCCTCATCTAGAGATGAACTGCTGTAATTATATGTTAAATATGCTTCAAATCTGTAGGGAGCAGTAACTCAATAAAACCATGAGCAAAATTTAATGGGAAGCTTAATTATAATAATAATATCATAAAATCCTAATGAGGAGAAAAAATGCAGCTTCATTTTATTTTAGCTTGGACACCTAATATAAGAAGGGAGCTTTTTTTTTTTTGGTACAATGGTAATATTCTCTCGAAATTTTGGAAAGATTAGTTTTCTCCCCCTATGGTAATGTGTCTGGTTTTCAATTACTTTCTTATGAATGTAATAAAATATTTGGCAAATTCTTAAGAGCACATGCAGAAACAACTATATTGGAAAAATGGATGGTTCAGTTAAAATAGTGCACTCTCTCTCACACACATACTGGCCGTACGAACTGACTCACTCACCTGTTACCTGTGCACACAGAGGTACTCCAACATCTCATCCCCATTAGGGTTTCATGTGGATTTGAAGTTGCTCATGTCTCTATTTTTTTTGTTTCCACCTACTTGACACCCACACCATCCAACTGGCAGTCCACACTCCACCCCCCCCCCCGTTAAATTTGGGAGAGGGAGGGGAAGCCCCATTGCACAACTAGAACATATTGCCCAGGGCTTCAAATTACGGGACTTGTTTGATTAAGCCTCTCCTCCTCCGGGAGGGGAGGGGTTGTGATCGGGAGCCGGCTCCTGCATCACTGAGGGGGCGTCTCGCCCCCAGTCTTACCTTTTCCGGCTGCCGCACCGCGCCCCTAGCAGTCAGCCAATAGGGCTGGTGAGGGGGCGGGGTTTAGCTGCTCTTAGGGCAGCCGCCGCAGCGTCCTCCGCCATTCTGCGTCACTGCTTCGTCGGATCACGCGCCCACCCTCCCTTAGGTTGGCTCTGGTTAGGACATTGCTATGGACTTCGGTTGGTCGCCTTGTTTGCACAAGGAGCCTGGTAGGAGTTTTTCTCCAATTGGCAAATTGGCTCAGCCTCTTGGTTTTTCGCCTACCTCGTAGCAAATTGTCACAACTTTGTTAGATTGGCGGTTAGGCATTGGGTTTAGTGTGGTATCGGAGGGCAAGGTTCGGGCCATCGCCTAACCCTCCAACTGCTGGGTATTCCGTAAAGGAATCCAGCGGTCGTGGATCCTGTCCGACGCCCTGTTGGTGGCTAGGGCCATGGCACGACCCCCGGTGACTTCAGGGGTGGAGCTTCAGTTGTATTTCGCATCAACAGGCTCCACCTCCTGGGCGGTTAACCCTTGAGTGACTCCACGCTCTGCGGGGCGAGTCTACTGTAGTTTGTTCAACCCAATGCCGAAGCCAATACCACTCACATGCTGTAACCAATAAAAGTTGTGGTCTTTTTCCTTCCATTAACCAAAATATTTTGTGTCATTGAGTTTTTAATTCTGCATGCGGGAGTCGGGTCCTTGAATTACAAATCCCACCCATTATTTCTACCTGCTGTTTTGCGCAAATCTGTTGGATTGAAAACTTGTGTTTCAAAACTGTTTTTAAAGCTGTTTTGCCCGCTGCAAAACATGATTGAAACATGGGAGAAGTTTGATGTTGGGCATTTCCACAGACATTTCTTTAAAAGATGTTCACATGCGCAGGTAAACAATAACGTGTGTGCATGCCCGCAATGAACCTTAGTTTTTCAGAATGTACAGAGGATGGGGAAACACCATTACTATGAGAGAAGGAGAAACTTTCTCATTTCATATCACTCATATCATCTTCTGTACGCTTCCATTCTGAGTGACAGAGAGGTGAGCTGCAAAAGGCTGCTTAACCCTTTCCCCTGCAGCTGTTTCTCAGCTCAAACTGGCCTCCCTAATTTTCTCTCTCTCAGCAAGGGAAAATAAACAGGGGACCCTTATCTCTCACCTCTTCCAACGGGAAACCATATGCTTACAATTTCAAGCAGACAGGTGGCAGAAAGGGAAAGGGTTAAGCAGGCTCTCTCCATTGCTGTTCTTCATTTTTCAAGTGCAGCCTCCACACCTGCTTTTCAGTACAAGGTGGGGTGGGTGGGAGATAAGGCACTGCTGAATGTTTATAGCCCTATTCTGGCATTTGGGATGAACACAAACAGGAAGTGGGTGGAGGGCACACACAAGCTCCACCCACCCTAATGTCTCACATTCTGCAAAAAGATTTGAAGGAGGGTTCCAAACACATTCATGTGAACATGCTTAGAAGCCTCCTTTCATTGTTAACATTTTTTTTCCTAGTATGTGTTTGTGTAAAGACATACATGTATCACAACTGAGGATAATGGGACCTCTACTGCACAAAGGTTTGTGCCAAAAAAAAGGGGGACAAAAGACGATCTGCCTTGGTTAATAGAGACACTTGTAGCATATGTAGTCATTCTGATGTCCAATTTTATGTATTACCATAGGTGTGGCAGCAAAGGGGTAAGGGAGAGAGTTTATGCTCCTACTGTCAGAGACATCCAAAATGCAGTAATGTTGATTGGAAGGGAGATGCATTGTTCCCCTTCATGCCTTAAGCGACAGTTTGAGAAGAATACCGCATGCCAGAGCATCCATTATTATCTCGGTGGAATGAAGGATGGCAAAACCAGTCTTTCAATAAACGATTACTTATTTATTATCACAATTTCCAACTCTTTCCTTTTTAAAAAAAACAAAAACAAAACACAAACCACCCCAAGTCCATTACAGCAATTATTTGTAAATAAGCACAACATTCCTGAACACTCAGTCCCGCTGGCGGACGAAAAGGTTTAAATGTGGAGTACATTAGCAAGGCATTGAGATTGTCAATAATGCATGCTTGACACCATTTAATTATTTGGGAAACATCTGTTGAAGAGAAATATGCTCCAGAGAGGAAGAGGGAAGTCAAATGCATTAGTAGCTGTGTTAACCACATCACACTCTGAAAAGAGAGAGAGGGAGAGGGAGAGGGAGAGGGAGAGAGGAAAACCCTTCAAGGATAGCACAACAGTCAGGAACATTACAAATGCCTTCCTCGTTTTTTTGCACATCTGGATAAACACAACAGTGGCCTATTTACTTATTTCCTGCTCTTCCTTTCAGAAAGCTCTTTGGGGGGTTACATGGGGCTCCCCAGCGGTCTCCCATCCAGACACTGATCAGGTCCAGACCTGCTTAGCTTCATCAGTGCTACAGCATCTGGTGCTTTCACGCCAACCATCCCCTCGTGGGATATACCTCGGTTTATCTGAATACAGGGCAATAGACTGGGTTGTAAGAGGAAGCCATGCAGGGAAGTGATTTTGGCAGCTATGTCACAAAGATAATTTCACCCCTCAAGGAGACTCACCAGAGTCTGAGCCTAAGTATCCCTGGAAACGTGGCAAGATTGCCTTTTTGGTGGAGCAAGAGTTCAGTGTACTCTGCCTTGAGTGGACAGTTCAGATTTCATGTCTAAAAACTAATGAATAAAACATATTTTTTTAAAAAAAAAAAAATGAATTTGGGCCTTATTCGTTAGTAGGGGGCACTGGCACCAACTCCAGGGGGACCTGGGCATCGACCATTTTTTTGCTGTGGGTGCCCGGCCTCCATCTCTACCACCACCATTCGCCGCCACCACCCACCATGCACTGCCGCCGCCGCGTACACATTGCCACAAAAAATAGGAAAGACATCGTGGAAAATGAGGATGTGAAAACGTGCGTCAAATTTGCACGTGCTGATTTATGTGCCTGGCTATATAAATTTAGAAATAATGGCTTCAGTTTCAATAGAAGTACAATACACCTCGCCATAATGGGACTGACCAGTTGACTGCTGAAGTGCAACTTCAAGTCCCATCTTACACCCTCCTTTCTTAGAGGTCTTTAAACCAGACTTGCGTTGGTCATTCAAAGAGAAGACTGTCAGCCCTTCAAATAGATGGCTGTCAAGTGGGACACCCTAATAATTAAACAAAAGTTGGAAGAAAGCAACATTATTTAAAGGCTGCTCACATGCAACATCAACCAGCATGCAAAATAGCCACTGGACATGGTGTCCACTGTGAATCAACAGGCCAAGGACACAGTCGATGCCAATTTCTATGGACATAGCAGCTATCTTTTTCCAGTCACCAAATTCATGACAGTTGCCACTGACTATATCCATGATTTGTGGATTCACACGCTGTACACAACACATCCGGTGATTCAAAGCCCTCCATGTGGAGGGTCCCAGTGGAGCCAGCCCCATAACCGAAGTAGCATCTGTTCCAGCACAATGATGTTGACAAGAGCCACTTCCTGGTGCTGATTCGTGGGAGTGCATTGACCCGTTTTGTACCTTGCGTGGTCATGCAGATCATAGCCAGGAAGAAGTGGTTTGTCAAGCTAAGTCAGATATCGTGTCACAAAGTGGCTGCATCAAAGGGGGGGGCAGTTGAACGTTGCTGAGTGTCGTTCGGAAAGGTCCAAAACACTCATCAACAAGCAGAATAAGAGAGATCTGTCTCAGGATTGGCTGAAAACTAGCTTTTGAAAATATTTGCTCATCAGATCTCTTTTGATGATTTCCCCTCCAAATATTTACTAGTCATTTGTTTTTATGTTTGTAGTTGGGAAAGTTGTTTAATGCAATTAACTAAAGCAAAGGCATTTCACTTCGAAAGGCAGGCAGGGAGGAAACCCCTTTGCTTTCTCTGTGCTTTAATAATGCCCTTTGCATTATTGGTACCCAGGCTTTCTTTACAGATGCATATTCCAAAAGTTTTTATACCATTTAATTCTGGCAACTGAGGACAAAACAAAACACAACCGTGCTTGACTGTGGTGTGAGAAATTGTCTTCTCATTCCAACGAGCAGGAAAGTATGTTTGTGTGTGTGTTGGAGGGGGTGTTGATCATACAAATTCTTATACAGGTTTTGATGTACTAATTACCCAAGGCGGTTACATTCTTAATTGTATGTTACCTTAACAAAAAGGGGACTCTGACAGAACCTGGAAAAAAGCACACTTCTTCAACTACAGTGTTACTTGGAGGGGGTTTTCCCTTGTCTTCTGTCTGGAAGGCACGATGCTCAATAATTCAAGAGGAGCAAGAATCAACATATCTTACAGCATATTTGATGTGCCAACAAACAGACTGAAGACTGTTTCATTTCAATTAGCTCCTTTGTTGCCAACAAAAGACTGACAAACACACTGAGTGAGAGAGGCCAGGTGTTGATTGCGCACTCCTGTTTTTCGCCTGTTGCTGTTTGTTTTATGTCGGTCCTCCAAAGATCCCTGCTCTTCCCACCTTTGCCATATTTTAAGCATTCATTGTTCCCCATATATCCTATTACCTGGGACCAAGTGATTCCGTCCCGCACAAAATAATATAAAAGATTCGGACTCGTTTTTCAAGACCCTTCTGATCTCCTCAGCTAATTGGCTCAGGTGTAAGCCAAGCCAGCAGGCCTGTGACTTTGATGTGACATTTTAGAGCGGAGCACCTGGTAACATCCTTGCTTGTGTGTCAAATACCAGCCGGCCTTGCCTGCTGCTTGAGCCCGGCTAATAAAAATGCTAGTAATCACGTTGTATTACAAGGCTCAATTTCATGCTGTTACTTTATTGCGAGGTTGTCATTAATTTTGCAGGGTGAACCTGGAATCTGATCTGACCTGTTTTTAATAAGTGTGGGTTTGTGCGTAAAGTGTGTTTGCGGGTGACAGACAGGTGACTGCCAGCTGCTCCTTCTTTACATGTGGTGCTACCTTCGCCTTTGATCAATAATGCTGTTTCACTTTAAAAGAAACTTTTTCTTCTTCTTCTGCAAGGAGGCAGAAAAAGGGGCCTCCTTGTTCCTGTGGTTTATTTATAAAGAATATACAATTATGCAAAGGTCAGGCAATGGAAAATAATTTCTCTCGTGGCTTTTCTTGACATGACTCTGGTAGTCTGCCCTGCGAGCAGCTGGGCTGCTCATTGCTCAGAAGCCTCCATGCCTGTCCTGGACTATTGGGAGGGCAAGACAAGAGCTTTACAAAAGAGGAACAGGGCGTTTTGAATGCCACAAACTGAAATATTTCCCAGAGAAATGCACTGGCTAGACAAGAATGGAACTGGAGAGAAAGTTATTTAGGCACAGGTCCTTTCAGAGAGTCTGTAACGGAAATCTGTTAGGGCTAGGGGAAACCCTCAAGTCGTTCCTCCTTAGCACATGGTAGTTCCCCTCCAAACCGTTTAAAGGTTTGATCAGTTGGGGGGAGTCTTGAAGGTCCTAATCCACCCTCCTCCTGCTCCAAAATCTGACGACCTCCGTTACTTCAACCACTCACTGTGATTGATCTTGCTGCTTCAGTGGTGCCAACTTGAATAAAATATTGTGGGGACCCAGGTAAGCTCCGACCCACATAACTGATCACACAGCACAATGCACACACACACCACTTGAATGGGAATGCCCATCAACTTTGTAGGGGCCTGGCCCCCTCAAATATTTTATTGTGGGGGAGAAGCCCCCACGGCCCCTAGGAGTTGGTTCCTATGTGCTGGGGAGAAGCCCCCACGGCCCCTAGGAGTTGGTTCCTATGTGCTGCTTAGTCTACATCACTTTTGTTGTCTACCACTTTCATAGTAGGCAGATCAGCCATGTTCTTATGGTAAAACAAAGCTTTTAAAGAGACAGAGGCCTTTGATGGGTGGAGGCTTAGCAACCCTACTGATATCCTTCACAGGTAGCCTTTTTCGATTGCAGTTCCCCTTTTATGGAATATTCTCTCAACAAAGAGGCCCACCTGGCACCTACATGATGATATTTTGGAGGACGGATGGTGGCTAATGGCTTGAGGTTGATTCCTGACAAAATAGAACTACTGTTTTGGGGGAACAGGGGGCAGGTAGGTGCGGGAGACTACCTGGTCCTGAATGAGGTAACTGTGCCCCTGAAGGACCAGGTGTGCAGCCTGGGAGTCATTTTGGACTCACAGCTGTCCATGGAGGCACAGGTCAATTCTGTGTCCAGGGCAACTGTCTACCAGGTACGCAGGCTGAGACCCTCCCTGCCTGCAGAGTGGTGCATGCTCTAGTTATCTCCTGCTTGGACAACTGCAACGTGGTCTATGTGGGGCTACCTTTGAAGGTGACCCAGAAACTACAATTAATCGAGAATGCAGCAGCTAGACTGGTGACTGGGAGTGGCCACCGAGACCATCATAACACTGGTCCTGAAAGACCTACATTGGCTCCCAGTATGTTTCTGAGCACAATTCAAAGTGTTGGTTTGACTTTTAGAGCCCTAAATGGCCCTGGCCCAGTATACCTGAAGGAGCGTCTCCATACCCATTGTTCAGACCAGACACTGAGGCCCAGTTCTGAGGGCCTTCTGGTGGTTCCCTCACTCTGAGAAGTGAGGTTACAGGGAACTAGGCAGAGGGCCTTTTGGTAGTGGCGCCCAACCTGTGGAACGCCCTCCCATCAGATGTCAAGGAAATAAACAACTATCTGACTTTTAGAAGACATCTGAAGGTAACCCGGTACTGGAAATTTTTTAATGTGGAGAACTGAATGTAAAATGTGGAGAACTGAATGTAAGATGGGCAAAATAAGAAAGTGAGAGAACTGAAATTGACAGATTCTTCCACCCAGGGCCGGCTCATGATTGAGGCAATGTGAGACAGCCGTCTTGGGCGGCAGGATCCACGGGGTAGAAGATTCAGACCCTGAACAAAGCATCAGTTGTTGCTCAGCGACTCACCCTGCTCCCACCCCAATGTTGCCTCTATAGCAGCCTCTCAGTGAATAGGAGGCACTGTTGGTCTCCACCCACCCCTAGGGAAGAAATAGCAGGGACTGTCTTCTGGGGTCTCCTGGACTGTGTGCCCACCTGGTGTGATTTAGAGCAGGCCTCCCCACTCCCCATGATGATTTTTTATTCCCACTTCAATAATCAGGTAATGTCAGGAATGAGCTAGCTCCAAGTGAAGAAAGCAGCCAGGAACAGAGAGGCTTAGATGTGAGTCAGACAGAGGAGAGCCGGCAGCTGCAGAATTCAGCTCTTCCTGACCTTGATGAGCAAGTTGATAAGACAGTAGCTGAAAACAGGCTAGAACACAGCCAAAGCTCACCGGAAGCACAAAACGCCACGAAAAAACCCAACAAGATAGCCTCTCTGAAAAGGAAGAGGTGGGAGCTGAGCCAGTAAGTCCACACAGCCGGCGAATGGGAGGGTTGCTAGACTGGAAGCAAAACAAGAGACATAGGGTGCAAAAGTTCAATATTTTCAGTAGACATAGGAAGGAGTCTTCAGAAGGGTCATCTTGAGTGATGAGGCTTTGTTAGAGCCGTCCAGAGATATCTGTTTGTTTTTGCAATAAATCCTCCCTTTTAATTACCTACGCTTACTGTGTTATCAAGCTGAGAACCGGAACTCCTGACAGGTAAGTTGGATTTGATCCCCCCCTCACCATGACCCTGACGTAGGTCTTTATTCCTTGCTTGTTCCTGATGTAGATCTTCACTCACCCCTTCTTCCCTAGCAGGAGAGGGCACCTTTTGTGGTTCGTCTCATGTGCAAAAATGTCTTGGGCCAGCCCTGCTTCCATCCCCCAGCTGTAGATATATATAGTTAGAAGGAATGCATTTTTCAGCTGACTCTCACTCAGAACAGAATGAAGCATTTCCACATTCGCTGCCAGGTCCAGAGAACTGTGCATTGCAATAAGACCAGGTCATTGGATAAGTTACTAACTTAACACTAGAGGAGGAAAGGGAAAATTGGCAGAAGGCTGCCTTTTTCCAATGGCAGTCCCATGTTTCTTGTAATGTTTCATTCTGCCCGTAGCAGAAAACTTGTTCAGTCCTGCTAGTGCCAATTACTGCTAGTTTAACTGTCAGGAATTACAGCAGAAATCTTTGGTATGGTGATATTAATTTGGCCATGTACACACTTACAAATATAACATTTCTAAAGAGCAACAATGCTTGAGCAGGGTCCAACACGCTACATTTTCTCATCCCCTAAAGGTTCCATTCTAATGGTGTTATTAATTTTATCAGCAAAGAAACATGCCAGATGTTCTAATCATTAATGTGGTACAAATTTAGAAAGACACCGGAGCATCTTTCTGGGACAACAACAACAAAGATTTTACCTAATTGCTCAGGTGTTCCATCCACATTTAAATACTCCTGCTGTGGGAGTACTTCTGTTCCTATATTCCCTATCACTGAAACCCCCAGAAGTGTAAGAAATAGAAGAAACTTAATGATAATGAATTCAATTGGGCACATCGAAAGCGGAACTGATTGGCAGGATGCCGGAGACAAAGAGATCCCTGACGATTGTTAAGAAAACAAAAGTAATTGGATTACACAAAGAAAATAAGATAAACATTCATTAAAATTACAGTAATAGACTATGATTAATGAACACATATGAGTGCAAACAGCACATGTTCTCTAAGCCCTGCAAGGCCTACCTGCAGTGGTGTAATTAATAATTTTTAATCTTTCAGTAAGTAATTGTTATGCACGCTGCAGTTCAAAAGATATGCGCTTGTTTTCCCGACACTGATTTTATCTGTGGTTGCTGTGGAGCAATCAAAGCTATCATAGCAGCTAATGAAATTGTTGACTACCCTCTTGCTGGAAATTTTAAAGTTGCGATATCTACTTTAAAGTAGCTTTAATGCAATGAGAAAAGCTTGTGCATTGGATAAGCAAGATGTTTCTTGGACTGCTCCAGTTCTAGTACGGAAAGCTTAAAAGTACATGTACTGAGTTCAGTGGGACATATTCCCAGGTCAATGCGCATAATCTTGCAGCGTTACACCATTAATGGTGAATACTGGGCTGTGAAAGAACACAATGAAGAAGGATATACAGACAGTGTAAAGCAGGGGTCAGCAACCTTTTTCAGCTGTGGGCCGGTCCACCATCCCTCAGACCATGTGGGCCGGACTATATTTTTTTTGGGGGGGGGGAATGAATGAATTCCTATGCCCCACAAATAACCCAGAGATGCATTTTAAATAAAAGGACACATTCTACTCATGTAAAAACACGCTGATTCCCAGACCGTCTGTGGGCCGTATATGCTCGGACCATATAAGAATTCTTACAGAATTTTTATAGGTTTCTTTATAACCTTCTTAAGGAGTGGTTGAAAGTCTATATATCATGTACTGATGTTATCAATGAAGTTATATCTTTGAATGGAGCTATATCTTTAAATATTTACATCAAGCACAAATGGTAATCTGTTCCTTTAAATGTTAGCCTGCCTGCAAGTATTTAACTTGGAGATACTTTGAGTCCTCATTAGCTGTATTGGAAGGATGGGAGTCTGAGGCACTGTGAATAGCTGAGTTATGTTTTCTTTCTTTGTTCTGATTTGATGGTGAGTACATGAATTTTGTATTGTATAATTGAATTTTTATTGTATAATTGAATTTACATCTGTAGTGAAGTTGATGGTTTGTATTGTTGTTACCAAAGAAAAGTCCAGACCTTGAAGAAACCGTTGGTGAAACGGGAAGTTTGAAGCTAGCCACCCGTCGGGAGAACACACCCACATGTTGGAGGGATTCTGAATAACCTTCCCCAACATTGTGAGGATGGACCTACGCGTCTGATAGACATTTGCTATACCATCTTCATCATTATATTGAACATTATATGGCACTTTGTATTTTTGCACTTTGTAAATTGCACTTTGTACTAGCACTTTGATGATTTAAAGCATATATAGGTTTGCCTCTGATGAAATATTTATAAATGCCCTTTGCATTATGATATTGTCAGTTTAGTTTCATATTTATGCAATTCTTCCAGTGATATACACGGTTTTGTATTTTTTCTGAGGTACAGATACCGTGACTGTCTGTTGTTGTTTCTACTCCTGGTGTAAAGCAATGACCCAGCTTTTCAACACGGGCCCGTGAAACCAGGGTTCAGTCCCACCTTAATCTTGAAGGCAACTAGGGGAGAGACAGCCAACGAAAAGGAAGCATTGCCTCCATTGTGGTGCTGGATCAAGAGGAAGGATTGGGAGAAGACTCAGAGGGAATGGCTGACAGCAGTGGTGGGCCTTGGGGTCTCAAATTTCAGCAGCGCCCTGTGTGACGCCACAGTTCAGCACCCCTCTGCCTCTTGTGCTCCACTCTAAATCATAGTTGCAGTGCCCCTGAGGCTCCACACCCAGTGAGAGCAAACCAGTTGCAGTCCCTTAAATCCACCTCTGCTGAGAGGGGACTCAGGAGGAAGGGTTTTTGACCTCCAGCATCTGCCACCTGAGGCAACCATCTCACACTGCCTAATGGTAAGGTTGGCTCTGTGTGCATAAAGGAGAGCCCATCGTTGCTGTTAATGATAGAAAGGCCTTTTCTTGGTTTCTTGTTTATTTGGGAGAAAGTAGTGGAGGTGCAAGAAGGCTGATCGCCGAAGAATTGATGCTTTTGAATTATGGTGCTGGAGGAGACTCTTGAGAGTCCCATGGACTGCAAGAAGATCAAACCTATCCATTCTGAAGGAAATCAGCCCTGAGTGCTCACTGGAAGGACAGATCCTGAAGCTGAGGCTCCAATACTTTGGCCACCTCATGAGAAGAGAAGACTCCCTGGAAAAGACCCTGATGTTGGGAAAGATTGAAGGCACAAGGAGAAGGGGACGACAGAGGATGAGATGGTTGGGTAGTGTTCTCGAAACTACAAACATGAGTTTGACTGAACTGCCAGAGGCGTGCTCTGGTCCATGGGGTCACAAAGAGTCAGACACGACTAAACGACTAAACAACAACAACAGTGGAGATTAATAACAAGGTGGGGATCCCACAGGTGACCATGCAAGAGAGCCAAACAGGAAGCTCAGGAGAGCCAGAGTAAATCCTTCAGACTTCTTTATCACTGCTATACTTTAAAAAGAGTATTATGGATTTCTGATTAGCTGCCACTTTTTCCTTGATTGAACTAAATATTTGTCGCCCGAAAGAACTGTGCATAGGGGGAGGAACGTCATAATAATAATAATAATAAATAATAATAATAATAATTTAATTATTTGTACCCCGCCCATCTGGCTGGGTCTCCCCAGCCACTCTGGGCGGCTTCCACCAAACATTAAAATACATTTAAAATATCACAGTTTAAAAACTTCCCTAAACAGGGCTGCCTTCAGGTATTTTCTGAATGTCAGGTAGTTGTTTATTCCCTTGACTTCTGATGGGAGGGCGTTCCACAGGGCGGGCGCCACTACCGAGAAGGCCCTCTGCCTGGTTCCCTGTAGTTTTGCTTCTCGCAGTGAGGGAACCGACAGAAGGCCCTCGGCGCTGGATCTCAGTGTCCGGGCTGAATGATGGGGGTGGAGACGCTCCTTCAGGTATACAGGACCGAGGCCGTTTAGGGCTTTAAAGGTCAGCACCAACACTTTGAATTGTGCTCGGAAACGTACTCGGAAACGTCTTCTTCTTCTTCTCAAACCAAACCTTTCCCAAAGGAAAATGCCACCCTAAAATATAATTTTTTCTTTCCATGAGAAGCTTCCCCCCACTTTTGGACAAACCTTTGCTTTGTGTTGGGAAGAGGGTTGCTGTTGAGTCGGTTTGTGGCTTACATTAATTGCTTCTTGAAGCTAAAGTGCATTTTTGCTCTCAGGTGCTGATGCTGGCAAAGACAAGCGTGCTTTTGTTGAGATGCTTGCCAAGGAAAGCATTTTACATATCGTCCTTAACTGTAAAACAAATCTAGGAATTTCCCTTTGCTAATCTTTAGCATTTCATCTAATGCCCTCCAGCAGAAGAGCCACTCCCTCTGCTGGGGATAGTTCTATATACATCACTTTGTCCTTACAATGGAAAAGATGTAGGCTTGTTCTGGGAAACAGAAGATGACAATTTAGATACCACCAAATGCTTTAAATGATAGCTAGAGGTACAAAATGTCTATGTCCGTCTGCAAAACAAACAAACATAAACCCAACCTTCTATGGGGGAGGGGGGTACCTGAAGAAGGAAGCTAATTTTAATCCAAACCATGGTAAAAGATTGCCCATAGGTTCACACGTAAGGAAACGTTGTGGGGAATCTCCCTGGAGGATTTTTAGTACATACTATAAAGCTTTATCTCACTTGAGGATATAATCATAACACAACGCCCTAGCTATGCATGCGAGCATCTGCTCCATCTCAGTTAAGCTCTTCCTGTGGAATTACCCTGATTTTACTTTACTATGGCACTTGACCTCCCCATGAAGGGGTCCATTTGTGCCCAAAGGCTGGAGAGTAAACATTGGCCAGGTTTGTTCTCTGCTAGCATCCCATTGCTCTGTTATCTGTCTGTTCGGCTCCTGAGCCACTTTGGCACTGGAAAGCTGAGTAGGAAGGGAAAGCCATGGTGTATGTTTGGAGGACCTAAGGTTTTCCACCTATGGGAGAACCTTTCCCTCCTAGGAACTGAGTGTAAGAGCATTACTAGGCATTGGTTCCTTTGTGACACCAGCAACCGTAGAGGCTATGGAAAGGCTGGACTGATGTTTGGAGGTGGTGACAGGCCTAATAATAATACTAATAATATATTGGGGGGGGGCATTTGGACTAAGCACCGGGTGCTTGCTTGCATGGATGTGTCGCAAGGACCAGCATAGAGCTATTGAAACCCTGAGACAACAGCAAAGCATCACATATTGTGATTGTTCATTTTGAGTGATGAGCATTTCTTTCTGTTTCTTTAAATTTTACACTATCTTAATCCCCCCCCCCGTTACTGCCCCCGTCCCCGGGAGGGAGCAGAATGGAGAAATTGTGGCTTCCCCTGCTAGTGTTCAGGAAAACTGGAGTCTACTGACAAGACATGATTTGCAACCTATAGAACAACTGACAACCTGAGCAAAATGCTCACACTCTCCCAGATGTTACAGAGGCGGCAACACCTGGAAAAGCTGCAGGGAAGAAAGCAGGGTGACCTCTGCATTTACTCTAGCAGCAGCTGTATATTCAGCAGGCAGGATACATTGCTATAAACTACAGTTATCTATCAATCTCATGGTCTCCTAATTTATGGCGCTAGCCTGGAGAATATGCTACTTGAGAAATATGTGCAACAATCTCTTGGGGCAGCCTAGACTCAAAATAAACTTCACCGTAACTTTCTGAAAACTAGATTGAATATAATGAAGAGTAACTTGTTTGAATATAATGTCGAAATTATTAAGGTCTTGCAGGTACATAGAGTACTTTTCCATGTATAAGGCTATGTTGTTGTTGTTGTTGTTTTACTAAAAATAATGTTAAAAGGGGGGTAGTCTTATACACGGGGGTATTCTCCCCCTATTTTCTTAATTTTTAATCCCCCCATATAGGGGGTGTCTTAAACATGGAGGCGTCTTATACACAGAAAAATACGGTGGATTAATACTCCTGCCCCATGCATGACCAAGTTTCAAACACAATGTCTTTTCCTCTTAGAGTTGCCAAGTCTGGGCCTAAATTGGTAAAAGTGTTTAGTAATTACGCTCTTTTATAAGCATTATAAGCATTTCTGACATGTGGGAGGCAGGTACCAGGAATCTGAGTTCATTCAAGGCTTTGATTAGATGTGGAATGTGCACGGGACTTCATACGTTCTTTGCTGTTAGATCTTCCATTTTCTTCCCTCCCTTCTTTGAAATTTGCTTGGGACAGTGGGGGGAAACTATGGCTTACTCCCTCTTTTAGATCAGTCTCTGCAACTATCAGAGAAATTTCTTTAAAAATAACCCACGGATGGTTCTTGACTCCAGTCTGCTTTTGCACATATAACTAACGTTGCTTCCCCTATGTTTCGGAGGGAATGTAGTGAAAGAGGAACCTATTGGCATATGTGGTGGTCTTGCAAACATATGTGCAAATTTCGCGAAAAGATACTGAAGGAAAATTCTGATATAATAGGTGTTCCAGTGCTTTTAAACCCCAAACTGTAGATTCCCCCCCCCATTTGTAGCTGCTCATTTTACCATATCACAGGACTGGAAGGAGTCTTCTGGTGTGTTTTTTTAATTACATATTTGCTTCCATAAAGTCATGTTTACTCTCCCAGCCCAATGGCTATAATTTAAACAGAGTTACAACATGTCTCACCCTAGTGAGTGAGACCATGACCTGTGCACCTGCACAGCCTGCTAGCCACGTACTAACTGTTGATGGAAAAATCTCCTCCCTTCTTAGGGCTCTTTATATTTAAACTGAAAATCAATAAGTAGTAAATAAAGGTAAAGGTAAAGGGACCCCTGACCATCAGGTCCAGTCGTGTCCGACTCTGGGGTGCGGCGCTCATCTCGCTCTATAGGCCAAGGGAGCCGGCGTTTGTCCGCAGACAGCTTCCGGGTCATGTGGCCAGCATGACAAAGCCGCTTCTGGCGAACCAGAGCAGCGCACGGAAACGCCGTTTACCTTCCCACTGGAGCGGTCCCTATTTATCTACTTGCACTTTGATGTGCTTTCGAACTGCTAGGTGGGCAGGAGCTGGGACCGAGCAACGGGAGCTCACCCCGTGGCAGGGATTCGAACCGCCGACCTTCTGATCAGCAAGCCCTAGACTCTGTGGTTTAACCCACAGCGCCACCTGGGTCCCCAAGTAGTAAATACCCAACCCCCCAAAAGTGATAGGCCTATGGCAGCCTGCAGAGAGACTTTCTACACACCACAGGTTGGGAACCACAGACCCAGGGGCCTCTCTGCCTGGTCCTTAGGTCTCGTCCAAACCATACTTGCTTTTGAGCCATGCCTCTTACTGGCTTTCCTTTGCACCGTCCCCAAGTCACAACATGTCCTTGAACTCTGATCCTGCAAAATGGAGGGGTCTGTGAAAGTCTGTGTCAGTAGCAGGTGATGTGGTGGGTTGGAGGTGCTTACCTGACCTCTCAACGGCTGTGCTACTGTTGCTTTCTGGGATAAAAAGGTGGATGGGGCAAGGTGATGGGGAGGCCGGTATGGTACAAATGCACTGACAAGAATGCCAGATCATCTCATTTGGTCCAACATCTCACCCTTCCCATGACTCAACTGTTGGAAGGTCAGGCTGGGCAAGTGCCATTGCCACACCATGCTGCCCACTTTGTGTAGAAGCTGCTGTAGCTTGATGTGCAAAGTCTCCTTTCGAAGGAAAGGTGGGCTGGAATAAATAATCAATAAGTACAGTTCACATTTGTTACTCTGCACACTTGCCCCTACCAAAGACACGTGGCCCCTCCCAGGTTGCCCAGAAGCAGATGTGGCCCCTGCCATTGAACGTAGCAGCGGCTGTCCTCCAGGTACCCCCAGAGAGCTCCCATTTGCCTCAACAAATGGGAGAGCCAGTGTGGTGTAGTGGTTAAGAGCAGTGGACTCGTAATCTGGTGAACCGGGTTCGATTCCCGCTCCTCCACATGCAGCTGCTGGGTGACCTTGGGCTAGTCACACTTCTCTGAAGTCTCTCAGCCTCACTCACCTCACAGAGTGTTTGTTGTGGGGAGGGGGAAGGAGATTGTTAGTAGTGATAAAGCGGGATATCAAATCCAAACTCCTCCTCCTCTTCCTCCTCCTCCTCTTCTTATTCAACAACACTGCAACCTTCGTCATTCATAGTCCTTCTTTCAGCACCTATTTTCTAAGGGCACACGGGGGGAGGGGGTCAGCAAAGACCAGTCACCCGTTCCTTCTGCTGTTAGAAGAGTGGACAAGCAAGTAGCAGTCCGTGAGAACAGGAAGGGGAACTGGAGCTATAAATTCTTGACAATTGCTGCTATAGCCACCCAAAAGCCTCTAAATATGTGACAGGCTACTTCGCAAGCTGCGATGCCCACTGGAGTTCTAAGGTGTTAAAAAAAAAATAATGGATGACCCGTGAGGTGTTTAAAGTGGGGCAGACTCCACCCCTCCTGAAATCAACAGGTTTCCCTTGGCCCATTTTCTTGGTTTGGGGACTTGGCCTTCATTACAATGTGCATTTGTTGTGTAACAGACGGCATTTTTTCTACAATGTATTCAATGTATAGACTCTCAGAAAAGCCTATTAAATCCAGGTTCCTCTACCTCCCCCCCCCCCCTTTTAGTTGTTTTTGTTTGGAACTGTAATAAAGTCAGTTGTTTGCTTCGAGCAGTACTAAGATTTAAAATAGGAACTCCTTTGAAGCAGCACGGAGCTGCACCCAGCCTCTAGGTTATTAAGCGTGTTCTCTCTGTGCAGCTTCCTACACACGGCTTATTGTTTAGGAGAGCTACAACTGGATGTTTCCATAATAGACATTTCAATTTGTCTTACTTTAGAACTATGTAATTACACATACACAAAACGGCACGACATACTGAGGAGGTTACAAGGAGAGGTAGATTAGAGACTGTACAAGAAAGAGCCACAGCAGGTTTTCAGGAACAACATGTAAAGAATGCCTCAAAGGGGAAGGCGGGGGGGGGGGAAGAGAAGTAATATAGCACTGAACTGATTGCCTCAGACTCAAGAGATGGAATGTTCTGGTCCTTGAACTTCATAACTAGGACCCCGTTGGTGCGATACATACTTCTTTGAGTTTCTCCGAAAGAATTCTGGGAACCGTGGGTTGTTAAAGTGCTGAGAGTTGTTAGGAGACCCCCTATTCCCACTTCTGACAAGATAGATTTTTGAGGGACACAGGCGGCACTGTGGTCTAAACCACTGAGACTCTTGGGCTTGCTGATCGGAAGGCTGGCAGTTTGAGTCCCCGCCACGGGGTGAGCTCCCGTTGCTCTGTCCCAGCTCCTGGCAACCTAGCAGTTCGAAAGCACGCCGGTGCAAGTAGATAAATAGGTACCGCTGCGGTGGGAAGGTAAAAGGCATTTCTGTGCACTCTGGCGCTCGTCACGGTCCTCCGTGCACCAGTAGCGGTTTAGTCATGCTGGCCACATGACCCGGAAAACTGTCTGTGGACAAACGCTGTCTCCCTCGGCATGAAAGCGAGATGAGTGCCACAACTCCATAGTCACCTTTGACTGGACTTAACTGTCCAGGGGACCTTTACCTTTACCTATTCCCATCACAGAGCTACAGTTCCCCGAGAAGAGGGATTGACTGTTAAACCACCTTGACAACTGTAGCTCCGTAAAAGGACTAGGAGTCTGCTAGCAACACACAGTACCTGTAACAAATGACAGGTCCCAGGATTCTTTGGGGAAGGCCATGACTGTTTAAAACGGTGTAACACTGCTTTAGATGCATAGCGC
Source organism: Lacerta viridis (assembly GCA_900245905.1). NCBI lineage: Eukaryota > Metazoa > Chordata > Lepidosauria > Squamata > Lacertidae > Lacerta > Lacerta viridis. The sequence continues at coordinate 402,702 of OFHU01003807.1, forward strand.
AGATGGGGCCCAGATTATGGTTGTTCAGTCATTCACTTGTGTCCAACTCTTCGTGACCCCATGGACCAGAGCACGCCAGGCACGCCTATCCTTCACTGCCTCCGCAGTTTGGCCAAACTCATGTTAGTAGCTTCGAGAACACTGTCCAACCATCTCATCCTCTGTCGTCCCCTTCTCCTTGTGCCCTCCATCTTTCCCAACATCAGGGTCTTTTCCAGGGAGTCTTCTCTTCTTAGGTTAGGCAACTGATGTCCCTTGGCCCTGATGGTTAGGCAACTGATGTCCCTTGGCCCCCATGCTTCCCACAAACTTAATTTTAGCTGTCCCTTTGCAAGTTTACCATTTTGCAAAACAACAACAACAACCACAAGCTGTGGTAAAATGTAGTCCACTTGCCAGGAAATGAAAGCCGCATTTGAAAACCATGTGAGGGGGAAAAAAAAAAAGAGATTTCACAATTTAGGTGTGACCCTCACTCCACCATACCATCCTCATTAGAGAAATGGCACAACACTTGCTAAACATCTATTGGCTTCTCTCAAAATTCATCAGATCTTTTGCCTGAAAAGAGCCCTCCAGGTTTGCATGGAATTTCACTTTTGGTGAAAGCCGGTGATAACTTAGGGGATGTGTGGGATTGCTCTGAGGAATTTCAGTAGCCTTATGCAAAATTAGTTTTTTTTTCACTTTCTGTTGAAATTCCTAGAATCGTAGAATTGTGGAGTTGGGAGGGACCACAAGGACCATCAAGTCCAACCCCCTGCAATGCAGGAATCTGTCACCCCACGAGGGGCTCAAACCCACAACCCGGAGATTAAGAGCCTCATGCTCTGCTGACTCAGTACTTGATGGAGAAATGTTGAGTGGTGAGGAGGCAAATTGATGTATTTCAATTAGGGAACTGCATTAAAAGCTTCTGTTCAGAAACTACTATTTGCGTGTCGAGGTCCCCAAGCACCCCTCAAGTAAAACACACTTCACACCATATATAAGTTTAAGGTTTTTGGCATTAATTTGGCCACAACTTTATTGAATACAAAATAAGTGAGTGGTTGCTTAGGCATTGGTTAAGACTATCTGTCCCGCTGGGGACAGAACTGACATCCACCCGCCTGTGGAGTCAGTATAGGGGAAAACGCTTTGGGGAGAGAATGTGCGCCCGTTCTCCCCAAATGCTCCCAGGGGCTCTTGCGTGGGCCCTGTCCCCCGACCGGGGGAAACGGACAAGCATGGTGAGCCCCTGGATTCCTTTAACGGAATTCCCCTTGCAGCAGCAGCCTTGAAGGGGCAACCACAGCCAACCTGCCCCTTCGCAGCATAGGAGGGGCAACCACAGCCAACTCTGCCCCTCCTCAACCAATTTATAACCAATGCCTAACCGCCAACCTTACAAGTTGTGACTAATTGCTACGCAGTAGGCGAAAACCAAATGGCACCAGCCAATCAGCCAAATGGAAAAATTCCTACCAGGCCCCTGCTCCAAAGCAGACGACCCCATGACAGGCATAGCAAGGTCAATGCAGAGGCCTAATAACAGGGCGGGCGATCCGATGCACGAAGCCAGGAGGGCTCCGACGCTGAGTGCAGGGTCATTTATAGGCTCTGGACTGTCCATCAACAAGTTGCAACATATGAATCTCCCCAACGACAGCCAGAGCCCAATCACAGTAGTGGCCATCCATACAAACCCGCCCAGCAGCAGAGGGGTGACTTGCTAGCCCCCACCGCAACACGTGCTCTCCATGAAGGAGAACACGCTATATCTGAAAAGGAAGGAAGGTTGTCGCCAACATATATGCTGCCCTGAGCTTATCCTGTCCCTCATGTGCCCATTTTGCTGCCCATTCTCCCAGTTAGCTGAGGATCTTTCAGAGCACTTCACAGCCTGCTTTGTTTTATACCCTCCTGAATAACAGGATTAAAGTGTATTATCATTGTTTTGGGTTCGGTTTTAAATACCGCTACAGCATCTCTTTCCTCCCCTATCAGCTTTACATCTCAGTTTAAGCAATAATGTCCTAACATATGTCTTGGAGAGGAGAGCATGCTGCAACAGGATAATCGGAAAAAGAAAAAGGGAAAAGCAACCAATCCTTAGAAACCAACTGATATTTTCATTGGTGGCCAAAACAGGCTTTAGCTGCACCTGCACACAAGAGATTATTCCTCCCTTTGTGAACTGGCAAATCACCATTCTTGGAGCAACACTAGTGGTGGTTTGTACACATAGTTTGTTTTTTCTCACACACCTCTTTCAAGCAGCACCACCTGTTTAAAGCGTTTAGACCGTTCCCTCAGGTAGGTTGCAATTAAAAACATGTTAATACTCATAATTGCCACACCCCATGTTAACATCATAGGCCCTAGCAGTGGCTGAGGGTGGCTTAACTGTGATATTGAAGAGCGATTATTTCAAGACTTGATCTCTTATTAGCATCCTGTTGACAATGAAGGCCTCGGGTCAACAATTGTGGTACACGGTCGGCAGTCAAGAGATCAAACAGAAAATCACACAGATAGCATAAAGAGATAACCGTATCTTTGCATGAGCTTGATGAAGTAAGGAGAGGCTGCAGAGAAATAACATAGGTAGTACAGAGCCAAAGTTTCTCAGACAAGAATTTTCTGAGGAATTGTGTGTGTGTGTGCGCGTGTGTGCGTGTTGGATTTTTACAACTATTTTCCAAACATCATTTAACATTCTTTCATATTTTATACAATTTTTTTTTGTACTTCCATCAACCACGTCTAAAGATTTCCAATTTTCATATCTTAATCTTGTATTTTCATAATTTCACTATTACTTTTAATAATCTATAACCAATTATCATCTTCCTAAGTTTTCTCTGTAATATTTCATAAAGTTCTCCTTACAAAACTTCTTGTAAACCTGCTAGCGTAATTTGTTGTTTACAATTGCTTTTCAAATAATTCTCAAATTTCTTCCAATCTTCCAAGAACCTCTGGTCCCGCTGGTTTTCGAATTCTTCCTGTCATCTTGCCCAGTTCTGCATAGTCCATTAATTTCATCTGCCATTCTTTCTTTCTGATGAATTCTATTACAATTTTCTTTTTTCTGGCTCTGCCCCGCAACTGTTGGACAATTTGGGGAGGGGCATGGCAATTCAGTGAAAGGTAAAGGTAAAGGGATCCCTGACCATTAGGTCCAGTCGCGGATGACTTTGGGGTTGCGGCACTCATCTCGCTTTACTGGCCGAGGGAGCCGGCGTACAGCTTCCGGGTCATGTGGCCAGCATGACTAAGCCGCTTCTGGCAAACCAGAGCAGCACACAGAAATGCCATTTACCTTCCCGCCGGAGCGGTACCTATTTATCTACTTGCACTTTGACGTGCTTTCGAACTGCTAGGTGGGCAGGAGCTGGGACCGAGCAACAGGAGCTCACCCCATCGTGGGGATTCGAACCACCAACCTTCTGATCGGCAAGCCCTAGGCTCTGTGGTTCAACCCACAGCACCACCACCAATTCAGTGAAATCCCTCCCCAATTTCCCTGCCCACAAATCAGGTATCGAAATTAGGGGCCCAGCTGTGGGTCCCACCTCCTTAGCATTGCTGACTTCAGTGGTGCCTCCACAGATATACCTGTAAAACTCACAAAGTGAGGCATGATGGTGTTGGGCAGTTCCTATTGTTTGTTTCCAGCATCTGCTAAGAAGAAACTATGCCACACCTACATCTTAAGATGCTGAATTCTACAAGCGAGTTTTGTATTCTGTTTCCTTTTCTCTCTCCAGCTGTAAGTTTCATTGGACATGAGTTCTGACATTTTGAGAGAGAAAGCCAGATGGACTGACAATAAATTCTCTCTAGTCACCCTTCACACACCGTTCATAAACCTCTGCAGTGCCATCTTTTCTTTTGTTAATGTCCAGTTTTTTTTACCTCTCTCTGCCCCCTTCAGCCTAGGTTGAATGGGATTATTTCCTTTGTTTAAATCACGGGTAGGCAAACTAAGGCCCGGGGGCCGGATCTGGCCCAATAGCCTTCCACATCCGGCCGCAGACGGTCCTGGAATCAGCGTATTTTTTACATGAGTAAAATGTGTCCTTTTATTTAAAATGCATCTCTGGGTTATTTGTGGGGCATAGGAATTTGTTCATTTATTTCCCCCAAATATAGTCTGCCCCCCCACAAGGTCTGAGGGACAGTGGACCAGCCCCCTGCTGAAAAAGTTTGCTCACCCCGGGTTAAAATTCTGTGCTAGGGATATAAGAAGGCATGGGTTTGCATTCTGCCCCATAGTCATCACACGCAACACTGTCTCCGTTTCGCTGCAGTTCAACTCCCCAAAAAACAGGTTATTCATTTCATAGTCCATTATGGTGAAATTTTACGTAATTAATTACATTATCATTACATTATTCCATACCATTTCAATGCAAAGGAAATACAATGCAAAATGGAGGGGGGAGTTATTGGTTGCATATTGTTTGTGGACTGACAACAGCAAATACCAATTGTATTCACTGGATTGATTTCTGTTCCACACATGAGACAAATAAGCAAACATTGACAATTTCCATTTCTCTGTATATCTTCTTGGGATTGGATTGAACAGTTGAACACTCCTGTGTTTCCATACAGTAGAGGGCAGTGATACCCACAGTCTTGTTCTTGTTCTGTCTTTGTGAAAGAAAGCACTGTGAATTTCCTGCCTTTACTTTAGAACTATTCAGTCCTTTGAAATAGTTCCCAGCCGGTGTGTGCCAATTCTTTCCCTTCACAGTCAACACAACCAGTGAAATCTGAAATTGTTTTCCAAATCCACAGACTGTGCATTGGGAAGGGAGCATTCAACATGCAAAATAGAGCCCCCAACAAAGCTTGTTTATACTTTTGCTGAAGGTGGGCTGCTTATGTAATTCTCTGTATCTAAATTTCACTCTGGTGTCCCTCAAAGTTCTGGGTCTACTTTGTGCAGCTGTGCCTGTGTGGTAAGAATCTGGTAGACTTCCATTTTAAAAAATCCATATTTTTTTTTACATAGTACAGTGCATGCACGATTTGTCACAGTGCATAGTACAGTGCATGCACGATCTTGTGTTTCATCTATACATATATAACTTTAAGGATGCACACAGACGTTATTAACAAGAATAACCTGCTGGATCAGGCTGATAGCCCATCTGGTTCAGCATCCTGTTCGCTCAGTGGTCAACCTGATGTTTATGGGAAGACCACAAGTAGGATCTGAACACAACAGCAATCTTCTTGCTTGTGATTCCCAGCAACTGGCATTCAGAGGAACACTGCCTCTGAACACAGAACACAGCCACTAGGGTGAGTAGCTGCTGATAGCTTTGTCCTCCATGAATTTGTCTAATCCTCTTTTAAATCCAAGTTGGTGGCCATCAATACATCTCGTGGGGATGAATTACATAGTTTAACCATGCGCTGTGATGATGATGATGATGAAGAAGAAGAAGAAGAAGAGTTTGGATTTGATATCCCACTTTTCACTACCCAAAGGAGTCTCAAAGCGGCTAACATTCTCCTTTCCCTTCCTCCCCCACAACAAACACTCTGTGAGGTGAGTGGGGCTGAGAGACTTCAGAGAAGTGTGACTAGCCCAAGGTCACCCAGCAGCTGCATGTGGAGGAGCGGGGACGCGAACCTTGTTCACCAGATTACGAGACTACCGCTCTTAACCGCTACACCACACTGGCTCTCCTGTGAAGCACTTTCTTTTGTCCAACCTGAATTTTCCAAAGATTCATGTGCACGGATACATTGCTGGTGGCGGTGGGGTAGAATATGACCGATTAAATTGGGCTGTGATGTGTACCATAGTCACAGAAAATTGTTTCTCCCAATCCAAACTTCATGCAAGAAATCCAAAACTCTTCGGAAACGCTTCATTTAGCTTGGTTTTATTTACACTGCCTGGCAATGGTTCTCCAGAGTTTCAAGACCAGCATTTTCCTCACTGCACCAAGAGATACCAGAGATTAAGCCTGAGACTTTTTGTATGTAAAGCAGGTAGTCTATCATCAAGCTGTATCCCTTCCCCTCGGAAGAGAAGAAATGAACGGATCAAAGGAACTGAAAACTGAAGAATGCTGTGCAGGTACCAACTCTGGAGCTAACATTAAGATGATTGGAAGCCACGTGGTGCGTGTGTATGGGGACAGAGGGCAGAGCAAACTCAAGGAACACTAACAGGAGAAAGCCGCTCATTCTGTAATCTGAGTGTTGTAGGTATGGAGTCTGGAAATCAGTCTCTTGTTTCTGCATTGGATGCCCTTAGAGAGCTCCGCCTCAAATATTTGGACACCCCCCCCCAAGCAAAGCTTTCAGCAGTGAGGTGGTGCAGGGCCATATTCATTTTGGGATAAAATTCCAAGGGCCACATGCCAGAGGCAAAAGTGGGTGGAACAAAAAAAAAGAAGTTTTTTTTTTTTTTAAACCACTGTATACATTTGGACAAATTTTCACAAACAGTAGCATACACTTTTCTACCTTCCATCCTCTCCTGGGAGGCTCAGTTGCTCTTTGTTGTTCAGTCGTTCAGTCATGTCCGACTCTTCGTGGACCCCATGGACCAGAGCACGCCAGGCACGCCTATCCTTCACTGCCTCTCGCAGTTTGGCCAAACTCATGTTAGTAGCTTCGAGAACACTGTCCAACCATCTCATCCTCTGTCGTCCCCTTCTCCTTGTGCCCTCCATCTTTCCCAACATCAGGGTCTTTTCTAGGGAGTCTTCTCTTCTCATGAGGTGGCCAAAGTACTGGAGCCTCAACTTCAGGATCTGTCCTTCTAGTGAGCACTCAGGGCTGATTTCTTTGAGAATGGATAGGTTTGATCTTCTTGCAGTCCATGGGACTCTCAAGAGTCTCCTCCAGCACAAGTAAGGAAAGGCTTTCTTTACGAAGTTGTGACATGAGCAACAAGTGCACCACACCTGCCCATTTGGCCTGCTGTTCTGTTTTCATGTTTGGCTAGTTGTGATATTGGTAGCTAGTAAACTAACCCTTCCCTTCCCTTTTAATAATATTTTTATTAATTTCTACAATAACAAAACATCGCATTAAAAAGAAAAAAACCCAAACATTAAAGCCTTAAAACAATTATATATAAAATTTACTCCATAATTTGGGACTATAAGAGCCCCCTTCCCCCCACCCCCATGGTTCCCTTGTTTTCTCTTATTCATACACGGCCATCCATTTTTAAACCTCATTTTACGTTCCAGTTATGTACTTCATCTATAATGTTACAAGTATTTCTGAAACCCGCAAATGTATTAGTAAACTAACCTTTTCAACCCCTTTGCAATCTGTCGTGTGCCCTGGAGAAACGTCTATACTTGAGTCAGCAAGTTTCTAGCAGTGCAGGCTGGTCTATTAGGGGATGTAGGAAGGGTGGGGTGGGGTGGGGGGCAGACCGCCTCATGTGTCATCCCAGATGGGGGGGGTGACAAAATCCTCCCTGGGCAGATCACCGCCATGCCAATCACCCCCCCAAGGCAGATTGCCCTACCCCCTGGGCGGATCACCCCGCCCACGGGTGCATGGCATGTGCACTGCTCCGGGTGCCCGAGTGTCGGGATAACCAGCTTCTGGGATAACCAGTCGTCTGAGAGCCTGCTCCAGCTGGTTATGATGGGTCCGCTGGTTATGAAGTTTTCCTGAAGGTCGTGAGGAGTTTTCGGGAGTTGCAAAGGTTCTGAAGAGGATAGGATAGGCAGCAAGAAGTAGAGCAAAAGGTGTGGCCGAAGGCAGGAAAGAGGCCAAATAAAAAAGAAGACTGCAGTCGGTTGTTGGGGTGCACTCTCCCAACTACTCTCTGTGCGTGTTCTTTCTCTTTCATTTCTCTCTCGTTTCTAGTCACCGCTAACAGAGAGCAGGGGCCATTTATTGATAAACAGAACAGCGTCATCATGCAAGCATAAACCAATCAGAGCATTGCAATAGTCAGTGTTTCCGGGCGGGAAACAAGCCTTTGACCATTACCAGGAGGCTTCCTGGCGCGCTTTCGACCAGGTGTGGAGGGATCCAGGTACCAATCTTCGGCCGGATCCTCTTTCCTTCCGTGCAGTAGCGCGGAAGGATTTGCAAAACGGCAAAAGCGCGGGAAATCCCAAAACGTATTCCCACACCCGAGTGGCTAGCTCCGTTGCTGCATGTAGGGTGCTGTTCCAGCAACCTTGATCTGCCCTTAGGCAATCTTCTACCTCGCCTGCCTTCTTGCGGTCAATCCAGGGGTTGGCACTGCCTATCAGTCTCTCCCCCCCCCCACTTCTTGATGCCAGTGTTGTCCTTGTAGAACTGAGCAAGGAGAAGGAGGAGGACAAAACTAAGACTGACCCAACTAATCCGTCACTGGTTCTGGCTCCGCCCATGTCGGGCTTCCTGTGTTACAAGTGCCAATGGGCACCGGGCACCACCCAACACAAGTAAACCGATGCATTTCAACTTGCATTTTTCTCACAAAGTGCCAGGAGGTTTAGGATAAGGATCTGAATTCTCACACACTGCTTGCCAACATGCTTCTGCCAACTGAGTAGAAATATTTTTCTGTCTCTTTTCTCTCTCTCTCTCTCTCTCTCTCTCTCTCTCTCTCTCTCTCTCTCCCATGCTCCCCACCCACTTCTCTCTTTTGGAATTCAGTCAAAGAGACAAATTCATTTGAAATGGAGGTCTCCAGGGTTCATCTGGGGGGAAAAAACCTGTGGGTGATGGAAAGAAATACAACTTCTTTGATAACATATTTGAATTTTCAAGTGCCCCCTCCCCACAGCTTCATTAATGGTTTGCCAAAAAAAAAAAAAAAAAGGAGGGAGAGAGAGATTGGATTTTTGAGACAAAGCCTCTGTGGCTTCCTGACAATGATTAGTCAGGCTCAGGAAATTTTAATTGACTACTTGTAGAGCTGAGATAGCAATGGGCCTCCAAAGCCAAATTAGAGTAGTCCCAGGGCGCGCTGCTTGCCGTTTGCTGGGTCACACCAAAAAAACTTCATTAGTGGTAGAACATGTCAAAATTAGTCACTTAAGAATGTAAACAGCTCCAAAAACAGGAACAAACAGGCCTCCAGCCATCTGCTTGGTGCGACCGTCCCGCTCCTTTCACACTACTGGAGCTGCTTTTCGCTCACTCAACCAGATGATGGTTGTCTTTGATTCAGCAGAGTGTCCTGAAGTAGCAAAGCGCTGAAGATGTCAACAGATTGCTGTGCCTTCCGGTGGGGGCACAAGGCTCAGGACACAGCAGGGAGGAGCAACAGCAACAGCTGGTGCACCCCAGGACTTCTCTTCCATCTTCTCTTCTCATTTTTTTTTTTTTGTCTTTCCCTTTTTGCAGGACCGTGTGCTGCTGCTGCTGCTGCAGATGTGAAAAGCAAACCGCCTTGTCATTATTAGCACCGGCACCCTGGTGGATCTCTTTGCCTTTCTTTATGCACAATGCGATTTTGGCTTCCGCACTCGAAAATTTATTGCCTTCCTAATTATGATAATTCCTCCACCACCCCCGGAACCGCTGTCAGTTATCAAGAGCTTGACTGGTCTTGTCCGGTGAAGCATCTTGGAGCCTGGGCCAAGGTTTTGTTCACTCAGAAGCAAATATATCACTGCTCAAGGGGGCTTCCTCCCAGGTAAATGTGAACAGGATTGCAGCCTCAAATCGGGTTTAACCCAGAGGTGATGGCTTATAGTTTCTTCAGTGTCTGCCTAACCGATAGGGATTCAGGGAGGGAATCTGCTTCAGAAACACACGCAAAAATTACACTGGCTCTAGTTTTCAGGCATTATAATGACCTGCTGGATTAGGTCAATGGCCCATCTAGTTAAGCATCCTTTTCTCATGGTGGCCAACCAGAAGCTTGTGGGAAACCAGGGAGCAGAACATGAGCAGAAGAGCATTTCCCCCTCCTGTGGTTTCCAGCAATGGGCATTTGGAAGCATTGCTGTCTCCAACTAAGGAGGGAGAGCATAGATATCATGTAGCCATTGAGAGTCTCCTCCTCCTCCTCCTCCATGTTTTTGTCTAATGCTCTTCATGTTGGTGGCCATCACTGCCTCCAAGCAAGTGCCATACTTGGTGTCAGGGACTGGACTGAAGAGGAGGAGGAGTGGTGGAGGTCACCCCGCTCCTTCACCTGTAGCTTCCAGGGAAAAGGAAAGCAGGGCTTTGAGGATGATGACAGCTCAGAGACAGGAGAACAGCAGAGCTATGCGGCGTTAGGAGAAGGAGGAGGCGAGACAGAGCAGCTAGCTGACAAATCACTGGACAGCATAACCGACTCCCCTTCTCCCAAAACGTGACGTTCACTAAGGGTGCAAGAAGAAAGGGCACAACGACAGTTGGCCACGGGCAGACATCATAGAAGAGGGCCTTCTCGGTAGTGGCGCCTGACCTGTGGAATGCCCTCCCATCAGATGTCAATAAAATAACAACTATCTTACTTTTTAAAAAAATATATAATCTTTATTAATTTTCACACTTTGTCATATACATATTACATATTACGTTTTACGTTTTACCTTTGCTCCTAGGAGCTGACTTCCCTTCTCCCTTCTTCTGTCTTCTCTTTATCAATTCTTATTTTCCACATTATCTTCTCGCTTTCTAGACATTTATAAACATTAACTCCTAGATTGTCTATATATAAATAAAACCTTTTATATATACAATACTCATTGTCTATTTGTATATTATTTATATATCATTTTGTTGACTTGGTTATCTTGTGTTTCCTAATAATTTGTTATTACTAATGCAATAAAAATATTTATATTTTACATTATGTGGTTTATTTCAATTCTACTGGTATTCCAATTTCAACACATTTCCCCTATATACAGCATAGGTTTTTTTCCATTCTTTTTGGAGTATTTCGTCTCCCGGTTGTCTGATTCCCCCCGTTAATTTAGCTGTTTCTGCATATCCCAGTACTTTCTGTTGCCAATCTTCCACAGTTGGGATTTGCTGTTGTTTTCAAACCTGCGCTAGCAACTACCTTACTTTTAAAAGACATCTGAAGGCAGCCCTGTTTAGGGAAGTTTTTAATGTTTAACGCTGTATTGTGTTTTTAATATTAGGTTGGGAGCCGCCCAGAGTAGCTGGGGAAACCCAGCCAGATGGGCAGGCTATAAATAAATAAATAAATAAATAAATAATTATTTGTCCTGAATCTTCTAACATTCAGCTTCATCGCATGACCATGAGTTCTAGTGTTATGAGAGAGGGACAAAAACTTTACCCACTTTCTCTGTGCCGTGCATAATCTTAGAAGCTTCTACCACAGGGGTCAGCAAACTTTTTTCAGCCATGGGCCGGTCCACCATCATTCAGACCTTGTGGGGGGGGGGGGACTATATTTTGGAAAAAAAAAAATGAACGAATTCCTATGCCCCACAAATAACCCAGAGATGCATTTTAAATAAAAGCACACATTCTACTCATGTAAAAACACCAGGCAGGCCCCACAAATAACCCAGAGATGCATTTTAAATAAAAGCACACATTCTACTCATGTAAAAACACCAGGCAGGCCCCACAAATAACCCAGAGATGCATTTTAAATAAAAGCACACATTCTACTCATGTAAAAACACCAGGCAGGCCCCACAAATAACCCAGAGATGCATTTTAAATAAAAGCACACATTCTACTCATGTAAAAACACCAGGCAGGCCCCACAAATAACCCAGAGATGCATTTTAAATAAAAGCACACATTCTACTCATGTAAAAACACCAGGCAGGCCCCACAAATAACCCAGAGATGCATTTTAAATACACACTACCAGTGTGGTGTAGTGGTTAAGAGTGGTAGACTCGTAATCTGGTGAACCGGGTTCGCATCTCCGCTCCTCCACATGCAGCTGCTGGGTGACCTTGGGCTAGTCACACTTCTCTGAAGTCTCTCAGCCCCACTCACCTCACAGAGTGTTTGTTGTGGGGAGGAAGGGAAAGGAGAATGTTAGCCGCTTTGAGACTCCTTCGGGTAATGATAAAGCGGGATATCAAATCCAAACTCTTCTACTCATGTAAAAACACGCTGATTCCCTGACCGTCCGCGGGCCGCATTGAGAAGGCGATTGGGCCACATCTGGCTGCCGAGCGTTAGTTTGGGGACCCCTGTTCTATCATGTCGCCTCTTAGATAGTTTTTGTTTCATTTCAAGTATTTATATGCTACTTAATAGTCATAATTTCTAAGTGGTGTACATTAAATATTTTTAAAAAATACGAAGAATGAGAACAATTGAAGTTCACCAAATAAATAAGAAAGTACTTTAAAATGCCCATTGAAATAGGAAGTGCCTGAAGTTCACGAGGCATGGGGGTGGCGGCATGTAGAACAAGTTTGGAATCTGGCCATGCCTAGTTTGCATAACTCCAGTTAATGAAATGTACTAACCAAACACGCTATTTAACTGACAAAATTTGTTACAACTGGTCTCTTATCTTCTACGCCATTCTTACAAAACGAAGGACGCGTTATCTCTTTCATCTGTATGGAAAAAAAAATACAAATAAGCTGCTAGAATAAATAAGCACCTGAAGGAAATTTGCGTAATCTATACTTGGATTAAATGCTACTTACTCTCTTAATGCATCAGATAAAATTGCTGAAATTATGTAAGGAACCAAGAGTATTCATGTAGTCTGTGAGATATATATAAGCCTAGCAGAGGGTGTTTCTTGTAGGGTGATGCGGATCACAATGGCTTAATTACAGATTTCGGCAGTAAAGGAAAAGCTCATTTAAATTCTTATCTTTCTTCCTGGGCACACAGGAGTTAACATGCATGTGGTTATAACATGAATTGTCCATTTTGCAAAATGTTGCATTTTCCTATTGTGTATCAGCAGGCTCTTATCATTGCAATGCGGCAAACAGTTGATTTTAATGAGTGATGGGGGCAAACTTCAGCAAAATGAGAGGTGGGGGGAATCAGTCACTCCCTTCAGATTCTACAGGGGAAACTTCCTATTCAGAGAAGTTTTTAGTGTGTGATGTTGTCTTGTGCTTTTGCTAATTTTGGGGGAGAGTCGCCCAGAGTGACCAGTACAATCCAGTCAGATGGGTGGCATCATCATCAGCATTTGGGGGAGCTGTCTTGCTTTTGCAAATGGTGTGGGGTGTTGAAAGGAGGGATCCGTGATCCAGCCCCATATACTTGTGGTAGCATGCAGGGGCACAGGGAATTGTGTGGGGTTAAACCACAGAGCCTAGGGCTTGCCGATCAGAAGGTCGGCGGTTCGAATCCCCGAGACGGGGTGAGCTCCCGTTGCTCGGTCCCTGCTCCTGCCTACCTAGCAGTTTGAAAGCACGAAGTGCAAGTAGATAAATAGGAACCACTCCAGCGGGAAGGTAAACGGCGTTTTCGTACGCTGCTCTGGTTCTCCAGAAGTGGCCTAGTCTTGCTGGCCACAGGACCAGGAGAGAAGCTTGGTGCTTTTGTTAATCAGCAGGCTTGAATACAGGATAAAAAAAGCAGTGAAACAGCCTTTTAGGCAGAAGAACATACTATAAACAAGATAAAATGCTTCCCCACTCTGTTATTGGGAACTCCAGGGACCAATAATGGAAAGACTCCAGCTTGCTAGTATGCAACACCCAGCCAATAAGGGTCTACACTGAAGCTCAAAGGTCAGACCATATCGGAGAGATTTATATATCTTAGACCCTTAGTAGCTACATGCTGGCTGGTCTAATATCTAAATTTCTGCCACCTGTTAAGCTAGGCTAATATGCAGGGGCCAGTATAGTTAGTTAACCCTGCGGATGCCCTATTGCTAGCAGGCACTCAGCCTTTTGCTAGCCCACAAGTGGATCTCCCCACACGCTGCTGATACTTATCCCTGGAGCGCAAACAGGAAATCAAAACAATACAGCAAACCCAAAAACCATTGACAGCCCCGAAGGGTTTAGCCTTTGGGGATGTGCCAATAAGCAAGGAAGAAGAATCGTACAAACCAATTGACTTATCTCCTCAAAATTCTTCCTCAATAGGCTTCCCTTACACTGCCATGGCAAAGTGGCGGCAGCATAGGCATTCTCCTGGGCTGCCTGGTTCAAAAGGCCTCACACTGAGGAAGGGCCCTTTTTCCTAAACATGAGGTGTGGGGAGGGGGTGGGTGCTCTGAAAATCATCACAAGAGCTGGGTAGGTGGGGGTGGCGGCAGCCAGGTCGGTGGGCCAGCTGGTTGGCCCGGCAAACAAGCGACAGCCTTGGCCGTGTGTCCTAATCGGCCACCCCTATTCCCACTGCCTTGCATTGCCTCATGAAAGCGGTAGCCCCTGACTGCTCCCCCCAAAATGTTGCAGGAGGCTTTCCTCCTTCCATCTGAAGCAGACAGACTTTACTGTAACATTTCCTTTAGTATTGCTTCCACAGTTCCAACTTAGCTACATCAAGCTATGGTGCACTATGTGGTGACAGGCGGAAGAGCCTTCTCTGCAGTGGCACCCCATTTGTGGAATGCCTTCCAGTTAGAAGTGTACCAACATGGCTGCCATTTTGTGTGTTTGGCCAGGCATTTTGAGCGTTTTAGTTAGCTGGTGTTAGTATGGCCTGTTATTTTAGCTGTTCCTGTTGCTTTTAAGTCCTTTTTAATGGGTTTTTTTATATGAACATGTACTATACTGCTGATCTTTAATTTAACGTGTTCATCCATTCCTGCTACCTGCTACACAGGTAAAGGGTGTATTATGAATATTTCCAGCAAATAATGAGCTATAATAACGGTTTCGTTTCTCCCCTTAAGCTACTTTGAGTCATATACTGAAAAAGAAGATATACGTTCCTTAAATAAATACATGGATAGGACAGTTGCAATCTGGGAAGGAAAGGGATACCAGAGCACATGTACACACAGCAACATTTTAAATAAAGATATTTCTAAAATCGCTCCTGAAAGAGGGTGTAATAGTGACAGTGATTTACTCCGTAGGGGGGAGGGGGAGAATTGTCCCTGAATAGCATATGACATCATGATTTCCCTACAGACTGGGCAAAGAATGGCTATGCTGCTTGTAAACCCTGATGCTGACTTTCTTAAATCTAGTTATTGTCTTCTGTTTCTTTCTAATCTTCACCCAACGTTTCCCTTGAGTTACACTGCTAGCCCTCAGAGGCCAAGTTCCTTTCAGAGAGATTACCCATAGCGGTTACATCAGACAGTATTTACTATGCGAAGAGCTAGGCTGGTTTTAAATTTGCATGAGCAGCATATGGGTGTAAATTTTCCACAAGGTTTTTTTTGTTTTGTTTTAAATTGTGTATCCAATCTGCAGGCAGCCCATAGCTAGAATTACCACATCGCCACTGACCACATGGTGACCTTGCTGAAAAATTCAATAACTACATTTGTACAACAATTTTAAGTATGTTTAAAATGTATGAATGCTGCCTTTTTAGAACAAGGCAATATCGCTGTCGAAAAGACCAAACCAAACCCCGGCAGTCGGTATACATAACCTTCCAGTGTGTGTTATTACAAACCTTCATTTGATTTCGAGTTTTACTTGAGAGCATTGTTAGTTAGCGGTGTGGCATGAAGGTCATTTTATGGAAAGTACACATATCAGATGCGGCAAAGGTAACATGTTACCAGAGCATCTACATTTCAAGCAAAAAACAAACAAACAAAAAAACCCAAACCCTGCCACATAAACAAAACTATAAGCTAGCAGTCAGTCAATAGAACTGCTGGTGAAACTCCTGCATATGATAATTTTAGTACTAGAAAATGATCATTATGACTTTCCAATTCAAGAAGGGGATATTTCAGTCAAATAGTGGGTGGAGGAGAAGATGTTTTCTCACTGGTTGGTGTGTGTAAGATCCAAGTGCAAATCACATATCACGCTTTACTGGCCGAGGGAGCCGGCGTACAGCTTCCGGGTCATGTGGCCAGCATGACTAAGTCGCTTCAGGCGAACCAGAGCAGCGCACAGAAACACAGTTTACCTTCCCACCGGAGCGGTACCTATTTATCTACTTGCACTTTGACGTGCTTTCGAACTGCTAGGTTGGCAGGAGCAGGGACTGAGCAATGGGAGCTCACCCCGTCGTGGGGATTCAAACCGCCGACTTTCTGATCGGCAAGCCCTAGGCTCAGTGGTTTAGACCACAGTGCCACCCTCGTCCCACTGGGCCATGGTACACACTTGGAAATCTACACACCGACTTGCCCCACAATTGCACAGTGATGTAAGCCTGCATTCACTCTCCATTCCCACCACCTGTTTGTCTTGAGGGGAAAGGTTTTTTAGCTTTCTTCAACCCTAATGGTGGTGCTTTTCCTGCAGAGTGCAGCTGAAAGTAGGGGATTGTCACCCCCCCCCAAAAGCTGGAATCTTCAGAAAGATCACTGGTCCCATATATTATTGGGGAAAATACTGGAGTCAAGAGATGTGTTTTTTTCAAGCCTAACTGCAGTAGGGAGGGAGGTTAATTTCCCTCTCCAGATCTGCCCCTCCCCTCAAATTGCCCCACATTGCAATTAGCTTGAAAGAAACCCTCAATGGGAGCTGTACTCCAAACATCTAGAATGCACCAGGTTGGGGAACCATAACATGAAGGGAACTTCCACATGAAGTGAAGTCTCCTGATACAGAAATTGTGTCCGCCATGTGCCCACCACGGTGAGAGGAACTGCACTTCCTTGCAGGTGGGGCTGGACACACCATGCAGGCCCCATCAATATGCTTACCACATTTTGTACAAGCAACATGTGAAGAGGGCTTGTGGGTAGATGGTTTTTTAAAAAAAATATTTTTATTCATTTTTTTGACAATAACAACAAACGAAAAGGCAAACAAACAAACCCATACATCATTCATATACTTTTCCACATATAAGCTCAAATTCTATCAATAAACAATAACAAGAAAAAGAAAATTATAGTAATAACATTTATGTCAAAATTATATCCAGTTCATTTTAGTCGTTCCATTCATCACAGAAAAAGGAACTAAATTATATATGGGTATTTGACTTCCCTAGTCCAACTCTCCACTGATTCAATATAATATTTTTTTTTAAAAAAAGAACGCATAACACTGACACCCCTTATTGTACCTCTATTCATAAATCATGTAACCTCACGAATTATTTTATCACTATTTCTTTTCAACTTATACAAGAGTTATTCCAGCGCACAAACCATGTTTAGGTTCCACCTCCTTTTTAAATAACATAAGAAACTATTCCATTCTTGAATAAATTTGCTTCTCACATTTTCTTTTGTTTTCTCTGAGTAGATGCCTTTTAGCATATTCTCCACCATCATTTTCACTTCCTGCTGTTGACTCTCCCTCTACTGAAATGTGGAATGTAAAATCATTGGGATTATAGAATCATCGGATTGTAAATGGTAAAAAAAGGTAAAGGACCCCTGGACGGTTAAGTCCAGTCAAAGGTGACTATGGGGTTGCGGCGCTCATCTTGCTTTCAGGCCAAGGGAGCTGGTGTTTGTCCACAGACAGCTTTCCGGGTCATGTGGCCAGCATGACTAAACCGCTTCTGGCAAAATGGGACACCGAAATGGGACACTGTGACAGAAACCAGTGTGCACGGAAACACTGTTTACCTTCCCGCTGCAGTGGTACCTATTTATCTACTTGCACAGGCATGCTTTTGAACTTCTAGGTTGGCAGGAGCTGGAGCAACGAGAGCTGACCCCATCGTGGGGATTCGAACCTCTGACCTTCTGATCGGCAAGCCAAGAGGCTCAGTGGTTTAGACCACAGTGCCAAGCACAATGGTCATCTACTCCAACCCACTGCAATGAAGGAATCTTTTGCCCAACATGGGGCTCAAACCCACGACTTGAGATTAAGAGTCTCATGCTCTACCAACTGCACTATCCCTGCACTTACCTGTCTTTCCCTCATTTTTGGTGTGTGTGTGTGTGTGTGTGTGTGTGTGTGGAAATGTCATGTACACCAATGATGCAAGAATAATAACAACACTATCCTTCCCACCTTGCCAACTGAAATCTAGGCATAGTATCTCGCCATCCAGCACTGCCAATTGAGCATCCGTAAGTGAAGAACTCTCTATTCCGGCCAGATGCTTTCAGCCTCTCTAACCATTCTTTGATTAATTGAGGTGAACCACCCTGTATAACAGGGTCAGCACACACAAGCTTTCATTATTTTCTTCATTTACATCAATTAGAATTATAGAGAGCCTGAGGCTACTCCTGACTTCTAAAAAAAACATGATCTATTTCTTGATGGTGTTTAAGTAGAGCACGGCAAGGGCTACATCATATTTCATTAACAAATAAAACTTTTATTTCTCCCATCAACAATACCAAGATTTATATATGGTGCATTGCTAAAGAAAGGCATTAACATCTATCATACAAGGTGGCTGGAGTCAGAATGCTGGAGCTTGGGGCATTCTACCGCTATCAATCTAGGCTGGAAAGAGAATTTCATATTTTTTTTTAACAGACTCTACTAAAGAGCAGAACAGCAGAGATTATTTAAGAGTTTTTGAGATTCCTCAGTTATTATAATATTGCATATCTAACTATGTGCGTATATAAATATCTTCTCTCTAAGAGAAAATGCATGTTATATTATATTAATTCTATGATAGTAATATTACAACGGAAGTATGGAATGCGATAACTGTGAGGCCAGCTTAGCCTAGCAGTTCCTTCCAATCAGGGTGATGACTGTATGTTGACACTCACAAGTGAATGCTGACAACCCCAGAATTGTGAATGTCTGAAAACAGATGTGCACTTGCTCCTTTTTCAGATACGTTGAAATCTTGGCAATGATGCATACAGAAAACTCAACCTTGTGTTTTCAGAAATTCGAAAAATTTGTCGGCAGTTGTCAGCATTCACATTTTGGAAACCCAGGATCCACTCCAACTTCTCTCTCTCTCTCTCTCTCTCTCTCTCTCTCTCTCTCTCTCTCACACACACACACACACACATTCAGAAACACAGAGATATTTAGCAGGGGTTGTCAAGACAGTGCCCTTCAGCAGTTGCTGGAACCCATCACTCCCAGCCAGCATGGCCAATGGCCAGGGATGATGGGAGTCCAACAACATCTTGAGGGCACAACATTGGCTATCCCTGATATATAATCTAATTTCACAAACAATAAAATCAACTAAAAATTCTTGATCTAAATTATTTGCTTGGTTCACACCAGAACCTAAATAGTCTAAATAAATACGCAAGTACGCCGTTAACTAGCAGTCCGACTGATTAACCTTTACCCATACCAATTAAAATTGACTATCACTAATTAGCCAATTAAAGTTTTAAGCTATTTTGCAGTCAGTGTTAAACACGACAATGTCACACTGAAACAACGGAACAAGTTATACATAATTCGATTCCCATTGGTTTCTGAGGGTGAGATCCAAAATACCTACTTTAGGTTTCCCCAAGGCATACAGTTCAATCTAGTCTAATCTCATCTACTCCATTTTAGGAACGTCTCTCAACCAACTCGAGATCCCGCCCCCCGCCCCCATTCATCAAACACTGTGTTAACACCAGAGCAATTCCCAAAACCTAATACTCTTTGCTGAGCTCTGCTGGCTGATCTGTAGAAGTTGGCTGGCAGGATCCTTGCCTACGAACCCAGCAGAAAGCCCCCAACCGAAACCTTGAGCTGGTTTCATAGCTGTTGCTGGTCACCACCAGGCCTGGAATTGCCACAGGAATTGGGTCCAATCATCCTGCCCAACTTTCTCTTATGGCTGCCATGTATGGCAGGCTATGGACGTGGTGGTGGCTCTGTCACTCCTCAGAGCCCCTGCAGCAGTGGGAGGCTCAGCTTGTACACTAATTCATTTATCACATAAGGATCATGGGAAGAGACCTACTTGAGGAGTGCCCAAGACTCAGATTTTTAAAATAATACTTTCCTCCCTTGATTGGCATTTGCCGTCTCTTCATGGCGTATCGAAAATAGAGTGTGATGCTCCCCTCAGTCTCAAAAGCTATAGACTCCTGCAGCATGTGTCTGGGCATGGAAAGAAACACAAGACCAAATTCCTTTAGGTACATGAGCTAATAAAGTGGGTCTCTGGTCTGCTAATCATCCTGAGTGCATTTCTTGTATCTTTCTCTCTCTAGCTCCACATATACACACATACTTTAATTTGTCACTGTTCATTAACTGGAGGATTGTTTGGGGAAGTTGTTTCTGTGATTTTTATAATATAAATTTGTAAATGTCAAGAGAGCTGCGGTATGAAAGGTGGGCTGGAAGTCTTAAATTTTGTTAATTGTCTGTCACTTTATCTTATGGACCAAAGAGGCAATACCAGGGGCGGAGCAAGGGAGGGGCGTAGGGGGAGGGCCGCCCTGGGTACCGCCCTGGAGGGGGTAACACTTGGGGCCCCGCCCTCATGATTGGTGACTCCCAGCCAATCCCAAAACCTCGCGTGGTGGTGGGCCAGTGAGGAGGGGCATCACACCAGCCACAAGCGTGATGCCTCGCTGGCCTGCCCCTCGCCTCTGTGCGCAGCTCCACTCAGGGCCCACCCCAGCGCCGAAAAAAACAAATACAAAATAAAAAATAAAGGAGGTTTTTGCCGGGCGGTGGGGCTTGGCTTGCTTCCTCTCGGCCGGCGCACGCTCTCCCTTCCTGCTGCTGGGCCCTGGGCGAAGTCGAGGGGCGGGCCAGCGAGGCGGCATCACGCTTGTGGGTGGCGGATGACTGTAGCGTGCATGCGTCACTGGCTCGCCCCTCCCCTCCACAGCTCCGCCCAGGGCCCAGCAGCAGGAAGGGAGAGCGCATGTTGGCTGAGAGGGAGGAAGCCGAGCCCCACCGCCCGGCAAAAACCTCGCTGAGCGCGGCGGGGCTCGGCTCGTGCTGCCAGCGTGTGCTCTCCCTTCCTGCTGCTGGGCTCCGCGCAGAGCTGCGGAGGGGAGGGGCGGGCCAGCGATGCATGCACGCTACAGTCATCCGACATAGCTTTTTATTGATTAGGTTATACTTGTTTTAGGAAGAAAATGTGTGAAGGAGACATTGGAATGGAAACATTATTGAGGCTTTCTGTTGATAGATGAGCTTTATTAATTGTAATGCAAGCAATCAAATCCACTAACCACTGTACTTCTCATTCTCTTAACACCACAACTGGAGGTATTTGAAACTACAACTTCTCCAAAATGCAGCAAAGGGTTTTTTTTTAGCTGAAATGCTACCGTGCAACACCATTTACATGTTGCTTTTGGAGAAGGGTGTCTGTAGTTATGTGTGGTAATAAAGTTCTGTACAAGGCAACTGGATCTCCTGCCTATTGATCTAGCAATATATGAAATAATTATAGGCTCTTTTTGTATCAGATATTCTGAGTTTTAAAGTCCCATTCATTTCGTGTGAGCACATTTATTTTTTAACAGAACTTTGCCCTGAATTGATATTGTAATGACTCTTGTAATTTTGCTCTTTTTCGTTATCTGATCAGATATGTTTGATATCAACAGTAACTTTGAACACACAGGGTTTTTCCCTGTAGATTTTGACAGAGTGCTGTTATTTCCTGTATAATAACAGTTTCAATTTCCTGCTCACCATCTTAGGTTTGTTTTTTTTAAAAAAAAAAAAAACACAACAACCTGCAATCGCAAAATAAAATCTTCAGGGAAGACTGAGTATGGTTAGAACTACATAGATGGCTGATTAAGGAAGCGATTATCTTCCTTCTTTGCCCTTAAGGCATAATACCAAAATGATTACATACACTCTCCTTTACTTGATTTACAAGGGGCTGGGGGAAGATAGTTCTCCTAGTTTTTCTGATCAACCAAATCAGGGTCTTTTTTCCCCTCTAGTGTCTGCCCACAGTTAGGCCTCACAATCATAGTCTGGCACTGACAGCAATATCACAGTTGACAACATAATCCACATAGGTTCAGTTGTCTGGTGATGCTCTTCTGTAGACCAGCCTTCCTCTGCCTGATGTTCTGTAGATGATTTAGACTCCAATCCCCATCAGTCCTTATCACTGGTCGTGTTGGCTGTGGATGATGACTGCTGGAGCCCAGCAAGATTTGGAGGGCACCAGCTGGAAGAAGGCTGCTGAAGGTCAATTATTTTACATTGGGTTCCAAAAGAACTTTCAGCACTCTCCTTGTCTTCAAGGAGTCTAAGACAAGAATGAAACTCCCTCCGATGAAGCTCAGGGTGTAGCTAGATAGTTGGCAGAGACATCACTGGTGTTCAGTTGTATAGTGATGTGAAGTGTCATTTCCTGTTCCCAGAACATTCTGTAGACCAAGTGTTCAACAATAGCAGAACGGGAGGCCTCAATGCATCCAAGGCATTAAATGTACTCGGCACACATCACAGGCAGAGAGTAGCGTTGCCGTCCACTAAACAACTAGTTAGGAGAGGAGCCACCTTTCTTAGCAATCAACATTTCAGCTCCCCAGTGCACATGAAGCAACGGGACCGGACCCTTCTCTAAACAATGATATTGAAAATGGGTGAAATGGGAGGAGGACTGTAGGCTAAGTCCACTAAATAGTTGGATGCAGAAGCAACTTGCCGGGTGGGGAGGAGACACAGAACAGACCTAGCTTCGCACAGCAGTGGGGTCACTGTTGCTTATCAGAAGGAGAGGGTGAGGGACCAGGTGGCAAGGATGTCACTGCAGGATGGATGCACTGCTGGGAGCACTGGATTGGCTCCACTGGTGCACCTGCACTGCACTGACCTTGGGTGCTTCCATCTTGCATTTTGTTTTACATTCTGCACTCTGCACCAGGGATGCTACTAATGTCCATGATTCCTGATGAGGAAACCACATATTCACTGCTGCAGATAAGTCCTGATGGGCCGCAAGCTTGAGAATATTAGCATCAAAAATATGGAAAAGGGTGGTGGTGGTGCAGATCGCTGGATCTACAGGGTATTGCACAGTTAGGCTCATTTGCATGCTATGCATAATGATCTGGATCTATATTATATTCCAAGATATCTGTGGTTTTGAATGAATAAGAACAGCAGTAAAATTTTAAAAACACAAAAATCAAAAGAAACCATTAAAAAACAGCACTAAAATCCATCAAAATCCAACAAAAACACATACGCAGGCAGTTAAAATACTTCATGGGGCAGAATTGTGAAGCACGCCATGGACAACACCAGTTCAGATCTTGGCTATAGTTCCTTAGAGAGATATCTAAGAATGGGGACCAAAATGCACAATTAAACCAAATGTTGTAAATGATTTGCATGCAGTGTGTCACAGTTACTTTGACCAGCATTTCAAAAATAGCATGTCTCCTGTTGTAGGTATGTGTCCTGAGGATGTGGTGCTGGTGCAAGAAATAGAATTCTTTGCACAAATGAAAGTCTGCTTCATACATCCCAGCACTGTACTCTTTTCGTTGTTGCTGTTAAAAGAGTAGATCCTTTTTTTGTTGTTGTTCTTGTAATATTTTTATGAGTCCATGCGTCAAAAGTGATGGTTAAATCTATCTATCTATCTACCAGCATTTTGTTTGGGAGATACATGATTTATCATGTCAAGTGCCTTCATGTTTAATGCTCACTCTAAGCATGTGTGGCGCCCTCTTCGTTTTGCATTTTCAGCACCCGCACTTGTCTCAGTGCACTGCTAGAGGTTAGCTTGGCTGGTGTTATTACCCCTGAAGAAACACAAGATGACAATGTCCTTATACGAGAGCTATGAGATTACCAGATAAACTTCTGTCACTCTGAAAGGAAACCTTTATGCTGAGAAAGATGCATGATGCAATCTCCCTGAACACAAGGACGGGGACATTGTTAAATCAGTGATGCCATAGCAGAAAGGAACATGGTTCCAAATTTCTAAAAGCAAAAGAAAACAAAACCCTCGTACATTGCATACCAGAGTTTTGTTTATTTCTTAAAAGTGTGCAAAGTGTTTCCTGTCTTTGTAAGTTGCTTTGGACGCGGGTGGCGCTGTGGTCAAAACCACTGAGCCTAGGGCTTGCTGATCGGAAGGTTGGCAGTTCGAATCGCCGTGATGGGGTGAGCTCCCGTTGCTGGTCCCAGCTCCTGTCAACCTAGCAGTTCGAAAGCACGTCAAAGTACAAGTAGGTAAATAGGTACCACTCTGGCGGGAAGGTAAACGGCATTTCCGTGCGCTGCCCTGGTTTTGCCAGAAGCAGCTTAATCATGCTGGCCACATGACCCGGAAGGACTGTCTGCGGACAAACACCGGCTCCCTTGGCCAGTGAAGTGAGAAGAGCACTGCAAGCCCAGAGTCATCTGCGACTGGACTTAACTGTCAGGGGTCCTTTACCTTTACCTTTTACCATTTGGCCGCTTTTGCAAGGAAAGCAAACAACAGCAACCACTTAAATTTGGTATTAAGAAATATTTGATCTCATAGATGTATCGATTATTTGTGGCTTTTGTTTCAGTGAATAAAAAAAAAATGCATATTTGCAGCTGTGGATGAATTTTCCAGAATTGCTGTTGTGGGTCTGCAAAAGAGAAACAATAAGTGGGATTCACTTAATGAGCACTGTGCAATGACTTTTGCTTCCACAGTGGGGCTCCCCCCTCCCCCACAACCCCGTTTGAAATTGGCTGGTAGGGGAGGAGGTTGGGAGGACCCCCAAACAGCACAGAGGGAGATGGGAAGGGGGATCATTTTGTCTGGCAATCTGAAATCCTTGTGAAGATGGAGCATTTGTCGTAGCACAAAACTGGATTCCAGCCAATGTAATGTCTTATAACGTAAGCTCCGCATAATAAGGCTACTGTACAGAATATGTGTACCAATGTGGTGCTCTCCAGTTGTTTTGGACTACATTTCCCACAATTCCTGGCTGTTGAGCATATTTTGTGAGGCTGGTGGGAGTTGTAGTCCACAACATCTGGAGGGTCCACAACATCTGGAGGGTGCCCTTGATGTACAGTAATGCCAGGATCTGAAGAAATATGAAAAAAACAAAACAAAACAACCCACAATCCTCACAGCACAAAGATTGCATAATCACTTTGGATAAATGCCCCCGCCCATTAGGCATGGAAGAGAAGTTATTTGGTCTTCAGTTTAATGGGAACCTCCCTTAATTTTGACTACCTGAACCAATTTCTAGTCAACCATGGAATTTCATACTTTCCTGAATTTTGCAATGCAAAAATAAAATGTTCAAAAAGTAAATTTTTAATTATACTCTTTTAACACTTTGGCATTTGCCTCCCTGGGCTCCTTTGGAATGAAGGATAGAATAGAATTTTAATAAAATACAAAATAACATATATGGATTTTTGTGAGGATTTTTTTAAAAAATTCAAAATGATGAAAAATTGCAAAGAACTGAATGATGGAACTGACAATTTTGTCCATTCCTACCCTAAATGCAATTTCATTATTGATGAATTGGATCAAAAGAGAATTTAAAGAAGGTGTCACCTATCCCAAATTGCTTACAGCCCAATGTTTACTTTCATGTAAATCCTTGTAGAGGTTGCTCAGAACTGCAGCGCTGGCAGTATTTGAAAGGCATGATAAGAATGCCTAATGACTGTAGGTTTCTTTGCTTGGCCAAAATGTGCATCACAGTAAAACGAAGACCATGAAATGACCAAAACATGAAACAATTATAAAGCAAAAGCAGGAATGACGTATCAATAAAAAACTGGAACCCTCTTTAAAATAATTGTATTATATTATTTATTTGAGGAATTAAACAACTTCCTTCAATAAGCTTCTAGGGCAGCTAAAACAACAGCTATTCAACAATGAATGAACCTAGTTAATATCTGTCTGCAGTTCCAAAACCCTTTACCAATTTCCTAAAAGTCTGAAGGGGTTGTGTCTAACCGATCTCACTAAAATGGGGATGCCATGGGAAAGGAAGGTCTGCCTTAGTATACAGGTAAACATTTATTTTCATGCATGTCGGGTGATTATAGTTATTTATTCCTGTCTTTCTCATGCAATGGAGCCTAAGGCAGAATGCACAGGGTACCAAGACCATCTCTCATCCAGGTATAGACCAAATCCAAACATGCTTAGATTAAGCAAGGTTGCTATATCACGTACACTTCTCGATTCTATTTATGGCTGCAAGAATTGGGCAGGAGGAGGAGTGACAGAACCACAACAGTTCTTGCTGTTTCATTTATTAAGAATGGGCTTTCCGCTCTCATTTGTATACCTTGGCACATGATGCTATACAATAAGAGGGGAACCATCTAGAAATTTCTGTTCAGCTTTTGGAATGTCACCTACACTCATTGGAATTTGGCAGAGGGACGGAGCGACAGCTTGAAGCAGTTTAAGTTTGAGGACCAGGGTGGGGGTGGGGGGAGAGAAAGAGACAGTGAGCTGGGTTCCCCCCCCCCCTAGAGTTAGCTCAAACTAGGAATTGGCTTAAGGGGAAATGGTCTGAGTCAGAATTAACAGCCATGCGGCCTGCTTTTAGCAGTGCTTGCTTCCGCATTCTCTGTGTGTAGATTTGCAAACAGATTTTTCAAAGACTCCATAATTTTTCCAGGCCTATCTTACTCCCAGGAAACAGGCCTTGTGAAAAGGCTGGTCCTAAAAACTACCCACCCTTTTAAATAATAATGTTTTATCCATATTTTAGTGCAAATATTATGAGTGCCTTTCCAGGATGTTTTTTTTTTTCCTAGCTAGGTTCCAGACGGGTTAGTTTGGGAATCTTTTTCTTCAATTAAGCTATTTGCCTTCATTGAGAGGGTTCCCATGCATTAGCAAGCTGGTAGTACATCACTGTGAGTGATTATTGGAGTGATCACTTCAAGTTAACTGTTGGCTATCACTGACAAGAAGGCCACTCAATAAAACATGAATTAGTTTAGGCTCCATTCAGCTCAATTTGTTGCTCTAAGTTACCTTTTGTGAGTTACAATATCCACTTCCCGGCAGGGGAAAAAAAAAATCTTACTAAATCACAGCAGCAGCCAATTTCAGTCATGAACCATGCAGGGTTGCCCTTTCCTTGAGCTGTCACTCAAGTCAGCCCTTTTCATTAAATACTTCACACTCCGTCCTACGAAGGGTGACGGATGACAAAATATTACATGTCCATGCCATCATATGATAGGATAAATGTACCCTTCAATCTTTCATGGCTTTAAGTTGCTACAGATAGACACAAGCCTAGATGTTATGGCTAGCGGAAGCTATGCCTCCTCACCTAACCAAAAGTTGGGAACCCACAACATCCCCGTCCATCTTTGGAACGAAAGACAGTTATGCATTTATGTGGGAGGCAGTGAAGAGGCAACTCCAGCCATTTGTGGATTTTAATCTGGTTCCTGTTGCTGGATGGATGGGGTGGTTGGCTAAAGCACTCCAGAGTGGAAAGGCAAGAAGAAGGGAAAAGATTAAGCCACATTTCCCCATCCGTTCAAATATATCCTGCATGCATAATATAGTTCACCCCTAAGGTGAACTCATAGAGATATCCAAGTTGGGTAGGTCATGTTGTGCAATCCCAGTAGTCTGGTTCCTAGAAGCCTGTCAAGATTACCTTCCTAATACATATAGCATGCTGCTGTGCACCACAACAGTAAGTGTCTAATTTGCACACCTCCACCTCATTTATTCTTTGCAGAAGTGCCAAAAATGCAGTAGACACTGCATACGTGAATAAAACACGGGTCCCTGCCAGCAAGCTCAGCAGATAGATTCTCACTCCCATTAATGTAGAGCTACTATTATCTTCTGCATCATTTATTTTGCTTGTGTACTTGGAAATTCTAGTCCTTCAAGACCTTTTTTGTAGCAGCTTTGGAAGGCTGTTAACCCAGTGTATTCTGCACAATTGCTTGCTGTCCACAAGCATGGCACACTTCTGGATATTTGGAATTTTGTTCACTAGTCTAGGCACCAAAAGTATCTGAGTCCACCATAGACAGACACCATTATATTTCAGTAGTAGTAGTAGTAGTAGTAGTAGTAGTAGTAGTAGTAGTAGCAGCAGCAGCAGCAGCAACAGTAGTAGTAATTTTGTTGGGTGGCTTCCAACGAAATATAAAAAACACAGCAAAACCTACATCAAACTTTAAAAATTTCTGTATACAGGGATACCTTCACATGGACTTCCCAAGGTAAATAACAGCATATGTACCAGTACTTTTACAACCAGTTTAGCAGGGATATTGATTGGTAGAACTTAGGGAAATAATTCTCATCTTGAAGATACTATTTTTTGTCAAAAGTTCTCCTTTCTTAACATGAGTAATAGTGAGTGTGCACTGATGGCGATGCATTGATGTAACGCAGCAGAAGGTTATTAAAATAAGATTAATAAAAACCTTCAAGCCCAGTAGCAAAGTGCCTTCTTGACATCCCACGGTCTTTGGATATAATTATAAATGTTTAACCAGAAAGAAAATTGGGGTTGTGTGTGTGGTTCCCCCCTGCACATTTGTTACAATAATGGAGACTAATTAAGTCTGTGTGTGCCCTATAAACTTTGACACAAAATATATAATATTGTCAGAGGTAATAAATACTAGAAGAATGGGAAGTTATGGACCAAAATAGCAAACAGTGGAATTTATCTATCTAGATTAAAAGCAATTAGCATTAATTACTGCAGGCAATCCTTGTTTTATGCAGGGGTTAAACTCTGGACCCCTGTGTGTGTGTGGGCAGGGCCTTTGTAAAGTGTTCTGCCCTGCCCCCATTCCGCTATCTTTGTGACATTTTAGTGATGTTTTGGGGTCACTCCCAGGTTTGGGGCCATGCGCCTGTGCGCAATCACATGTCAATCGGACATTCGTAAATCAGTCGTTGTCTGTACTACAAAGATCCGAGGCACAATGAACCAGGAAATTTTGGTATATAGTCTTCATTGAAATGAATGGGAGTTGCACAAGAACAATGTTTTCTGCATTTTTAAAAACTGATTTTCAATAAAAGTTACAACCACATCGGTGCTGTTTTTTTTTTTTAAAGAGCAGCCTAAGCTACAGCATGTTTTAGCATGCTCTAACTTTTATTTCAAGGTCTCTCATATGTGTCCAATGCATAGATATTGAATTAGCCATTCTAGAAATCAGAGAAACGTGCGCAAAAAAATGAGAAAACGTTTTATTGCAAATACGCCTGACACATTTTGGCATGATTGTCTTTATCAATGGTTTACCTATGAGAAATAATAATACAACACTTGCTAGAGCAGGCTTCCTCAAACTTGACCCTTCAGATGTTTTGAGGCTACAGTTCCCATCATCCTTGACCACTGGTCCTGCTAGCGAAGGATCATGGGGGTTGTAAGCCAGAAACATCTGGAGGGCCGAGTTTGAGGGAGCCTGTGCTAAAGCATACATATAAAAGCCTTTTGGAAACTTCTGAAACACACACAGATATTATATATAAAAATCATATTGTTATGAAACTTAAATAATAAGGTACCTATTTGGATAGCTTTAAAAGAGGATTATTTCCTTTTGAGCTCCTGTTGTTCCATAGGCTAATTATTGCAATTATTTAATAGAATCCACACACTGAGATGCAACATGGGCATCTCCATGCATTTGCTGGGGAGTGTGGCTGAATCTGTGGCCCTGCCACAGATGTCACATGACTTTCCTGCTCTCCATGTCCATGTGTTAGGCATCAATGTCTTCAGGAGGAAAGCCTACAGCCACAGATGTCTATGCATGTACCTAACGCATGGAAGCTGAGGAAACCACATGATCTCTGGGGTGGAGATCAAAAGAAGACTCCTCCATGCATATAATGCACAAAAGAGGTGATCGACCCTGAGTCAAGGAGTCAAAGCTTTCTGGCGGTTCCATCACTGCGAGAAGCCAAGTTACAGGGAACCAGGCAGAGGGCCTTCTCGGTAGTGGCGCCCACCCTGTGGAACGCCCTCCCATCAGATGTCAAAAAGATAAACAACTACCTGACGTTTAAAAGACATCTGAAGGCAGCCCTGTTTTGGGAAGTTTTTAATGATCGATGTTTTAATGTATTTTTAATCTCTGTTGGAAGCCGCCCAGACTGGCTGGGGAAACCCAGCCAGATGGGCGAGGTACAAATAATAAATTGTTGTTGTTGTTGTTGTTGTTGTTGTTGTTGTTGTTGTTGTTGTTGCAGATCTGCAAATGCCATCCTGCAGAGTCTAGAACCTGCTTCTGTGGCCCAGCTAATTACCTTAACCATTAAAAACTATATTCCTTTAAATGCAACCTCTCAAGTTAATCTCTTGTTCCCTTGCATCTACAGCCATGGTTATACATGTCAGACCTTGCCTTATAATTAGGTGAATAAATATTTAAAACATGTGATCCAGGCTGCCTCTTTCTTTTCTTCTGGGTTATCTGTGTCATGAACTTGAGGCGAACTCAGTTCATATTCCTTAGACATTAACACCTCCAGAAGGGTATCTTAAAAAAACAAAACAAAAAACCCTGGGCTGGAGTTACTACTCTTACCTCAATGGCTCCTGTGGGTTTTATTCTTTATCATATGTATATCATGCACATATTCCTGATTCTTTATCAGGTGTATATGACATTTGAGGAGCATAGGGTAGCCTACATGGTTATCAAAACAACCTACATGAAGTAGGTTAGCATTAGAGAGAAAGAGAAACAGGCCTTAGGGTCATGTGGCTGGCCAGAGATTTCAACCCAAACCCTCCTGGTCCAATGTTAGCAGCTCATCCACTACAGCACGTTATTTATTTAGTTCAAAACACACTACTTGGTTGTAATATATATTTAACTGGCACAACACCTCACGTTATAGAGGGTGGAAGAGATGCAGGGGGTGGCAGGTATGGCAAACAGCTCTGCAGAAGGCAATGTATCTCTGCATGATCTGTAGATGACAAACACTGTACCTCTCTTTAGGATACCTGTCAGCGAAGGAATCAGGCAGATTTGTATTGTTCTTTAGCCAGTGTTGCCATCTATCTGTCTTGAGAGATAACGGGGGGAGCCTCTGGGGATGAAGTCAAACTGCTGCATTAGCAGCAGGAAGTGACCTCGCGAGAGCGCAACCCTGGGCAGTGTGTATGGAGGTCCTGGGCTGCCCAGATGACAAGACGTCCCTCTTGGTCTCGCCGATGTGGTCCAAAGGAAAGCAGAGCAATACATTGGCATCTGCTAGTACGAAGTTGCCAAAAGAAGGTGTACAAGCTGCTGTCCAACTGCCTTAGGGACTGCATCTTAGTATTTTCTTCTCCTAAGTATATCCCACATGGCAGTGGAGGTTTAGGATCAGAGTTTTCCTTCCCCTAGATGGGCTACCTTCCCAGGTTGACCAGTGGCCATTACAAACAAGCAAGACTACCAAAGAGCAAGTTAAAACTTATCAGTTTTCAGAAACAGAAATGATCAACAACTTAAAATGGTTAAGTTCCCTGATTCCATTAGTGACAACCAAATCACTCCATTTTGTGGATGGGGGTCACTGTTTCTCTCATGGCAAGAGTCCCTATAAGTTTTCCTCATTGGAGCAACCATTTACTTCCCATGTGGAGAAGGGCCATAGAGCAATTGTAGAGCAAGGTTACCAGATTTTTTTTCAGTGAATCCGGGGACACTTTTCAACTTCCTACTAAATAGATGGATTTTGTCAGGGGACTGATTTGTAAATCCGGGGACTGTCCCTGGGAAATGAGGACGTCTGGTAACCTTATTGTAGAGCACATGCTGTGCTTGCAGAAGATCTTAGGTTCAGTCCCTAGCATTCCCAGGTAGAACTCGAATATAAACCCTGAAGAACCACTGTGAGTCAGTGTAGATAACATTGAGCTAGACACAGCAAAAGTATGGCTTAGAATAAAGCACCTTCCCATGGTAAGAGGGTAGACTTTGGAACAGTTCAAACCTGATTTCTCTGTTTGATGCTCCCAGCCACTGAAAACCAAGGCAGGGCCTATTGGCATCGTCCCATTGTCAAGGTTAGACTAGTATTGAACAAGTTGAGATTCCCCCCTCAGTCAACAAAGCTTCCTGGATGACCTTGAGTCTGTCATTCTGTCTCAGCCTCACCTACTTCACAGGACAGTTTTGTGGGGATAAAACAGAGTGAAGGCGGAACCATGAACTGCCCTAAACAGATATAAACAGAATAAATAAACCAGCTTCTGCCCATGTAGATAGCGATGAATGGTCGTTTTCAGGCTACAGGTACTTTTTTGAGGGGAGTCGCACAACACAGCAGGACCTACTTCTTCTACATAGGCAAGCCTAGGACTCGGCTGAAAGTTAATGAAGCCTTTTCGTTTGCCTACCCCTGTACCTCACAACGACATTTTCTCCTGGAGAAAGGAAACTCTGAGGTGAATTTGGCAGCTGCAAGTCACAGATGCTGAGGTAAGAAATGCATTTGTTATCCCCAGCAAGGAAGGTCATCTAAGCTGTGTGGCTCCTTCTGCTTGCTGGCTTCATTCTTAGCAACTCTTTGTGGGTGGGTCTGTATATACCCACGAGCGAAATGCCTGCGGGGTCAAGTTGCTTGCAGAGGGTCTCAGTCCTTTAGCATTATTCCATCAGCTACAGCACTTTTCAATGTGACTTTGACTGGAAAACATGCTTCCTGTTATTTGTCATCTGGGAAGAAATTGCACTTCTGCCACCGTCCCAAATAACAGCTCCCTTTTAATCAAAACTCCATTTGAATCAGAGGGATTTTTTCTTTCTTTTTTAACCGCAGATGTTAATGATGTGCTCATTGCACCTGGTATACTTTAAAGTTATGGATTACTCAGCCTACCTATTATTCATTCAATAATCATTATGCTTCTAGTAAGCAAAAAAATCAAAAAAATCTCCTTGTTGGACAGTTGCAGCTTGTTAATCTTAAAAAACCATTTGACATCCCTCAAAAATAAAAAAATAAAAAATAAAAATTCCCTTGAGGAAGATCTTCCAAATTCATTATGGATTTTGTTTTGACCCAAGCTATGGATGTGCAGAGGCTGCGGTCACCCACTAAATTTTACTATGTCAAGCTTCATTCAGGTGGTCTGAGGTGTGCCTTTTGATTTGTGATTGCAGATGGTGCCTCCATTGCATTAAATATTCATATTTATTTTGAATTATATTTTTTGCCTTTCAGTTTCTTATAGTGTCTTTTATTGCATTACAATTTCAGTTCTATGGAATGTAATTATAAGAAATAAAGGAAGCAATAAAAATACAATTAAAACCATACAGCATCTAGCACAGTGCATTGTAGTTGCTATAACAGGCAGAAAAGTCATTAAGTCTGCCAAGACCCTTCAGAGATTTTCCAGAGGTCCATGAGGAAAAAACTTTGATCTAGATGTTTTTAGTTAGCTTCCTCAACATTTCTCATATATTTTGCCTGTGGAACCCTCAAATTTTCTTTGAATTTCACTTTAGCCCAGATTTTGGTGGCAAGCCTAGTATACTAAGAAAAAGTAATTTATTTGGAAATATTGCCAAAGGAACCCTGGTGCCAAGTTAAGCATTAGTCTCTGTTCTTAGCCTTGTTAATTCTTTTAATTAAAACATGTTAACAAAGTCTGGGGAAAAATAAATGAAACTACTCACAAGGAAATTAAAGTGAGAAGCTAAGCCCATTTATAATTATTGTATTTCAATTAGGCTACACTAGAGCTGGGCGAAGAGATAGATAAAAAGGAACAACTCTTACTTGTGACTTTCATAAATATTTCCAAGGTTTCTGTGGAGAAAGGCCACAGTATTAATGATAACATTTTAAAGCCTGCACAGTTCTTTGTGACAATTAGTCTATTTCAAAATTAATCTGTGGACATAACTACATGTTACACAAACACATGTAAAATAACCCTGACCGGGATTTTTTTAGGAGCTTCAGGAAGAGTAGCTTAGAGTGGAAAAGTGGCAAAAGGACGTTGGTGTGGAGCACAGGAAATGGGGAAAGCAAACTGTCCTGCAGTCTCTCCCCTGCCAATGCTGCTTTCCCTAAAATAAGACTATTGGATTCTGTTGTCAGCATCCACACGTTATGATATAAACACATAAATGCTAGCTAGAAGCATCCACTTTTGACTTTCAGCACTGCTGACCTGATCAAATTGACACATCCTGGAAGTGTTCCAGAAAAACTGGGACATCCCATTTTTTTCTCATGAGGGAACGGTGGCCATTTTGGAAACCACAATCCTGCATGATTTTCCACCACAAATTCCACCACCATAATCTTGCACAGCCCCCCCCCCAAAAAAATACGCGTTTCCAAAATAGCCGATATTCTCTCCCAAGGAAAAATGGGAAGGTGGCATCTGGGAAGATTGTGTCCTGGATTTTGCCATCTAGGTGTTGGAAAGTATGAACTGAGACTTTTAAACAGTGCTCTTCCTCCTGCCCAATTTTGATAGAAGTGACATGGGTGCCAACACAAAATGGCTGCCATGGGCAGCAAAAATTAAAATTCCAAATGCTTCAGCCCTTTTTCAGAGCAGAATTACTCCATCTCCTTTATCATTTTCTGAACCTTTTCCAACCCTACAATATTCTTTTTGAGGTGAGGCAACCAGAACTCTACACAGTACAGTGGCACCTCCTTTTACGAACTTAATTAGTTCCGGAGGTCCATTCTTAAGCAGAAGTGTTCTTAAATGGAGGTGCACTTTCTCTAATGAGGCCTCCCGCCTCCGGCACCCTTCCCCCGTTCGGATTCCATTCATCTTCCAAGGCAAAATTTGCTAACCAGAACACCTACTTCCGGTTTTGCGGAGTTCATTCTCTGAATTGTTCATTAACAGGACTGTTCTTAGACCGAGGTACCACTGTGTTCCAAATGTGGTGGTACAATGATTTGTATAATGACAGTTTTATTTTCAGTTCCTTTCCTAATCATTCCTAGCACTGCTCTTAAGGGGTATGGGTTCAGTGGTGGATTTTGTGCTTTAAAAGTTCAGCAGCACCCTGTGTGATGCCAAAATTCAGTGCCTCCCACCTCTCACTTTCCGTTGTTCATCATTGTTACGGCAACCCCCTGTGACACCCTCTTGGCTTGGTGCCCAGTGCAAGCAAACCAGTCACGCTCCTCTGTCTGCCTCTGCTGCGTCCAACTTCATATGAACTTTGGAAGGGATGTAAGGATTATAAAATCTAAATTTCTTCCTTGAACTGAAAAAAACTTAATTGATTCCACTTACCACGTGAAACAATGGCGCATGGTTTTATCAAATATGCTCATGAGCCATACAACAATAAGATCATAAGTCATGAGGATTGCACAGGTTGTAACTCATTGAGCTGAATGAAGCTCACCAACCACGCATTGGAGAACCTCCACCCTTTTTTGCAATCTCAAACAGGAAGCAAAACAAAGAGTTTACTGAGGTTCTGGTGGGCCACCATGGTAGGTGGACAGCGGTGGACTTCATGGTTTACAAGTTGATGTGCAGGCCTGGGTTTTATTCAGGTGTTACATTGCTAGTACCAAATATTATTTTAGGCCATGTCATAGAAAAATGAAGGTTAACAAATCAACTGCTGAAAACTAAGCGAAATTTGTAAAGGGTCTACACACCCTACTCACATAGGACTGGAGATCAGTTTATTTTACAGACCATGCTGAGCCAATCCATATCAGATCAAGAACCTCAATAGTAAGAAGTAATATGCCTCTGAGTACCAGGGGCTAGGGACAAACATCAAGGGTGGACAGTTGCTTACATGTCCTTTATGTGAACTTCCTGGAGGCTATTGGAAAGAGAGCGCTGGAGAATGATTCCACCAAAACTGAAAATTAATCAGTTCATAAATTGATTCCAGGAAGATCATAATCCTGTCTTTGATCCAACAAACTTTAATATTTTTTGCAATTCAATCTGCGATTGATTACAAGCCAATTTAGATTTATTGCATTTGCATGCTCTCCATGGCTGGGTTGACTAAGTAGCCAAACTCCAGTGATCATACGCTCAAATGGTTGTTGCTGTAACCCTTTGCTCTCCAAAGGAAATGATAAAGTCAGGTTTGCAATTCACAAGCACATGATATTTATTTATTTATTTATTTAACTTTTAACCTTTCAGTTACTCATTTTAAAACTTTGGCTCTTAAGCCATGCCTCAACTGTCACATGTTTGAAGAAGCAGCCGCGTAGGTTTATATCCTTTCCACCCCGGTCCAATGGCACTGAAAAGAACACCCTGTTGTGATAAATTCTGATTAATCACGTTGATGGTGCACATTCACAGAAGTTCAAGATAATTCAAAAATTCAGAATGGAAAACTTCCGCCTGAATTTATGACGTTGGGGATTCGTAACCTGGTGAGCAAACTGCAAATTATGGCGGGGTCAGTTTGCCCACCTCTAGAAAGGCAAGATGGGCACTTGACCTGATTGCTGTGTTTACACTGTCCTTTATTCAGTGTGATCATTAGCTGCATTGTTGAAATTTGCCAATTTTTTTCACATTTTCGTATCATGCATTATAATGAGAATTGGTTTTTCAAGAGAAATAACAAAAAAAAAAAACAATACAAACATACAGATTACAAAAAATATACATACTACAAAAAATTGAACAAAAAAAAACCAAACTCTTACAAAATATAAAAAGAATACATAAAACACCTATTTAACTATCTTGATCTTATTTCAAATCTTATCTTATCTTTATCAACTTATTCATACTCATAACTTCTAATATAAAAACAAAATCTTGACTTCTAATATACTATTTTAACCTAACATTGCCTAGCTACCGCCTATTATATTCACTGATTTCACTTCAAATGTCCAACTTTTCACGTTGTTTCAAATGATTTCACTTCAAATGTCCAACTTTTCACGTTGTTTCAAATAGTCTTTAAATTTCTTCCAGTCTTCTTGCACCTTCTCCTCCCTTTGGTCTCGGAGCTTCGCATTATAATCATGCATTATATCATGCATTGTAATGTCTGGCATAAGAGATGGAGGTGGAGAAGCCATTGCTGTCAAATCCCGGCTAATGTGTGGCACCAACTCATGATAGCTGAAGAAGATTTTTTTTTTTTAGGGGGGAAAGAAAAACAGCGCAAGAGCTTGGTTTAACATTCTGAGCCCTGAAGCATGCTCCAGCTTAAATCCTCTTCTCCGCCAGCCCCCGCCCGCTCTTTGTTAGATTCACACACTCTGCTTTTGCCGTTGCTTTAGCCTGAAGCAGTTGACCTTTACCCCCGCCAGATAATCGAGGAATAACATTTGTGTTACAGTTTAACATGACCTCTGCCTCTACAGCTCTTTTTAGATTACCTTCCAAAAATGGCTGCTGACACCCATAGTGAGCCAGGAGGTAAAGGTGAAGGAATTGGGGTGGGGGGGGGTAGAAGAAGGGAGCTTATTACTGTAGCTGTACAGTCAATGTCATGAGGAGCCGCTCTGCCCTTTTCAGTTGTGGGTGTGCAACTATTAAGGAAAAGGTATTAAAAAGAGGAACACAACTGTGATCCGAGCGGCACACAGGTTATGTGGAAATCAAAGGTTAATGGATTGACTGTTACCTAGGTATGAAGCTTAATGTTGGGCTATACACAAGAGGATTGCCTTCTGCGTTGCATTCTTTTTGAGAAAACTAAATTAAAGAGCTAATTTATTCCAACATAACACCCTGTCTGTCTGTCTGTCTGTCTCTCCATGTGCGCGTATATGTGAGAGGGCAATTTTTATGTAAAATAAATGAGACACTTCCTGGTTCCTTCTTAGATCCACAACAGAAAACCTCTTTGTGAGAAGGACGCATCTAAATATTTACAATTAGATGGCTCATCTAGTTAAGATGAGCAAAGTCTACAGCGACTGGTTTGACTATGACAGTATTTCCTAAACCACGATAGCTGACACACACTGAATCAAAAAGTACTAGCGTACTTGAAATATTTTGCTTTTAGGGTGTGCAAGCCTAAGGTTTACATGCCCTCAAAGGAGTCTTATGCTTCTTTGTGAATCATCGTTCACTGTGAGTCAAATACTACTGATGAGTACTGGGCAAGCCCAGAGCAGAAACTCATACAGAGAGATAATAAAAAATATAAAACTCCTTCCAGTAGCACCTTAGAGACCAACTAAGTTTGTTCTTGGTATGAGCTTTCGTGTGCATGCACATGAAAGCTCATACCAAGAACAAACTTAGTTGGTCTCTAAGGTGCTACTGGAAGGAATTTTTAGTTGGTCTCTAAGGTGCTACTGGAAGGAATTATATATATTTTATTTTGTTTTGACTATGGCAGATCAACATGGCTGCCTATCTGTAGAGAGATAATAGGCAGCCTCTTTAGCTAATACTGCTACATCTCTTTTTGGGGGGAATGATGCAGAGGTGGGACACAGTTGCCTGGCCCTAGAGGAGACTGATGGAAAGGAGGCAAGGACAGAGCAGTGAATCATGCAGAGATGCAACGTCTGACCCCCCTAAGTGTCCTTATTTTCCAGGGACGTCGCTGATTTAGAGAAGCCATCCTGGTTTCTGATTTGATCCAGGAATGTCCCGCTTTTCCTTAGGATGTCCTTATTTTCATTGGAGAAATGTTGGAGGATATGGAGTTATCCGACTCCCCCCCCCCCAAGCCATCTGAAGGCAACCCTGTATTGGGAAGTTAATGATTATTGTGTTTTTTAATATGTTGGAAGCTGCCCAGAGTTTCTGGGCAACCCAGTAAGATGTGTGGGGTAAAAATAGTAAAATTATCTTTATGGAATGGGACAGCCCTATTTCCATCGGATAAAAGTTGGAGGGCATGCATTGTGCAGCCTCGTCTCTCAGTGGGTTCTTTCAGCTCACAGAAGACTCAGTTAATTAAATCATCAGTTAGGGTATCTTAGCACATAGTTTTGGAATTATTAGAACAGGTCTTATACAGTACTGGGGTCTTTTAACACAATGTGACAAAGCTTTGTTAGCGAAGGATTTTTAATTCTGTAGGCAAGTAGCTGCATTAATCTCCCCATTTACAATCAAGAGAGTGCAAAAAGTCGTTAGCTTCATCTGGATCATGCCTTACAGGAACATCAGAAGAGGCCTTATAGCATTAAGCTGTTAGTTCATCTAGGTCAGTATTATCAATACTGAATGGCTGGAACTGTCCCGTATTTCGTACAAGAATCTCTCAAAAATAACTGTCAATGGTTATTTATGTAATCCATTTATAGACTACTTACTATCCACAGATCTCAAAGCAGTTTTCAGTAAGGGAAATAAGGAAAAGCAACCACGATCCATATCCACAGTAACCATAACTATATAACTAGGACTGGAAAATTACTAAGCAGCATGATAGTGATGGCGATTGTAAATTCATTCATTCATTCATTCATTCATTCCCCACCATTTTCCTTGAGTGGGACTCGAGGCAGCTGACAGATAAAAACAAGAACTGCTAAAAACATAGGGGGGGGGGGAAGCAATAATTAAAATACAATACAATTAAAAAATTAAATAGGATTAAATAATTAAATCTCCTTTGTGGATCACTGCCTTGTCGTGTCGTGGTGAAAGGGCTTGAATAACTCAGGGAAGCTATGAGCTATGCCATGCAGGGCCACCCAAGATGGACAGGTCATAGCGGAGAGTTTAGACTAAATGTGATCCACCTGGAGGAGGAACTGGCAAGCCACTCCAGTATCCCTGCCAAGAAAACTCCATGGACAAAGAGATAGGCGTGCCTGGCGTGTTCTGGTCCATGGGGTCACGAAGAGTCGGACACGCCTGAACGACTGAACAACAACAAAGAATTAAATAGAATTAAAACTATATACAGTAAGGCCGCAACTCACATGCATTTAATGTGTGAATTCAGCTTTATGTGCTTGCATTTTTTAAAAAAAAAATTAAGAAGGTGGCAGAAAGTGGGGGGCATCCAGGGAAAAAGACTTTGGCAACTCCACCCGCCATTGAACCCAATGTGCTTTGACTATACACGATTTTGGCTCTAGGTGCGATTCCTGGAACGGAACGCCCATGTAAGTACATGTACAAAATCTGTTTCAAAGCATACAAACCATTACAATAAAAACAGCATGGCGCCAGCATGATTACCAGATCCCAACCAACATAAAGCGCACTGTTCACAGAACCACCCGCACAATATCACTCTCGCCACCCATTCACACAACTTCACAACTTGCAGGTGCATTTAAGCTGACCCGGCTTGGATCTCAAGGTGCCCTCCTGCATGTGAAGGGCTTTTCCCTAGCTTGGTGCAAGAAAAAAAAGAATGGAAATTCAGCATCATGTATTTGTTAACCCAAGGCAATGGCCCAACATCTCAAGGCGCATGCTTGCTTTTGGCACATCGATGTTGTGGATAGTCTTCCACTTGCTCCTACACAACCATTTGCAGCAGAGCACCACTGCCAGAATTTCTTTCTTCTTCCTTATATCTGGATCCAATCCAGAGTTCACATCCTTCACCCTAGTTTTCTTTCCCACCTGCAAAGGCTGTTCCATACGAGCAGACACTTGGGAGGAGAGGAGAGGCGTGTCTTCTGCTTAGAAATCAAACTGGAAATTTATTATGAGCTCTTTAGCAAGCTTGGCTGGCTTTTCAGTCCTTTTACATCCCTACCAGAAAGAGAGAGAATGTAAGTAAGAATGATTTCCTCTGGCGTGGAAGCAAGTATCAAAACAGTTCCTTGCCCTCCTCCTTTCTTCTTCTTCTTCTTCTTTTTTAGTTCAATAAACATATCAAGGCCATGTCTTTCAGTTGCATATATTTATTTGAAGGTACTTAGAAGCTTGACTTTTATGAGATTGTTTAGCCAGTGATTATTTTTGTTGAGAAATGTGTCCTCCATCCCTCTCATTCATCCCACTGGTAAGATATTTCCGTTTGTCAGAAAGCCTTCGTTTCTGATAAATGACGGGAGACTGACTGCAACACTTTATTAGAAAAGTAATAATCCCTCTCATTCATCCCACTTTTAAGATATTTCCGTTTGTGCAGAAAGCCTTCGTTTCTGATAAATGACGGGAGACTGACTGCAACACTTTATTAAAAAGTAATAACAATTTTTGTACGCACCCTTCACATTGTAAGGGGGGACTATGAATCAAAGGACACCGCCTGTCTGGGCCAGATAAATGGATCGTTTACCAGCTGAGGAGTTATTTAGGACTAGCTATTAATTTAAATCACATTTATCTTCCCTGAATA
This sequence comes from Lacerta viridis, assembly GCA_900245905.1. Taxonomy (NCBI): domain Eukaryota; kingdom Metazoa; phylum Chordata; class Lepidosauria; order Squamata; family Lacertidae; genus Lacerta; species Lacerta viridis. Next base: position 443,768 of record OFHU01003807.1, read on the forward strand.
GGGGGAGGTTGCTGTGATAGGGCTGTGAATGACCAATGGTTGCTGTGATAGGGCTGTAAATGACCAATGGTGCGGCTAAGTGCACATTATTTATTACTACCGCCTGGAAAGCACAGCACAGTGCTTAAAAAAAAAAAACCTGCCGTGCCAATTACCATGGTTAATCTAGTCAGCCCAGTAACAACTTTCTCTCTAACACAAGCCATTTTTATACTTGTTCTTCTTCTCCTTTAAAAATCTAGTGCTTCTAAATTTGAGGGTAAGGCTGAAACACCCACCCAGACATTTAAAGTGGCTTATGCAGTCACGAAATTAAAAGATGCCTGCTTCTTGGGAGGAAAGCAATGACAAACCTAGACAGCATCTTATGAAAAGCAGAGACATCACCTTGCCAACAGAGAATCAGGTGCCCAAAGGTCCGTATAGTTAAAGCTATGGTTTTCCCAGTAGTGATGTATGGAAGTGAGAGCTGGACCATAAAGAAGGCTGATCGCCGAAGAATTGATGCTTTTGAATTATGGTGCTGGAGGAGACTCTTGAGAGTCCCATGGACTGCAAGAAGATCAAACCTATCCATTCTTAAGGAAATCAGCCCTGAGTGCTCACTGGAAGGACAGATCCTGAAGTTGAGGCTCCAGTACTTTGGCCACCTCATGAGAAGAGAAGACTCCCTGGAAAAGACCCTGATGTTGGGAAAGATGGAGGGCACAAGGAGAAGGGGATGACAGAGGATGAGATGGTTGGACAGTGTTCTCGAAGCGACTAGCATGAGTTTGGCCAAACTGCGGGAGGCAGTGGAGGATAGGCATGCTTGGCATGCTCTGGTCCATGGGGTCACGAAGAGTCGGATATGACTGAACAACTGAACAACAACAACAACAAATGCATCCTTTAAAAAAGAAAGAAAGAAAAGTGACGAGCAAATGGGAATATCTCAAAAACTCTCCCTTTTAATTTGAGACAGTTTCTCTGAAATGCATTTCTTATGCACATTGAAGGTTTGATGTTATAAGCACACGCAGTAGACTTTGCTGAGATGTCATGCTGACTGGGTCCAGCGGCTTCATTCAGGTGCAGCGCAAAACCATGGTTTGGTATTACGAGAATAACCCTCGTTTTGCCATTCCTTCTCCAGTGTGGCTACAAGAAGATCAGAAGTAGGGAGAGGCTAGGAGTCAATTTTATACATGGATTTGTACATGGATTCCTGCAGTTCTGACCCAATCAAGTTTGACTTGCATCACGCCACTTCTATCACTGAGAACTGTTGGTTGTTTATGTGCTGGTTACTTTAGGAAACTTGAGTGCATATGTCTATAATAATATAAGTATGTAATAAGTGTTTATATTTTTAGTGGAATCAGAGTGGGAAACTAAATATCCATGCAATTGAGCTCAACATTACAATTTATTTATTTATTTTAAAAAACACCCATTCCTAATTGGAAACTTCTGTTTTTGATTAACCACAGTTTATTGCCTCATAAACTATGGTTTGGCGAGTTGGCTTGCTTCAACTTAGCATTGTGAAAATTCACTGTATTTGTCTAGGTTTGGATGGTACAGCAAGTTGTAGTTAATCTAAGATGGAAGTGAAAGCAGATGAGGAGTTGCTGGAAAGCTCATCAGCTCTGTTCTTGCTGGGGCTTGTTCTCATAATGCTAAACTATGGTGTAATGTTATGTCCAAGCCAAACTAATGTATCTCAGAAGAGACAGTTCACATATTCAAATAATGATAATTAGGAGCTAAGAAGCCAATACAATGTGTGAAGAAAACCTAAAGGCATCAGAGCTGTTCAAAACCATAGCTCTTGTCAGAATATGGGACAGTGTTTGATGACCGCAGCCATGCCATTGTGTGCTTTACAGACCAGACATATTCACATATTCATATATGACCAGAGAGATGCACACATGCATCTGCAGAGATGTATGTTTGCAGAGATGCCTGTTTGCAGAGCTGTATGTGAAAAGGCGGGACGTGGGTGGCGCTGTGGTCTAAAGGTCAGCAGTTCGAATCCCCATGATACGGTGAGCTCCCATTGTTTGGTCTCAGCTCCTGCTAACCTAGCAGTTCGAAAGCACTTCAAAGTACAAGTAGATCAATAGGTACCGCTCCAGCAGGAAGGTAAACGGTGTTTCTGTGTGCTGCTCTGGTTTTGCCAGAAGCGGTTTAGTCATGCTGGCCACAGGACCTGGAAAAACTGTCTGCAGACAAATGTCGGCTCCCTCGGCCAATAAAGCGAGTTGAGCACTGCAACCCCAGAGTTGTTTGCAACTGACTTAACTGTCAGGGGTCCTTTACCTTTACCTTTACCTTTTTATGTGAAAAGGCACCCAGTGTATTCAGGAAACCTGATCCAACAAAAACACTCTCTCTCCTGTTTGCCAGCCTCACTTCAGAAAGACTAGTGTTGCACACTGCCTCAGTCTCTGAGCAGTGCAAGATCCCAGGGGTTCCAAGTACTTACCCAGAGTCTGTGTTTCCTTTTGGAAACGAGGCACAGTGGAGACTGTGTTATCTTTATGATATATGGTTTATTTACACATTTATACAACCTGAGCCTAGAGGGAAACCCTCCCTCTTTTCCCTCTGGCCACTTATCAGCATCCCACCACCAGTCCCCTGGCTCTGAGCCATCTTCCCTTGGAGGGTCCCTTGGGGGTTCCCCGGGAGGCGCCTCCCACCACTTCTCTGCATCCAGCCAGTCCATTACAGGAGGGGAGGACAGGGGGGGATTTGAAAGGCATGGCTCTCTCTAGGACCAACACAGCCTCTTCCATCTCTGTGACTCTGTGAAACTCTTCTCCCAGCTCCTTTGCCCTATGGCTCTGGCTGCCCGGTCTTTCCCCCTTGGCTTCCGTCTACTACCACCACCCCTGGCGCCTACCTCACAGGTGGTACAGAACCCCACAAATCACCGGCCCCTTCCCCTGGATCACCCTCCTGCCCCAATGCTTCCTCTGACCACACATTCCCCCACTCCTTGGACACCTGCCCATCCCTGAACTGGCCTCTGGCTGACCACTTTGAGAACGGGATGCGGGACTAGATGGGCCTTTGGCCTGGCCCAGCAGGAGTCTACTTATGCTCAAGATATTCCAGAGGGTGTGCACCGCTGAAGAAAACCCACCAGCTACATAGATTGTGTGCAGTCTCTTCTAGAAGCCCTTGCAGATGAAGAGCAAAGTAAAAATACATACAATAAACAATAGGCGCTAACTGCTTTTTGACAGCACTTGACAGTTGATATGTACAGCTGAAACTCAAAAAATTAGAATATCGTGGAAAAGTCCATTTATGTAAGCAATTGTTTTCATTAGCTACTGGAGTTTAATATATGAGATAGACTCATGACATGCAAAGCGAGATATGTCAAGCCTTTATTTGTTATAATTGTGATGATTATGGCATACAGCTGATGAAAACCCCAAAGTTGAGATTGTTAATTTGGGGTTCTCATCAGCTGTACGCCATAATCATCACAATTATAACAAATAAAGGCTTGACATATCTCGCTTTGCATGTCATGAGTCTATCTCATATATTAGTTTCACCTTTTAAGTTGAATTACTGAAATAAAATGAACCTTTCCACGATATTCTAATTTTTCGAGTTTCACCTGTAAGTGTGCTTAGTATTTGATGGTTAGCATTTAACTGTGCTTAATATTTTACTGTGTTTGACATTTGACATGCAGTGGTATTGAGTATTTGACTGGATTTGATAGTTTACCTGTAATGGTTTTAGCAACTAACAGCATTTGACAAATAAATAGCATGCAGTTGCATTCAGTATTTGACAATATGTGATAATTGCCAGCTTTTAAGATTTTATATCTGAAGTATCCAAGAGCAAAAACAAGTGAAAGGTCCCCCAAAAATCTATAGTACTCAATTGTTGATTTTGATTCCCACCTCAGCTCCATGGAGATTTCACAGAAGAGGAATACTTCCTTCTGGATTGTGGTCTAAAGGTCTAAGATGCCACAGAACTCCGATATTATCTATTGCCTTGAGAATTAAGACCTTCTTAACTGTAAGAAGTCATACAGTTGTGCTGTCCACTCTGTGTACAGCCTTGCATAGGACACCCCAAAGCAACTCTAGCACAGCCCAGGTTCTCCTCCTAAATTGTTTTATTATTTATTAGAAAAGGCAATCTGGCCCACAGTGTGTTATCGACAGCTGAAATCAAATACTTCAAAGGTCACCAAAACATTAAACCAGAAATAAATGTTGTGGAGAGGGGCAGAAGGGGCGGGGGGGGGGAACACACACGAATAAAAATACATCTTTTTAATTTTGACAGAATTGATTAAATAACAGTTGAACGGTGTCGCAGGTCAGTGGGTTTGGAGCCAGAAGGTCAGCTTAATAGAAGAGAGCCTGAGGCCACGGTCAGAGGGTCTGTTCTGAGGCCTGGAGCTCGGGCTGTCTCATTGTTTCTCTTCCTGCCTTTGCCCCATGTAGCCTAAAATGAAGAAATGCCTAAACGGATGAGAAAACAATCCAAACCACCACCCCCCACTCTGTTTATCTAGGGTTTTTATGTGTGTGCTTTTGGGGCTCCTGCCCTTCATTCTCAAAGGATGAAATCCTAAGGATGCTTAGAGTTGTGGTGTCTCATTCAGGGAGATAAGGTTATTTCTTAAAGTTTTTTTCTTAAAAAAAAAACTAAAACCTTTGATCTTACATTTACGGGGGTGATTCACCTGCACAACCTGGAACCCTGCAAGACAAGGCAGGCGTTTGACAAATCCTCTGTTTTTGCATGCCTGGGCAAATTGCAAGAAGAGGGTTTGCATTCACAAGATAGGTAATTCCATCTTCCTGATGTTTTCCTACCTGATTTTTCCAGAAAAACACAGCCACTGCCACCCCACCCATCTTCCCCACCCACCTCTTTCCCCCTTTTTCTTCCCAATGTCTCAACAAATGAAACTGATTTGTAAAAATGTTACTTGGAAAAAATAGGAGAGAGACACATTGCACATACTTTTGTGAATCAAGAAAATCTTTAATAAAAAACACAATTAAAAAAGGAAGAATGGTTGATGAAAATCTTGAAATACGCAGAGATGGCAAAACTGACTGCACTGATAAAAAATACAAATTTAGAATCCTTTAAAGAAAACTGAAAACCATTTCTAGTTTATATAAAAAGTTAGTTATTATATGCAAAGGCCACAGTGGGGTTTGAAGTGTAAGAAAACAGCAGAATATATTAAGAAACGTGTTAGAGAAGAGGAAATTAGATAAAACGGAACCTTAAACCGCATCTATATGCAATTTGAGTTACAAACATTGATGACGGGTGAGCGGGGGGAGTCTCTGGTTTTGTTGAACTGGAATATAATTGCTGAGTAACACATGTAACTTTCTGTATGGAAAGAAGAATAAAATATTATTGAAAAGAAAAGAAAACTCTTAGCCCAGAAAACCGCAGGAGTTTTGTACAGTAATTTCTCCACCACTTTCACGGATCATGTCTTGTCACAAAAGTTGGGCCGATATTCTGGTACACAGCTTTTTTCCTGCCATTTTCCTGGAGGAACAACAGGGGAACAGCAGCACACATGCAGATCACAGCACAGCTACTGGTTTGAATTAAATTTAGCCTGTCATAGCAGTATGTCAGTCAGAAAGCCACAGTTCTATAACACAGCAGGTACTGCGGTGTGAAAGGAATGTTACAAAATAAAACAGAGGAAAATGAATGCAATCCACCCCACGTCTGAATGCAGCCCAGGTTTAGCAAGCTAGGGTGGTCTGCCATACACTGCCGGTAGCTGCCACATGCTGTGTAGGCCTGTCTTGGTGTAGTTTTCAAAATAATGCAGAGCTGTCTGGTGCTGGCTCTGTATCTCTCCTCAATTTTGTTTATGTGCACAAAATGAATGCTATGGACAAACTATTAGTGTAGTTGCTATTTGTTTGGAGTCTGAGTACATAAAGACCTTTTAGAAGACCACTAAACTACCCGGTTTATTTAATTTCATGCTTTTCTTTCCTGTGCGGTTGACTTTATGAAATATCCATGACTTTTTTAAAAAATATTTAAAACAGAGCTATATAAACAGTGAGGCACAGAGAGCCAGGATTTGGATTCATAGACTTCCCATGTACAAGTAGAAATGTCTCTGCGTCACCAAACGACTGTGACATTAGCAGGTGAATACCTAAAGGAAAGTTTCAACTTTGGATAATGCATGCAGAAACAAGAAAGTATACTGAGTGCCACCCCTGATCGTACTCTGTATTAGTCCATCTAATTTAGTTCTGTCAACTCTCACTGGCAGTGGCTCTTTAGGTACTTTCTAGAGCTCCTTTGTCCATGGAGTTTTCTTGGCAGGGATACTGGAGTGGCTTGCCAGTTCCTCCTCCAGGTGGATCACGTTTGGTCCAAACTCTCCACTATGACCTGTCCATCTTGACCTGTCCATAGCTTCCCTGAGTAATTCAAGCCCCTTCGCCACGACAAGGCAGTGATCCATGAATTGATGCTTTTGAATTATGGTGCTGGAGGAGACTCTTGAGAGTCCCATGGACTGCAAGAAGATCAAACCTATCCATTCTTAAAGAAATCAGCCCTGAGTGCTCACTAGAAGGACAGATCCTGAAGTTGAGGCTCCAGTACTTTGGCCACCTCATGAGAAGAGAAGACTCCCTAGAAAAGACCCTGATGTTGGGAAAGATGGAGGGCACAAGGAGAAGGGGATGACAGAGGATGAGATGGTTGGACAGTGTTCTCGAAGCTACTAACATGAGTTTGGCCAAACTGCGGGAGGCAGTGAAGGATAGGCGTGCCTGGCATGCTCTGGTCCATGGGGTCACGAAGAGTCGGACACGACTGAACGACAACAACAGAGCTCCTTACCTCTTAGCTGGACATGTCAGGAATTGAACTTTGGATCTTCTGCATACAGTGGTACCTCAGTTTTCGAACGTCTCCGTTGACGAACATTTCGGTTTTCGAACGCTGTAAACCCAGAAGTAAATTCTTCCGTTTTCAAATGCGCCTCAGAAGTCAAACATCCCATGCAGCTTCCATGTTGAGTTTTCTTTTTTTGAACATTTTGGAACTCGAACAATCTTTCAGAATGGATTATGTTTGAAAACTGAGGTACCACTGTACTTCTATATAATTTTGAGGGGTTCTGTTGATGCTTCTTTTGCTGTGTGTAGCTTTGATTGTAAGCTGTCTTGAAACCACTTTGGTGTTGAATGGCAAGATATATGAATAACTATTGAAATGGTTAGAGAAAGGGGTAGACTTGCAGAGGAAATATGGATGACCAGTCATCGACTGCTGACACTCCCATTGGCAGAGAAAATTATGTGGTGATTAAATCTTGGTTGTTGTGCTCTCCCTTTTGAGATGGGGAGATAAGTGATTAACCTCACATGCTCTGAAGAAAACCATTTGTCACTCCGAAGACAAGAAGTTTTGGGATGCAGGGAATGTCCACAGCACCCAGACTAAGAGCCCTCAAGTCTAGCCCTCAGTGCATCAAGTTCAGTTAAGCCTCACTTCTTTTAATTACTTCTTTGACTGCGACAAAAGTTAAAAAAAACACACCCAGCTGCAAATCTTTTACTTCAATGCATTCAATGAATGTTGTTGTTGTTGTTGTTGTTGTTGTTGTTACTACTTCTACTTAATTATCTTAATAGCTTGTTAGATGCCCAATACAGAGTTGGTCTGCTAACAGGCCTAATAGGCCTAGTGCCTGAAACCAGCTCCCTGTAGAGCACATCCTTGGGGATCCTGCCATCATCCATTCAGTGTGCATGACCAAGCCAGCATAGATGTCACTGAGACCAAAATGCAAACATGCTGGGACTGTGGGCTTGGGAGAGCACACCTTTGTTTTAGACTTTGTCTTGCCCTGTGGTGCCCAAAATCTTCCAGATGCAGCACATGTGGAAAGCATTGAGGCATTACGGTACTCCTGGTGGGTGTAAGTTGCGCATGACGCACTTCCACAAAGCAACATTAGCATCACACTCTCCCATACCCTTGCCATAGGGACTGGGCAGAGGAGGAGTGGTGGAGACCACCTCCCCATCCAGACTCTTCCAGTGAGGAGGAAGAGGAAGACAGTACAGTGGTACCTCGGGTTAAGAACTTAATTCGTTCGGGTTAAGAACTTAATTGTTCTGGAGTTCTGTAACCGTTCTTAACCTGAGGTACCACTTTAGCTAATAGGGCCTCCCACTGCCACTGCACCACTGCATGAGATTTCTGTTCTCATCCTGAAGCAAAGTTCTTAACCTGAGGTACTATTTCTGGGTTAGCGGAGTCTGTAACCTGAAGCATCTGTAACCCGAGGTACCACTGTATAGATTTACAACAGGGGTTTGCAGGAGGTCGCAGCTCAGAGGCAGATGAGGGGGAAAGTTGGGAAATCATGGGAGAGCCAGAACAACACCCAGCTGACACGTTGTCATTAGAAAGCATTCCAGACCCTCCATCTCCCAGAACCTGGTGAGCCTTGAAAGTAGGAGAGCAAAGAGCTCAAAGACAGAGGGCACATAGCAGCACCCGTAGAAAAGACGATGAGAATGAGGAATGAGGAAATGGGGGGGGTTGGAGATTCACTTGGGACAACGCCATTATCCAATAGGTTGGGTTCTATAGCCTCTCTCTTTAAAGATTGAAATACAAAAGGGTGGTAAGATACTTCCCCCTGTCTTTATACTTTCCTGGGCAACCAGTCGGGAGCCACCGACAGCATCCTGACAGCTATTTACCTGGGTGGGGCAGGATGGCGCTAATGTCAGGGCCATGTGGGTGCATTTGCAGGAGCACTGGAATGGCAGTGTGGTCCTGCAAATGCATGTTACCTTGAAACCACTGCCACCCTGCTCCAGCAGCTCCCCTCCCAATACCATCATAACTGCTCCATGCAGAAGTTATAATGGTATTCGGAGGGCAGCTGCCTTGCACCACATAGCAGCAATAGTGCAATGACTAAAACAGACTAAAACTAAAGCATCCGAAGAAACAGATCAGCTAAAAGAGCCAGGGAATTAGACATAGGATGGGGAAATATTTTGGCTCCCTCCATTTTGGAGCAATCCTTTCCATTTTGCCCCACACTCAGACCCATAAGCAGATTGGAAAATGTTCTTCTGTAGGACATATGGGCTCTCCCCACCCACATTGACAGAGGTGTTTCAGAAATGCAGAACGACTGGATTATTTTGCAACTAGTGACACCTGTTATAAAAAAAATATCCTTGATCACTCTAATGTGTTACTAGAACTCCACCTGACCGGGGCTCTCTTTGTGTACCTGCTAAAACAGCAAGGCCCCAGATACTGGGAAATTCCAGGGCCTCCTTTGGTCTCATAATGGGTAAAACAAATTATCGGTGTACCGGGAAACAGGCAGATTGAAGAAGCGATGATGGTCATGTGTTGCAAAACCTTGTTGGAAAAAATGTTTCCATTGTTGGGAATCACGTTGTAAAGAGATTTCTCCATAGAATAACATACGTTACAAATGTTTTACCTGGAATATCCATGGGTAGGAATATTCAGTGTTTGGAAAGTTCCTTCCTTCCTTCCTCTTCCTTCCTTCCTTCCTTCCTTCCTTCCTTTCTTTCTTTCTTTCTTTCTTTCTTTCTTTCTTTCTTTCTTTCTTTCTTTCTTTCTTTCTTTCTTTCTTTTTAGAAAAGGAAAAGACCACTGAGTAGAACTGAGAGAGTGTGAGAGAGAGAGCCACTAGAACCCTTTTATTTCAGAAAAATTCCCAGACCACGATGTCCTTTCACAGTTCAAATGTCAAGCGGCCTTTGGATAGCAGTCACAGTGGCATGAGGGGAAGAAGAGAGAGCCCTAAAAAGGAGTCTTTAATGATGACAAGCCTGGTTAAATCCATGAGCTCCAGTGTCCTTTGTCTCCCTTTCTCCCCATGGTAGCACCTGCTGACTTACACGGAGGGCAGCGGGGCAGGAGGTGTTTTCTTCACCCTTGTGTGCAGAGTGCAAAAGGCCCTTCAATTTCCTTTGCAGCACTTCTTTCCCTTTTGGGGGCTTTCTCTCTCTCTCTCTCCTGATTGACTAGTTTTCTATTGACTGAAAAGTCATTTCCTTTGCTTAGTCTACTGAAAAGTAAAATAAAATGTTTTCCCAGTGACCCTAACATCTTTTTTTTCTTCTTTTGCAGCGTTAAAGGAGGGGGAGAGTTTGCTGTCAATTATATCGAGGTAAAAATTATATTGTTGTACTGTTGTGCTTTCCTTTCTTCACCCCCCACCCCCCACCCCCAGGCCCGGTTGGCCTTCCCTATGTGTCAAAAGGGAGCAAATGATGCATTAAAAGCTTAAAAGCCGAAATAAAGATTAGGTGTAAAGTGCTATTGATCCCTTTATGTAAGGAAACCAAGACATATTCCACTTGGCTGTCAGGTTCCATTTTCAGCAAGTCACCCAGATGCAAGACTGGAAACTTCTACAAAGAAATCTTTAAAGTGTTGTTGAAAGTATCAAATAGGATTAGGAAAGCTAGCAGAAACAGCCATTAAAAATGGCATTGGCCCAGCTGAGCTACTGTAGGATTGCTTTGCCTGAATAAGTTTAATGCTCAAGGTGCTCATACAATGAACTGGTTATGTCACTACATTGACTCCTAACACATAGGCTCATGAGGTCAGGTTTTCAAAAATTTGCATCTCGACAGTGCACAGATTCAGGAGCAATTTTTATTTCGGGCTGAAAAATAAGAGGCGGAAATGGTTTCTGATGTTGTACTCGGTCACAAATGCCTGGAGATTCCCTTTGGTACAGATGGGAGCATTTTATGCACACATTCTCCGCTATGCATTCGTCTAATTCCCTTTTGGAGCCATCTGAGTTGATGGCCATCACTACATCTTGTACTAGCCAATTCTATGAGCTGTATGAAAAAGCATTTCCTTTTGTCCGTCCTGAATCTTCCGGCAGTTAGCTTCATTGGATGACCCCAGATTCTAGAATGACGAGAGAGGGTGAAAAGCACAGTAGACTTTTCCCATGCCTAATTTGATATACTTTTGCAACTCACTTTTATTCCTGACCTAAATACTTCCAAACATATAAGCTTTCTGCATAGGAAGTTGCTCCATACCCCTGATAATCTTGCTTGCCTTTTCCTGCACCATAGAAAAAGTGTGGAACATACAGGTGAAACTCGAAAAATTAGAATATCGTGGAAAAGTCCATTTATGTAAGCAATTGTTTTCATTAGCTACTGGAGTTTAATATATGAGATAGACTCATGACATGCAAAGCAAGATATGTCAAGCCTTTGTTTGTTATAATTGTGATGATTATTGTGTACGGCTGATGAAAACCCCAAAGTTGAAATTGTCATGAGTCTATCTCATATATTAGTTTCACCTTTTAAGTTGAATTACTGAAAGAAATGAACCTTTCCACAATATTCTAATTTTTCGAGTTTCACCTGTACATATTTGAAGGCTTCTCAAGTTCCCACACACTAAACATATTCATGTCCGAGATGAGGGTCAGTGAGGAGCATTCACAGATATAATCCCTCACCTGCATTCCATAGTATTAATATTTAGTGCACTAATTTGCTGATCATGTAACTTGATGCTTGTAGAATGACAAATTTTGATTGCAATGTGCTCAGCTGAATCTTTATAACACTGATTTTGAGCAGGTGCTGATGATGGTGAACTGGCCCAGTTCTTCAACCAAATACCTCTTCTATTGGAGGAAACTTCCTTCTAGACCTGCTTAATTTCCAGCAGCATAATTGCATTATGTGTTTGCTCTTTCAGACCATTGTCTGGTTTGGATGCCTCTAATTTCTAATAATAGTCTACAGTGCTCTAAACTACATCTGGAAACCCAGCCAAATGGGTGGTGTATAAATAATAATAATAATAATAATAATAATAATAATAATAATAATATAATAATTTATCTTTGAGTCTACAACTCCCATGAGCCTCAATCAGCATGGTCTATATGGTCTGGGACCATAGAAGCTGTAGTCCAACAACATCTGGAAAGCACTACAGTGGTACCTCAGGTTAAGAACTTAATTTGTCCCGGAGGTCCGTTCTTAACCTGAAACTTTGTTAATCTGAGGTACCACTTTAGCTAATGGGGCCTCCCGCTGCCACTGCGCGATTTCTGTTCTCATCCTGAAGCAAAGTTCTTAACCCAAGGTACTATTTCTGGGTTAGCGGAGTCTGTAACCTGAAGTGTCTGTAACCTGAAGCGCCTATAACCCGAGGTACCACTGTACATTGCCTACTCCTAGTCTACAATTACGCTTGCATTGTAATGAACTATAGCATCTCACTGTGGGTTGCATTGCTTCCCAAAAGATCCAGTTCTAGGGAATACAGCAAAAGCAGATATTTGACCACAGGGAAAACATATACCAATGGATACAAATTAGGAATCAATCAAATCAAATCAATGGGACATAAATTAGTAGCAAATGGAGTGCCAGGTTTTAGCAAAGCTGATGGTATCAATGAAGATGATGACTTCTTCAAAGAAAAACGAAAAGCAATTCAATCATTAAAGCCAATGAATGACCTGAGAAAGTGTAGCAGTGACCTTAGAAATTTAGTAAAGTGATTCTTTTTATCAATAATGTTTCAGAGGAAAAGAAAACATGTTCAATAATATTTTTGAACAGATGACCACTTAGCCAAAAACTTCTGACACCTGATATTTGCTTGTCGGCTTGATTAATTAAATCCATAAGACTTTTATTGATTTACACATTTTATAATATGCTTTCCAGCCCTTCCCTGTTTCCCAAATATATTCTGAGCGTAACGCTTCTCTGAAATTTCTGGGAGGGAGACAACAGTCACGCCAGCACTGTCCATCCATTTGGTCACACCAATGTTCAAAGGATAAGGGGAAAGGGAATATTACTCCAAGGCCTCTGCCTGAAATTGTTTTTTCTGAAGAAAACCCATACATGCATGTGCATATCATGTAATTCAGCCTTAGGAGTAAAATGAGAAAATTGTGCAGTTCCCTATGGAAATAATCCATCTCCTTTACTTTTTCCCATATATACCTGCCATTTCTTTCCATGGTGAAAACTAAGACATGGTAGTTGGCCATACTGAGGCAGAAACCTTCCCTCTCCTCCAGATACTACTACTACTACTACTACTAATAATAATAATAATAATAATAATAATAATAATAATAATAATTTATTACTTATACCCCACCCATCTGGCCGGGCCTCCCCAGCCACTCTGGGCGGCTCCCAACAGAATATTAAAAACACAATAAAACATCAAACATTAAAAACTTCCCTAAACAGGGCTGCCTTCAGATGTCTTCTAAAAGTCAGGTAGTTGTTTATTTCCTTGACATCTGATGGGAGGGCATTCCACAGGGCAGGTGCCACTACCAAGAAGGCCCTCTGCCTGGTTCCCTGTAACCTCACTTCTCACAGTGAGGAAACTGCCAGAAGGCCCTCGGAGCTGGACCTCAGTGTCCGGGCTGAACGATGGCGGTGGAGACGCCCCTTCAGACAAAGAAGGTCTGGTCTCCATTGACAGCGGGGGAAGGAGGATACAAGAATGATGCCTCTTACAGTATATATGCCCTTACATTATGTACAGACCTCCTGTCAAAATGGCAAGCGTTTTTATAACCTGTCAATAAGTAGAATCTTTCTGAGGCAGGACGATGGTCCATATTCAGTACACGTCAAGGTGGGATTTATTCATACACAGCGTTTCTCTCAAGCTGCCTTTGATCGCTGTCTTAAACCAGTGTTCTTTGAGTGAAAAAACATATGCTAAAGAAGAACTTGTCACGCAGGACATCCATAATTAAAGCAGACCTTCAATGAAAAGCATTTCACAACACCTCCATTAAGCTTCGCCATCCTCCAAAAGAACATGAGCCTCGGTGTAAAGAAAAGTTAAACAATTGTCAGCTGAAAGCAGATGAGGGCTTTATTGAATGTGCATATTACTAATGCATGACAATGTGCCCATGCAGAGTATGGAGGAGGACCCAATTGTTGCTTTTAATCATTGTACAAGTTTTAGTACCAATGGATTCTCTAATAGAAATAAAAAGAGGAGACAGAGGAGGAGAAAGAGAAAAGCAAAGGGTGGATTTTCTTCACTAGCTCTAGCAATAGTTTTCATTGAGTGTAACTGGGTGACCGAGGTCACTTGTTGATCACTGATCCTGGTAGGAGGATCATCTCCTCATGAAGGGAAAGCTAGGATTACTCCCTTGAAGACAACACTGATCGGGACATTTGAACCTCACCGGCTGGGGTCACTGCAAGGTTAAAACGGTGGATAATCTTCTCCAAATATGCTTCACGTAAATGCATCAAATCAGCAACTCCCAAGCTGTATACTGGGGCACAGTAGTCTGCTGCAGGAACAGACACATCTACTTAGCCTCCCCCAACTAGCAAAGCCCACAGTGTAAAGGGGGGGGGAGTAAAGAAGCTGGATGTGGAGTCAGTATAAATAGCTGACCAGATGCTCATTCCTATTGGGCTTTATGATCCTCCAACCCCTCCACTCTGGGGAAACGATATCATACATTATCCAACCCTCATTCCACTCTATTGGGCTTTATGATCCTCCAACCCCTCCACATACATGGGGAAACGATATCATAGGAAGGGTCTCCAGGAAGGGTGGGTGGCTATGGATAGTGCTAGATAGGGGGGAGCAACATAGTTTGTAATACCATAAACACGTGCGATGGTTAGAGCGTTGGACTAGAACCTGAGAGACCAGGGCTTGAATCTCCACTAAGCCTTGAAGCTCACTGGGTGACCAAGGGCCAGTCACGATCTCTTAGCCTAACCTACCTCTCAGGGTTGTTGTGAGGATGAAATAAAGAGGAGGAGGAGACCTGTGTACACTATCTTTTGCTCCTTGGAAGATAAAGTTGAAATATAAATGTAATAAATAAAACAAACAAGTAGCCAAAGGAAATGTCTACTGTGCCATGATTAATAAGTAAAACAGCGAAAGGGACCACCACCCAAGTGGTTAAACAAAGAGGGGAAAGGTTTCAATAGAGCATACTGTAAATTTAAGGCAATCCCTCTGCAAAATTCACTCCTGTGGCCATATCTCTTCCCAGTCACCCTTCACGGGATATCAGATGCGTAATTTGATCATTCAGTCCCTCCCATTGCAGCAGAATTCCCTGCTTTTGCATGTAATAAATATAATTTAAAATACAACCAACAACAATAGCAGCTAGTTTGTCATTTTTTTAAGAAAAACAGCAGCTTAAAGTTAGAACCAGCTTAGACCAAAGACTACTTGCTGTAGAGAAAGAAAGCACTGAGCAAGGCATAAAGGAGCATTCAAATGTTTATTCACAACTAGTTTGCAGAAGGCCTCTGTCCTTCCTTCAAACCACTCTTTCATAAAAGCCAGTGACTGAGGTGTAACCACCCAGAGGACATTCATGGAGTTGATTCAGGAGGAAAGGCAAAATATCCTTACTCCCTCCCCCCCATTTTGAAATGAAGAGCTGCAGTTCCAAGCTGGGAAGATCGCCCCCACCTCCAGATGAAGCCATTGCTTTGCCAACTGAAATTTGAACCAGATGACTATCCAGCAAAGAGTAACAGATGCACCTGGTGACATCTCAGCAGAGTTCAAGGGCATGGCTGAGAAGCACACTCTGCTTCTCCCTCATGACTCACAAATGTATTGATTGTCCATTTGCAGCTTAAATGCATATTTTCTCTTTTCCAAAAGGAGCCAAAGATCTTAAAATACATTAAGAGCCCAAGCTCCCGACTTTGACAAAAACCAAACAAAGGCTTCTGATTATTGTGCTTACTGAAACATGCAGAATTTCTGGATTTGTCCAAAATCAATGATTATCCAACAGACGGAACAAAGGCACTAAGTCAAAGAATAGCACTCTTTCAGATAATCAATCTCCAGTGATGTTATTTTTCTTTCAGAAAATGAGGAGAAAAGTTTGCCCCACCTTCTGAAATATACTTTGCTCCATCTCCGGAGCAGCTACAGATTAAGACATTTCCCTACCAGAATGCTGAAATATGGCCCACAATTCAGGAAACTCAAAGGAGTAACCTAGGAGTAAGCTCCATTGATCTCATTGGGTCTTACTTCTGAGTAGACATGTATAGTATTGCACTTTAGGAGTCTGAAGTCAGTAAACTCCAAATGATAACCTTTGGGAGATGGCCTCAATTCTCCCCTACATTCAAATCTAGATTTGTACCACTACACTGTACAGAACAGGGCAGCAGAGAAGGTTCACTAGTTCAACCTCCCGCAACCTGGTATCCCCTTGATGTTTGTCCTCCTTTTTTCAGGCCCAGCCAGCATGGGCAATTCAGGGATGATTTGAGTTGTACTACAGACGTACCTCGGAAGTCGAACAGAATCCGTTCCGGAAGTCCGTTCGACTTATGAAACATTTGACTTCCAAAGTGTGGCTTCTGATTGGCTGCAGGGAAGCTCCTGCAGCCAATCGGAAGCCGCGGAAATCCTGTCGGACGTTCAGCTTCCAAAAGAACGATCAAAAACCAGAACACTCACTTCCGGTTTTCGATCATTCGGGAGCCGGAACATTTGACTCCCAAGGCGTTCGGGAGCCGAGGTACGACTGTAGCTGAAGTAGACTCCCAGGAAGTCTAGCAGCTCCCCTGTCTGGGAAAGGTTATAAAAGGACACAAATTAATCTGGGACTGTACTTGTTTAGAGGCAAGATATAGCTCCTGGCTCGTTGCCCTGCGTCTGACTAAGGTGCAGTTCTGGCAGCACCATCAAATTTTACTTTGACTCTTCCTATTTTGGCTCCCCTACCAAACACAAGGGAGGAGGATGTCGAAATCGAAAGGTTGAAATACTGGTGGTAGTATTGATCCGATTTTGTTTTTAAAAAATCATCTTGGCAATTTAGGATGCAGCGGCCTGTACTTATTTACGCTTGTTAAAGAACAAAGCCAACGTTACCGAGAGGAGCAAGGAGGAGCACGACGGTGTCTCCTGTTAATGGTTTTCCTATTGGATGTTAATCTTCTGTGAAAGTAAAGGGTGTGAAAATCAGTAAAAGCATTTGTGAACTTTCTTAGGTATGTCAGAGAGGAAGTTTTCAGGAGATAACCTTGACCTCGTCAAAGCAGCAAATGGGAGAGAGTGCCATTGGCTCCTGCTGCAGGATTGAAGAGGCTACGTATGTTTAGAAGCTACAAGTTGACCTTATAGTTCACACATACACTTATGTAAGAGTGATACTTTGGAAAATATTCCTACAGCACTCGAGAAAAACTGGACAAATAAGCTGTAACTCTGTTCGCCTTAAGAATATATATTAGCCTAAATGGCCTAGTTTCAATGGCAGCCGAGGTGGAATTTACCATTTCATAGCAGCTGTTTGAAATGCTCCTTGATATAGTTCCCTGAAAATAGGAAAGTCGCTGCCTATACCTTTCCGTACTGGTATTCCTTATACCAGTAAGATCTACAGGAGCATTGCTACTCCAATGTAGCTGGGATTATATGAGAAACTGTCAACCAGGTAAGAGGAGCCTACATTTAAGCTTCTCGCCATGCCAATGTCTGCTTTATTTTCATTTTCGTGCACATTACTTGTCTGTAGAACTGCATTGCAAAATTCAGAGAAGTGCGAAGGATGGCTGTGTTTTGGTTTGTGTATTGTTTCGCAAAGTGTGAATTAGGCAAGTTTACGTTTAAATGAGAATGGAACCACATTTCTCCCCAATCCCTTCTATGAGGACAGGGCTCAAACTCCACCTCCTACTCAGAAGCAGGCTAGATGAACAGATACTGATTTGATTTGTTGTATCTCAAAGTGGCTTACAAACAATAAATAACAATGAGACAATAATGCATAATGTAACATCACCAATACAACATAAAACATAAAAATTGATTAACAAAACAATTACAATCCATAAAACGCTATTAACAAAAGAGCAACTAAAAATAAGCTAAACATCACAATTACAGCAAAAGTCATATTATGTGATTAACAAAAAAAAATACAAAAAGGTTAGAGATGTCCAGCAAATTGGACGCTTTGGACATCTCTGTAAAACATTTGGAGGCCAAATCCACCAAAACTGAGAAGGAAACGAGGTAATTAGGGAGCAGCAGGAGGTGCTGAAGGGAGATGTGAGAGTAAAACTCAATAAAAAATATTTTAAAAACAAAACAAAACAATACAGCATTTATAATCTATAAAAAAATAACATTTACAAATTAACAACTAAAAAAAAATAGCTAAGCACTGTTAAGTTTATACACTCTCTCCGCACCCCAATGACTCAAAATCTTTCACTCTGTTCAGTTCAATAAAACACACATAATGGCTCTTGTTAAGCTAGCTCAGGTAAATGCTATGCTGGCTGGGGTCCTTGAGTGATGGGCCATGGTGGAAATGGTGGGGCTCTTGGGTAAGGTGGAAGTTGACTCTGAGTTGCCCCAAGAGCCATTGAAGAGCAACTCGCTCATGTCAGTCTCAATAATCAGGAGGTCCATTCCCACTTGACAAAGTCAAAAATGAGCTTCCCCCTCCGGAGAGGTGAGTTGCAGCTGAACTTAGTGTAGAGCAGGGGTAGGCAACCTAAGGCCCGTGGGCCGGATTCGGCCCAATCGCCTTCTCAATCTGGCCCACAAATGGTCCAGGAATCAGCTTTTTTTTACATGAGTAGAATGTGTCCTTTTATTTAAAATGCATCTCTGGATTATTTGTGGGGCCTGCCTGGTGTTTTTACATGAGTAGAATGTGTGCTTTTATTTAAAATGCATCTCTGGGTTATTTGTGGGGCATAGGAATTCATTCATTCCCCCCCCCCAAAAAATATAGTCTGGCCCACCACATGGTCTGAGGGATGGTGGACCGGCCCACGGCTGGAAAAGGTTGCTGACCCCTGGTGTAGAGGCTGACCAGGAGGTCCAGCAGTGCCTCTGTGCTCAGGACACTCAGTCCATCCACCAGAAGCTGCTCCAGCCTCTTTTGTTGCACCTCCTCCCATTCCAGTGGCCTGTGACTCCAAGCTGTGCCTCGCTCTTGCTGCTCATGGAAGGCATGAAGCAAAGGGTGTTGGCCGGCCGGGGTGCAGGAGGAGATATGCACTTGCTGGTGTGGAAAAGCCATCAAGGGCAGCACCAGATGAATGTGTGAAGGGACAGCATTTCACAACAGGGGTGTCAAAAATGAGAATGCCCTTTCACGAGGAACCACATATGCACACTTGGCAAATGCAACAAGATTATAAGAGGACATAGGAACATAGGAAGCTGCCTTAAAGTGAGCCAGACCACTGGTCCATCCAGCTTAGTATTGTCCACATTGACTGGCAGTAGCTCTCCAGGATTTCAGCCAGGAGACACTATCAGGTCTAGGTGGAGATGCTAAGGGTTGAACCTGGCACCGTCTGCATGTAGAGCAGATGTTTACCTCTGAGCTATGGCCCCTACCCAGCCATATTTCACATATCCACAGCCGAACATAGTTTCCAGGATGGTCTATATGGGAGCAGGCAGTCCAAAAAGTTTCAAAGTCCTAAGCCATGTAGGGATTTATATTTCCCAACAAGCACCTTGAACTTAGCTTGGTAGCAGATGGTTCTACAGCTTGTTCTGAACTGGTGCCATGGGTTGTTACCAGATTGCCCCACCCTGATCACCTCATTCTCCATGAGCTGCAGCTCCTGAACCAAGCCCAAAAGCAGCTCCACAAAGAGCGGTATAACTAATGCAAAATCTTTGATAGCGTCAGTTTCTAACCAAACATCTCCAAGGAAGGTGAGGCCCTGTTTCCCATTTTGCCCCAGTCAAACATACACACCTGCTTTGCATGTGAAGTTGCTTGAAGGCATACCTCCTGCATCAACAATTTTAAGACAAGATTTCTTTTTTCACAGATGGTAACTCAATTAATTTGAAAGATTGAAATCTAACTGCATATTTAATGCCAGCAAGAACCCACTTGTTTAATCTGACATGAAACAGGATCCGCAGGTTCCTTCAACAAAATCAAAGGTGAGGAAAGGATGATTAATTTTAATAAGCAAAAACTAATTTGTTCAACACAATGAATGTTGTGCACAGAAGGTGAAACCATGTAACTTGATTTTGCTAATTCTTGGTCAGGCAAAATATGCATCTATTTAAATGCTCAGCTTGCTGTTCTAATGTAAGCCTTTTTGTTTCGGTATTACATTAAAGGAAGCTTGCCCTTTAAAGGCTGGTTTACATATGCATGAACACCTGATAACTCTCAGCTGAATGTGTGGACTGTTTTCATTTGTATAGTGCTGTATTCGAGTTATTGTTTATGCATGAAGAAGAATGCACTGGAAGAACCTGAAGGTGGCAGAATTGATTGTATCACTTCAAGCTATGGTTGGCATGGTCGTTTTCTTTCCCTCTCAGCCCACTATCTGCAACACAGGTTGGCTGTTGGCATCTATCTGCCTCAAGAGACAATGGAGTGTGCCTCTGGGGGTGAAGCCAAATTGCTGGTGAATCACAACACCTGCTGTGGTTGCAGAGACTGGTAACTCATAATGGCTGCCTCCCACATTGTTTTTGTTATGTTAGCAACACCAAAGTGACCTCTGGGGCACACTGTGTATGGAGGTCTTGGGCTGATGTGGTCCAAAGGAAAGCAGAGCAAGATGTTTGGCACCAGCTTGGCTGCAGGAGTAGCTAGAAGGAGGTGTACAAGGTGCCATCCAACCACCTTAGGGACTCCATTCTGGATTTGTGCAGGGTTTACTCCTCAAGCTTTTCTTCTCCTGAAGATGTCCTGCAAGGCAGCAGAGTTTTCCTCCTCAAGCTTTTCTTCTCCTGAAGATGTCCTGCAAGGCAGCAGAGTTTTCCTCCTCAAGCTTTTCTTCTCCTGAAGATGTCCTGCAAGGCAGCAGAGTTTTCTTTCTCCTAGATTGGCTCCCTTCCCAGGTTCATGAGCCTCATCTCCCTCATCTCCCTCTACAGCACATGCAGAAACCACCTTCTTGACTTTTGGACCCACTAATTGTCTTGTCCACTCAATCCACCGGAGTCCGTATTCACATGCAGGGGAAGTCCCTTACTCACCAAGGGTTTGAGACCCATCAGCTACCCTCACCTGGTAATTATCATTTATATAGCACCACCTGTGTCTATTGCCCTTCATGGAACAATGGTTAGGATACAGTTTACTTGACCAGAAGAATCCCAATAGCTTCTTCTATGCTGCTATTTCAAAATAAAATATTTGAGCACTGAAATTGGGTTAGTGTTGTACTTGTGGCGCGGAAGGAAATTTTGGCAAATTAGACGGAACGTTGAAAATGTTCCACAAGACAAAATAAATATTCAAATGTCTCTGAACTTTGAAATATTAACTTCATTTTAATAGACACTCATCTTTGCAATCATGAATTTAAAATGTGTAAAGGACAAAAGTATCATATAGGGTTGTATGCAATCAAGTCACTGTTCTTAGACTTAATTGAAATAAATGGACTTGGCTAACTTTTGACTGGTTAGGGAAATCTATTGATTTCAGTGGATCTACTCTTTGTATAGCTTAGTTGGACATAACCCAGCTCAGAGACCAGGGACAGAAGCAGCTGCTGCCTGGAGGACTCCCAAGAAGAGGAGAGGAGGCTGAGGGAACACTCCACAAGAGAGAGTGTTCAAAAAAGGGTGACAGCCAGCCCCCAGTCAGGATAGAGTGTTCTTTATGTATGCCACAACAGCTGCTAGAATTTTACTTGCAAGAAACTGGAAAGGTGAAGAGATCCCGACAGTGGAAGAATGGCAGATGAAGCTAATGGACTTTATGGAACTCGCTGAACTGACCGCGAGACTCCGAGACCAGAGGGAGGAGAAGGTGCAACAGGATTGGAAGAAATTTAAGGACTATTTAAAAAATCGTGAAAAGCTAGATATTTGAAGCAGAACTGGTTTGTTTAATTGGCTTTAGCTAGTTGATGTTAGATGAAAATAGTATATAAGAAGTAATGTTATGAATGGTTTAGAATATTTAGAAATGCTTAAGGATATGTTGTTTAAGTAATGAATTATATATGGTTAGTTAGTATCTTTATGATTATTAAGAATAGTGGTGAATGTTGAGAAAATAGTTACAAAGTTACCAAAGTATATTGATATTGAACGCAGTTGAGAGAACGGGGGAAGTCCCCCAAAGAAGATTGGTAATTAGAATTAAACAATGATTTTTAATGTTCCTGTTAAGGTATGTATAGGTTTTCTTTTTGTTATTCTTATGTTGTGTTAATGTGTTTGATGTGTTTTTTCTGTTTATTCTTTGTTAATTGTTTTTGTTTATTTGTTTGATGTATTTGTTGTTTAATGTAGAAAATAATAAAATCTCTTTTTAAAAAAAGAGAGAGAGCCTGCCAGCTCTGCAGGAAAGGGGTGACATAACTGGGCTCCTGAGCCCCACAGGGGTGCTGTAAAAAGAAGGCAGTTGATCAAGGGAGCTGAAATATACTCAGAGTCGCATAGTGATTTCATGCTGTTTATTGCAGCTCATAAAACAGTGGATGAATTGCCCCCCAAAACCTCAGGCTTTATATACATTCTTTACACAATAGATCCCGTCTGATTGGCTGATTCTGCTTTCCTCCTGGAGCCTGATTGGGCCAATCAGTTGCTGCAATCTAGGATCCTACCAGCCTAATAGGCTGATTAACTTCCACCTGGGGGCTGATTGGACTGCTCCTGCAGGCCAATCACGTTGTTGCATTCTAGGATCCTACCTAACAGGAGCCGTGGACTCAAAAAGGTTGAAAACCTCTGCCTTAAGGGCACCTTACATTTTTGCTAATGAAAACACAGGCTTACATTGTCAGTGTCGCACAAGTTTAAATCACAAAGAAAATGAATACGCCAGGTATTGGATGGGACAATCTGATTCATTTAAGCAGCAGTTGCCATAAGAGTTATGCCAGAATCATCCATCTCTGGAAGGCCTTTGCCATGAATTCACCGTTTTCTTCTAAAATGACAGTGGCTTAAAGCAGAAATGATGGATTATAAATGCTCTGGTGGGTCATTCCAGAAATTTAAGAGTGAAGATGAGATGCGATGACAGGAAGATTATGATTAATTGTCTGTTTCATTAAAATTATATTAGAGTCATCCATATATATATATATATATATATGCACAACTTCAAACAAATAGGCCACCCAAGCCATCTGGCAAGTATCAAATGTGTTTCAGCAGTGCTACACATAAGCCATATACCAAGAGGCAAGATCCCAGATTATTTTGCTTTTGTTGTCATTGGGATGGTTGCTTTTTCACAGGTTCGGCAGGAGGGTGAATTTTCTCATCGTCTTGCCTATCTCTGTAATGGAGATAGTGAGCTCTGTTTTCCTCTCCCCTCCCCTAATCTCTGCCATAATTCTTTTCGTAGTGAATGCCTGTCAAAATAGGTTTTCCATCTAATGTACTCCACAAAAAAGAGATCTCCTTGAGACATGTTTCTTGCTACCAACCACGTTAGTTAACCATGTGGGTGAAGGATCTCTTAAAACAGCTGCTTGTTGTTAAAGACATGATATATATCATTTTATTATGAAGAAAGTGCCGTGGAAAGTAGTTTGTTTTATGGGGGTATTTCTGACTAAGTCGTGCTTGGAGTGGAACATTTTGTTTGTTTGTTCATTTCTTGCATTGTAAATTTCAAATCTGCAATCTTTAAAGTTATTAAACATCGGACTGCTCACACACGTACAAAGAGTATGTACACAGGCAGACATGTTTGTGTGAATGTCTGTACACATGGTGACTGGAAAAGTCAATGTGAGGACTCAACTTCCCTGAAATGTAGCGTACCAACTTGGTGTACTACTGCACACACGTTGGTTGTGCTAGTGTATGATCCTGTACAGTGTTTTGATGCGATACTTTTTTCTATGGCTTTCTGCCAACAAGCTGAACAGATTTTCCAGTTTGCGGGGGGCTAAAAGTACAACAATATCATAATGGAGTGCGGGGGATGGGGAAAAGGCAAGCACCTGATAGGCCACATGGCTAGTGGACAGAGCCAGTGCAAGACATTTTGCTGCCTAAGACAAAGGACAAGAGAATGCTTTCCAGTTCCAAGTGTGGAAACCAATTGGACTGGCAAATGGATTATTGGCATTGGAACAGCATCCTGCATCACAATTGAGGGTGGCAGGCTAGCGTAGGGCATGCTGGTCTCATGATGCATAGGCAGCACTGACCTCCATTGCCTCTCTTCCTGTCCCTTTTGCCACCTGAGGTAGATACCTCACCCTGCCCAATGGCAAGGCTGGCCCTGCTGGTGGGCTGCATTTGGGTTGGTGGGTTACAACTTTCAAGTCAACAAGAGCAATCAGAGAGGTGTAACTAATGCACTGGGAATAATAGCTGTACAGAAACGACCATATTATTTATCCACAAGGAAATTTTGAATATTCCCTTTTTTTATTAGCTTAATGAGGCATTTGGATCTACAGTCGTACCTTGCTTTTCAAACAGCTTAGTTCTAAAAAGTTTTGGCTCCTGAACGCCACAAACCCAGAAGTGACTATTCTGGTTTGCAAACTATTTTTAGAAACCGAATGTCCGACAGGGCTTCTGCGGCTTCCGATTGGCTGCAAGCTCACCTAAGATTGCTGACAGAAGCAGACTGACTTGTCCTACCTCCAACATATGGGAGGCAAATTGTTCTAGATCAAATTTGCTTGCAGGGCATAATTTATAGTACCCAAATCTGGTATTTTTCTTATTCCCACAATGCTGTCAATGATGACCATGCTTCAACATAAGAGATTTGTAGAAAGGAAGAAGAGTTTGGATTTGATATCCCGCTTTATCACTACCCGAAGGAGTCTCAAAGCGGCTAACATTCTCCTTTCCCTTCCTCCCCCACAACAAACACTCTGTGAGGTGAGTGGGGCTGAGAGACTTCAAAGAAGTGTGACTAGCCCAAGGTCACCCAGCAGCTGCATGTGGAAGGAGTGGAGACGCGAACCCGGTTCACCAGATTACGAGTCTACCACACTTAACCACTACACCACACTGGCTCTCACACTTGTGGTCGTTCCTTGAGCTGCTTTGAAATTATTTTTCCTCGAGACATATTCAAGGCAGGCTTGAAGAGTCCTGTTTATGCCAAACATGCAAAGGAAGTCAACATTATTTGAATGTGGCTAGTGAAATTTCTCTGGTGGGTTTATCATATCTGTAACTGAAATCAAAATCTTACTGGATTTTTATGTGTGAGAGGGAGCAAACCTTCCTTCTGACTTTATCATTTTTTCATTTGCCTTTTAATCCCTTTCACACTTTCAGAGGCACCCAGGAACAAATA
The DNA here is from genome assembly GCA_900245905.1 of Lacerta viridis. Taxonomy (NCBI): domain Eukaryota; kingdom Metazoa; phylum Chordata; class Lepidosauria; order Squamata; family Lacertidae; genus Lacerta; species Lacerta viridis. The sequence goes on from OFHU01003807.1 coordinate 469,128, forward strand.
GTACCGAGCCTTCACTGTGCTCTTAATTAGCATTCGGATAACCACCTTGTACTATTAGATTACAATCGGAGGTGCTGTGTAGAGGAAATGGCGTATTTTATACTCCAATTAAGGGATTAATTGTATTCTTTAAGTACAATATGGTTATCGTTGACATAATGGTTGTTTGCTGGAGCGCCGTTGCGCTTAATGAGTTGGTGGATTAAACGGGACCCGCTTGAAAAAGGAATTATGGTATTTGTCATACATTCCTTTGAGGATAAACCTGCTTTCAACTACTGGAGGGAGTCTTTGATACAAAACATGAAGGATCACACAAAGGTGACAGGAGAGGGAGGAGGAATCTGTCAGGTGTGCTCCTGATCATAGACTCATACTTACAAAGTAACCTAGGGCACATTGCAGTCAGAAGCCAATCTCTGATATCAAAAAGCAAAGGTGTGCGTGAGGCGGTTAAAAAGGCCTCAGGTAACGAGGCTAAAGTCTTGAGGAGCCACTGCCTATCAGACGGTACAGTGGTGGCCTCGGTGGACTAATTTCTGACTTGGTATAAGACAGGAGACTCATGGTAAAGCCTTCTGTTCAGATATCAGGTTCCTTTCCAAAGCCTACGATGCTAGAGGCAGCTTTCCTTTCATGACACCAGGCCCTCATTCATGGAAACACGTTTCATCTGGGACTTAAAAAATGGGTAATCTCAACTTGCATGGGAATGGTTGGAACCAGGGCCGTCTTAAGTAAATCCGGTGCCCTGGTGCGAAGATCCCTCCAGCGCCCATCGTGCTCCGCCGGGCAGGGCCAGGCGCAGCAGGCAGACGGAGGACGCGGAGGGGCGGGTGGGGATGCTGCCAGCTGTGCTTTGCCTCCACCTCCACCTGCTCGGTCGAAGCAGCGGCGCGGCACAGCTGTTCAGGGAGCCCTGGCTGCAGCGCTGATGGGAGGCTCACCGGCGGCCTCCCTTCGTCCGCAGCCCAAAAAGAGGTGGGTGAGAGCGGCATTGTGACGGGGCTAGAGGGTGCAGGCACCCTCCGCAGGCCATGGCACCATGGCACCTTGCGCCAGTAGCCTCAATGGCTAAGACGTCCCTGGTTGAAACCACCTCTCCCAGCCCCACCCAGCTTTAAATCTTTCAGAGAAGGCAAGAACCTGGAAATTCGTGCAAGGAAAACAAAATCCTCCTGAGATTGAGGTGCGATTTGCATCTGGCTCTTCTCTTCCGTGCCTAACCAGCTCCCTTGGCCTGAGCCCCAGGGAAAGGAATGGAGGAAGAAGAAGAAGAAGAAGAAGAAGAAGAAGAAGAAGAAGAAGAAGGAGGAGGAGGAGGAGGAGGAGGAGGAGTTTGGATTTGATATCCTGCTTTATCACTACCTGAAGGAGTCTCAAAGCAGCTAACATTCTCCTTTCCCTTCCTCCCCCACAACAAACACTCTGTGAGGTGAGTGGGGCTGAGAGACTTCAGAGAAGTGTGACTAGCCCAAGGTCACCCAGCAGCTGCATGTGGAGGAGCGGAGACGCGAACCCGGTTCCCCAGATTACGAGTCTACCACTCTTAACCACTACACCATGCTAGCCCAGGTGGAGGTAGAAATGAAGAGCTCACAGTTGAGGGTGTCAAGTTGGAGAGGTCTGGTTGCATTGGAAGAAGGGGTTAATTAGCTAACCTATATATTTACCTGAATGTATTGTTAGTCTAGAAGTATAAAAGTATAAAAGTGCCCCTGTTAAGCTTTTCTGTATGAAACTGCTCTGTAAAGCTGTGAACTCTGATCTGCATTGCACTGGCAAATGATGACTAAGTGTCTGGAGATAACAGTAGACCTTCCACAGAGAGTAACTGTCCTTGCAGAGAGGAACTGCCTAGGTCAAGAGATAGGATGGCCTTGCTGGAGTGCGCATGAGTTTAGCCCAACTCAGGGGTAAATGTCCTTTTGCCTTATATGTAAAACAGGAAATGTACAACAGGAAATGTTCCTTATATGGACAAGAGGAAGAGCCAGGGAACTGTCTATAAGAACTGTCTGAAAATTGACTAGTTTTGTACTTGCTTTGGGTGTCTGAACACCGCAAGTGCCTTCTGCATGCAGAATAAATCTTTCTCCCTTCGAAGCCAGAAGCCTCGTGTCTTTTGACTGCTTCCTTCATTTCTCACCGGGCGCAACTCAAGGTACCCAGGGGGAGCAAATAAGGCTCCAGCATCAGATTAAGTGGGCCCTAGATGCCAAATCTCACCATGTGTGTGTGGAGGGGAGGGGGAGCGAAGAGAAATGTGCACAAAAGGAAACAATTTAAGTCACTGCTGTCTGTCAGAAAGCAGAGATGGATTAGAATAGAAAGGGGTAGATACGTAAATCAGACAAAAAGCCCTATAACTGAACTGAGAGTGAGGGAAAAGGGAATAACTCTATAGTGGACTCAAAGTTTACACACTACTACCACAAGCTGGCTTACACAAATGTGATTGATTGATTTTTTAATTGGTATGAAGCTGAACCCCATTGAATGCAGAACTCACAGAAGAACAGCCGCCATGTGAAAAACAAAAACTTTTATATAGTTCAAAAAATTGTTGTGCTTGGAGTGACTTGGGAAAATAATTCACCTAGGCTTATCCCTCACAATGAGAAATCCTCCTACCTCTCCACCCCTCCTCTCATCACCCTTCCCTCCTTGAGTTCAGGGTCATTCCCTAGTCAGCATGGCTTCACTTTTTTGAAATGATGTAGTGGATGATTCATTTAAAATGACAAAATGTGGAATTGGGGGACACGTCTGTCCACAGAGCTTTAGGGATCCCTTGATCTAACAGTTAACAGTGCAATATTAAAACTTCATCTTTTGGGGCTGTGTGATTCAGGCCACACATAGCCCTAGAAGCAGGTGTGATTGTGAAATATACCTGAATTGGAGGCTGAATGGAGAACCATATCTAAGCCGCACTGAGCCCTTTCTCTGAGTTGTAAGTGCAATAATTCAGAATCAAGGGTGTTAAAGTGGTTAAAATGTTAGATGAGGACTAGGGAAACCTTGGTTCAAATCCCCACTCAACCATGAAGCTCACTGGGTGACCTTGGGCCAGCCATTGTCTCTCAGTTTAACCTACCACACATGGTTCTGGGGAAGGTAGAAGGAAAGCAGAACCATGGACGCCACCTTGGGAACCTTGGGGAAAGATGGGATACATCCATCATGGTTTTATACTTGATTTAGAACTATTGCATAAATCTTGGTGTGATAAATGGGCATAGAATATTGCTTTGAAATACTGGTGATACTCTGCTTACTAGACAGTATAAGATCTCCCTAAAGGAATTATCTTAACAAGGATAGTCAACAAAAAATTTACTTCTTTCAATACTACAATATGACCAATGTTCTTATTTTTTTGTTTCTTTGTTATGTATTATGCATTGTTTTCTACTGTGCTGAAATTTATGTATAAAAATTGAAATAAAACATTCAGGGCAGAGGGATTTCCCCATTGGCTACCTACAAAGCTTAGAAAAAGTTTCCTCTTGGTCCCAATGGGAACTTTTTACTTAATCCCTGAAGTCATGTGGGGGAAGCGGGTTTTTAATCCAGATTATGGCTGGATGTGAATCGAGACTCTGTGTGCCTGAAACTAATAATAATAATAATAATAATAATAATAATAATAATAATAATGACAGAGATCCTTGCTCCATGTAACTTTACCCACATTTACTTGGAAGTAATGGCCAATTCATGCAATCATCAGATTCAATCATCATGGTTTTCCAGGACGATACCATTTCATTTTCTTATTGTAGATTTTAAATGAAATTTACCAACATCTTGTAAGCTTATCAATCACATGATCATAATGATGGTGATATGTAGGCTATTTGTTACAACAAAAGACAATGTGGGAGACATTACAGTTGCAAATGGGTAAGACAGATAATTACAATAACCGAAATGAGGTAAGTAACTTAATAACCAAGATGCAATCTAAGATGATGAAGACAAAGTGGATAATGATTAGATAAGAAGGTAGAGGAAACATCTAAAGAACCAGAGATAGGCTTACATTATAGAGCGTAGAAGTTAAGATTAGATCTGTTAAGATTAGACAGACATTGTTTATTGATCCCATTACTGGTAAATGACCTGAAGAGTCACATCTCAGAATTCTATTGAGGACCGCGTGGTTTGACCTCATATTTTGTAAGTCAAAACCACAAACGTTCTTGGAAAATATTTGGCCTTTTGAAAAAGAAAAAGAAAAAGCCAGTTGAGGGGTGGACATCACTACTAAGAGGTTTAAAGAAGTCTTGGTGGTATCAGCATAACTTTGTCTGTAATCCTGGTCTGATTCAAATTCTATTTATTGTGGTAGGTTGATCTATTGCCCATATGTCATACATTATCCTCCTTTCGGTTGTTACATGTCAGTGACAGGTGTGAGCTTGGCTTATAATGTCCTGAAAATGCTTCATGGCTGAAGTTCAAGTAAGGTTGAGTAATGTTAAGATTCTGAGCTTAAGAGTAATAACCTCTCTTTGCTTTTAGATCTTCCCGACGACTTGCTCAGGGCAATTGTGTTCCAAGGATGCTAACCAATAGGCACTCCCCACAACCAGTTTTTTCTCATTTTAAACTGACCACCTTGAAATTTGGGCTTTCAGAGTTGGTCCTACTACAACAAAAATGCTATGTTTGTGCAGTGAGGGTAGTTTCAAACCCACCTGAGCCATCGTTTAAATGTTAGGTTGGAACACATCTAATGCTTATGCATTTCAAGTCAGAGAATCCTCATGTTTCTGAGCTTCCACTGAAAGAGTTCTGGACAAAAGTATTCCATTTCATAGGTAAGCTCTCTTTGAATCAGGCTAAGTGAGACTGATTGTTACAATCTGCCCAACTGAACATCTTCTTTAAGTCTCATTACATGGTAAATTGAAGTGATTTTCATTTCGAAGTTCTTATTAAAGCCACAAGCTTGCATAGTAATGTTTAGGGATCTTATAGGTATAGTGGAGTCCAGTGGGGAGGGAAGGAAGAATAGACTTTTGAAGCTAGACATATGACACTCTGTGAGACCATTAAATTTAATCCTTTCTTCAGACTCACTCCAGGGGTGATTTCAATTAAATTTGTTCAAAATGTATCAGTTTCCTGCATGTAGATATAAATGATTCAACACCACATACATATTCACTGAGTAAGTAAGAACATATTGAAGGGTACTTATTGTTACAACATTTTTGCAGTTTCTCAATAAATTCACTTAATAGGACTTTCCATTATTTAAAGCACTGGTTCTTCACACTCAATCTTCTTGTTGTTCCTTGAAAATAAGATATCATTGGCTATGCAAATTTTTAGAAGACTCCTGTGCTACCAAAATTGCCCTTTTCCTTGGCCTGCTGATACCACCATGATATTTGTCAGGGGAAAAAGAAATGTGGCATTTGAGATATCAGTGTCACTAAAATGACAGAATTTGGTGAAGAACTAGAGCCAAATAATTTTATCCTGTCAGTAAATAACTATACCAGAACTCAGCTTTCAACTTTCAGATCAGAAGAGGAAATTGATTGATTCAATCCAGGCCTACACTTGTAACCTTCTTCACAGACCTTCACCCACCTTCCCATTACTTCTTTTTTTAAATATGATTTCTATTAATTTTTCTGTTTTACAATTTTTGATAAACATTTTACATACTTAAGATATCAGTGACTTCCCTTCTTCTCTTTCCATGGTTCATTTTGCATATCTTACATCCCTGTATATTTTACAAAAACTATACCAGTCGGTTTTCCATTATTACATTCATCATAACTTATTTACATTGTTGAATTTATCTTAATGCTGCCAACGTTTTCAGCTGTACACAATTATTTTCCATATATTGAATAAATGTTTTCCAATCGTCTTTAAACGTGTGTTGTTCTTGTTCTCTTATTCTATATGTTAAGTCTTACCTTCCCATCATTTATGGCATCCTACTAAGTTGGAACTATCCTCCCAAAAGGATGTCTACATATGCTTCAATTGTCCCTATTTGCAAGTGATAGCCCCTGGTTTTGCACCTTGTCCCTGGTAAGTCATAGACTCATAGAATGGTAGAGTTGGAAGCAGGGACAAGGGTCAACTAGCCCAACCCCCCACCATGCAGGAATGTTTTGCCCTACATGGGGCTTGAACCCACAACCCTGAGATTAATGGGTCTCATGCTCTACCAACTAAGCTATCTGTATAGGGACACTTAAAAAAAAAAAAACAGCATCCACTCCCAGAGGGAGATTAAAAGCTTGCTCACACCAGGGTTTATTGTGTGTGTGTTCCCTTTGATTTGCTTATTCCACATGACATGATCCTCAAGCAATTAGTTTGGATGCTTCTCCCCTGTAAATCCTGGTGTACCTGAAAAGTTGGGAAAAATCGGGCTCCAAGCCGCTCCACTCAGGGTCACATATTATTTGTGTAGGTGATTGGAGGTAGATGGATTATCCCTCTCTGCTACTCCCCCTTCCATGCCTACTATTATAGCTATACTCATAGTTACATTTCTATGCACTCCTGGAAAGAAGGTCCCCTCCCTTCTTTTTCCTAACGATCCCTCAGATTTGCACAAAACCAGAAAACTGCAGGAGGAATTTTCAATTGCCTGACTTTGTGCTTTCAAAAGCATGGTGCACACATGCCCTGTTGGTACTTAATGTGGGAATGTTGTAGATACAGTGGTGCCCCGCTAGACGAATGCCTCGCTAGACGAAAAACTCGCTAGACGAAGGCATTCATCTAGCGGAAGGCTGCCCGCAAGACGAATTTTTTTCGTCTTTTTTTTCGTCTAGCGAAAACCGCGGTTTACATTGCCGCTTCGCTAGACGAAAAAACCGCTAGACGAAAATATTCGCAGAACGAATTATTTTCGTCTAGCGGGGCACCACTGTACTAGGAGAGGATATATTGATTGAATAGTATCCTTCCTAACTCATGCTTGTGACTCAGCAGCAGAGTGCATCCCCCCAATATATAGCAGGGAGCTAGCTGGTAGATTTGTTTGAATCTCTTTACTTAAGCAATCCAATCTGGCTTTGTTCAGATTGGGTTTGGTTCCTGGTAAGTCCCCTTTTATCCCTCCCAAAAAGAATAAAAAGACACAAGAAGCTTCTTTTTAAAGTATAACAAGAAGTTTACTCACATTCAGTTCACAGTTGGATCCCTGAAGACAGGCTTTAGCTTAGAGATTACAGATACAGCGTGGCTTACATCCTTGTAAGGCAGTGCAGTCCAAGAGAAGAAATGGCATCAAGAGGAAGAAAAGTCAAAAGAGAGAGAGATGGCTGCATGACTGGGCCTTTTGTTAGGTCCGCAAGGGTCACGCTCACCTACCTCGTCACATGCAGGGGGAGGATGTGCCAGACCAGGTGTAACAGGAAGTTCAACTGGCTGGGTCAACATCCCCCTGTCTGTGTCCCCTTGGCAAACAAGGAATGTTGTATTTGACTGCTACAGAGATTACACCCCACACTTAATTGGCATCAAAGTATCAACAATCAGAAGGCAGAGACAAATGCAAAAGGGTATAATGCCTGTGGGTATAAACCATGAAAGACCAAAGTTGTTTTTCATATACAAATTCAACTATAAGCAGGTGTGGAGAAAGAGTGGATTAGTAGCTAAATAATGCTGAAATGTCAGCTAGCCCTTAATTAGATGTTTAGCACTCACAGGGAGTAATGATCGCTTCCCACATCAAATGGGGGGAGACGTTTGCGTGGTTGCGTGCAGCTCCTTGAGCTCCTAGGTGACACCTGGTAGTTTGGACTGGCTGCACCTTCCCCCAGGAGGGATACCTGGGGTCTCCGCCTACCCCAGCTAAGCGCCCAATCCTGCCTGGGGGAGGCGTTGCCAGGGGATTGGCCAGGTAAGGGGAGGGACTACCTAGCCCACACAATAGAAGGTGTAGCTTACCAGGAAGCAGCAGTCAGGCTCCAGAGCTTCTCCCACCCTCCACTCCCTCAATTAATGCTTATTTTGCAGGTTAACCTCTTCTCCACAGGTACACAGGCGCTGCTATGTCAAGGCCACTGTTAAAGGGCTGGAAAGGAATTTCCCCTGCATTGGCAGGTTTCACCTTTCCTGTAGCAATTCATCACAACTTTGGCGGTTTCAGGCCTTGGGCGGAATCCTTTAGTCATCTTCCTAAATGGGGGGGGGCGTGGGGCAGTGACTCCATGCCCCCAGTGCGGTGGCGATGACAGATTTCCCCGTTAAAAGGGTATTGGGGGGAGGCATTGACCATACGCCGAGAGGTTGTCATTGCTCTCCCCCACCAGTGGCGGCAAAACGGGGGGCGGGCTCTCTGCTTGAACATATGTTCTCCAGAGCTAGCCCAATCCCCACACATTCTGGATAACCCTGAAGTTTCCCAGATCCCCGGCTGGGGGCTGGGAAGGATAAACGCCCAATGCCTGAGCCAAGGTCTCCCTACATCTGAATCTTAATAAAGTTGTGGCCAATTTTAATCCCATAGCACGTTGTCTTGTGTCCTTATTCCGCTCAGGGGTCATCTGGGGGTTGGGGGACTCTGCCTGTGAACGCAAATGCACTTTTCTTTCTATTTCTGATATTCAGGCTCTGACAGCAAACCCCCATGCACAAGAGGGATGTGTCTGCAGACCCGGAGAAATCCCAAGGTTTGCACAAGCACAAAAAGAAAAAGGAGGGAGAAAAGTCTCATGGGCCAAACCCTTCCCCAACAACCCAGTGAAGACTGAGCATGCCCACTGGCAGCAGAACACTAGCTGACTGTTGGAGGAGAAAATGGAAAACTGGGGAGTTGGAGGGGAAGGGAAAGGAGTGCCTGGAATGCTGAACAACACCTCTCTATACAGCAAAATTTTGTTGCCGATCTCACTTTTTCTGATTTTAAAGCTGACATGCGATAACAGGAATATGCTACTTGAGCATGATGGATTCGGGCAACCATGTAAAAACAGAACCCATAAAGTATCTATTTTCCCAGATACGTTGGCAAAATTGTTAGACTTTGCTAATTTGTCCTTGAAACCAAACTGAGGAAAGTGTTATGTACCATTGGTGAGGCCATTGGCACAGCCAGCCTTCTGATGTTACTAGGCTTGTTCTTGGCTTGTTCCTTCACAATAGGTGGGGAGAAAGCCAATTTAGACACACAAGGGACAGGCTTGGCAGAGAAGGAACCCAGCTGCCAAGCTATGGATTTCTCTTTCCCAACAGTGGTACCTCCAGTTTTGCTGGTCTTTAACCTTTCTTGTTAACAGGAAGCGCAATGTGTCTCAGAGCCAACTTTGTTGCTATAATGTACTATCCTGGAAAGCATTTTCTTCTAAATTATCTCTAATGATCAAAGATCCAAATCCTACGATAACGTGACTGCATCATCTTTCAGCTGATACCCAAAGGCCAACAACTTTTCACAAACTGTTCAATACACTTGTGTCTTTTGAAGTTTCCCTAATAACTTGTTCATAATGACTGAATTGTGATCCCAGGTTGTGCTTGCAACACACAGTTTGAATTTTACTAGCTTCTCATATTTTTAAAGATGATTTCCCCCCTTGCATTATAAGGATTGGCTTTGGTATTGTAAGGCATTAAAAGCATCATTGGAGATTTCCCTCTTTCTTAATATTAAAGAGGTTGTTTTAAACCTGTTTATATGACACACATGGTGGGACGTGGGTGGCGCTGTGGTCTAAACCACAGAGCCTAGGGCTTCCCGATCAGAAGGCCGGCGGTTCGAATCCCCTCGACGGGGTGAGCTCCCGTTTCTCGGTCCCAGCTCCTGCCCACCTAGCAGTTCAAAAGCACACAGTGCAAGTAGATAAATAGGTACTGCTCTGGTGGGAAGGTAAATGACATTTCCATGTGCTGCTCTGGTTTGCCAGAAGCGGCTTAGTCATGCTGGCCACATGACCCGGAAGCTGTACGCCGGTTCCCTCGGCTAATAAAGCGAGATGAACGCCGCAACCCCAGAATTGTTCGCGACTGGACCTAATGGTCAGGGGTCCCTTTACCTTTATGACACACACAGTAGTGGCATGTGGGAGGTTGGGGGGCAGAGCTGACTTCCTGACACCATTGTCGCTGTTGCTTCTTCCAGTGGGGCTGGGGGTGGTATAGGAGCAAGGTGGGGGCTGCAAAAGTGTACCAGTAGAACTTCCACTCCCATCATGGCACTCCCATGAGTGCACCAGTTTGGCCCCCGACTGTGCTGTCATGAAGGTAAGCAGCAGGGAGGTCACTACTGGAGGGGGCATCTGTGTGACTCCACACACTCCCCTATGCCGTTTACCACAAATGATGCCACCTCATTAGGAAACTTCTAATCATTTTCAGGGCACAGCCGTCTTCTTTTGGCGTAAGCTACGTACTTGAATTCCCTGTGTACATCTTTGAAAATGCACTCATACAGTACGTGCTTTGTACACACAACAGCCGGATGCTGCTGCCCCGGCAATCTGTTCTGTGCCACTGAGTATTAGGGAAAGATTTGTTTTATACTGAAGTGAAGTCAAGTAGGTGAAAATGCTTGTGTTGGGTATGTTTGTATAAAGCCTACAATCTCTCAGCTGCAAGGGACTCTTGTATTGCTAGAGGAGGTTACAAGGGCTGGGTGTGTGCCAAGAGATAGATTTACCTCCTCGCCCCCCCCCCCCCCCGGCAGAAATGACTTTTTCTCCTCCTGTCTATTGCTATCTATCTCTGTGTTGTTATTATTTTACTTATTTCCCCCCCCCCAGAGAAAGCAGAAAGCAAAAGAGATTTCCAGGCAAGTTGCTGTATTTACATCCAGTGACATGGCAGCCAGACCATTACTTATCAACTCGCCATTAAAATTTAATAGATTAACCATCCATTATTGAAGAATTAATGTTGAGATCCAGCTGTGCTGCCCCCACTGCGGTTCACAAGTGCCTGCAAAGATCCTCTGCAGCCTATCTGGGTTCTTCAGCATCTCTGTTTTAATAAAAGAGAAGCCAGGTGCACTTTAACCCTTTACGTGTGTGTGTGTGTGTGTGTGTGTGTGTGTGTGCGTGTGTGCAGATTCACACATGCAACTCACATGAAAGATATGGAGTTCTCTCATCCATCCATATGTCTGACTGTTTGGCACAGTGGTACGGTTAGGTTTTGTGCCTAGGAAAAGAGGCTTGTGCCAGTTGGTCTGATATTTTTAACAGTCTTAGACACTGGACTTAACAGTCTTACTGTTGGATGCTCTTTATGTGAATCTTATGTGAATCTGCCCAGCCTCTAAGGCCAGCTGTTGTGCTCCTCATGTGTGGCACCATTGCCTCCTGAGACAAAGTTTAGGCTGGAACATATGGGGAGATTTCTTTTTCAAGGCACCTTTTTGGGGGTGGCTGATTTTTGTTTGTTTGTTTGTTTCACCTCTTACTTATTTTGCCAACATCTCTTGACACGTCAACCCCTCTGACTAGCCGACAATTGAACCAAAAAACTACCAACAGTATGAAGCAGGCAAAAAAGAGAGGAGCCCCAAAGCCAATTAGGGGCTTCCCCTTCAAAAAAAAAACTCCTACTCAGCTTGCACATGGGCAACTAGCCCAAGCCCACACTTCAAAGGGAGGGAGGGTGCCCTGAAAAGAAGACTGGAGCATTCGGGGAGGAGCAAGATGTGGGTGGCACTGTGGGTTAAACCACAGAGCCTAGGACTTGCTGATCAGAAGGTCGGCGGTTCGAATCCCTGCGACGGGGTGAGCTCCCGTTGCTCGGTCCCAGCTCCTGCCCACCTAGCAGTTCGAAAGCACGTCAAAGTGCAAGTAGATAAATAGGTACTGCTCTGGCGGGAAGGTAAACGGTGTTTCCATGCGCTGCTCTGGTTCACCAGAAGCGGCTTAGTCATGCTGGCCACATGACCCGGAAGCTGTACGCCGGCTCCCTTGGCCAATAACGTGAGATGAGCACCGCAACCCCAGAGTCGGACACGACTGGACCTAATGGTCAGGGGTCCCCTTAAGTCTTTAAATGCCTACTTCTCTCCCTTACATGATTGGCCCACTCCTTCACATGAGCCACCCAAAACTCCTCCCCAGGGAGAGACCAACTGATTCTTATTTCCTGAGGGAACGGGATGTGGTAAACTCACTCCCACCCAATACTGTGGGAGAGGTATTGTTTTAGCTAATTGTTTTAAAGTGTTTTGTGTCTTGCTTTGGGGGATTTACATTGGCAAAAGCGGTATATTTCTAAAATTAAAGTCAAACCATAAAACAAAACAATCATATGCACTTGTTTGGAACCCGTCCAAAATGGGAAGTGCCAGTACCCCTGACCTCAGAAGCTTTGACCCTTGACCCAAGCCCTGTGCTACACCTTGAAAGACAACCAGATGCTACCAAATGGGCATGGAGCTCAGATTCCGTGCCAGTTCCATTCCTGTGCAAGCCCAAACATTGTTGTTGTTGATGACAAATTGATAGGAAGAAAGAATTCTTCTCCCACTTCATGCCCTAATTTAATTAACCATCATTTTAAAGACTATAAGCCATGATTTATATTAAAAGGTAGACACTTTGTTGCATTTATATAATTTTGCCAAGACTAAAATTATGTGATCTAAGTTAGTTTTGTTTGGCAGCTTTCATGTGAAAGGAAGTGTGTGGGTAAATGTTTGTTTTGATGGCATCTTGTTTAAACATGTCAACATAACTATAGGTTTTAATCACTATCAGAAAAATTAGCTGTCAGAAAGTAATTTTACTGTTGAGCACATGGCCTGGGGTACAGTCCCTTTGTAGCTGAATTGTTTTCAGGCAATGTTGAAAGAATTCAGATAATTCTCCTTCTTTATCTTTTAATGGGCATCTCTGTTCTTAAATATTGTGCAGCAGGAATCAGAAACAGCATTCTGTGTCTAAGGCATTCATATAAGAACAGTAAGTTCCCAGGTGCACCTACCACAACACAACAATGACACATGTGAGCCAGATGCTGTGTAGAAATATCTTCGCAGAAGCTTACGAAAAGTTTGGCCTGTCACTTAACATCCAAAAAAACCAAAGTGCTGCACCAACAAGTACAAAATAACCCCTCTGCAGTGCCACAAATCCAACTCAATGGTGTAACATTGGAAAATGTCAATCACTTCTCCTACCTAGGCAGTTATCTTTCCACAAGGGTCAACATTGATGCCGAAATCCAGCATCGCCTGAGCTCTGTGAGTGTGGCTTTCTCCCGATTGAAGTGCAGAGTGTTTGAGGACTGGGACATTCGCAGGGAAACCAAAATGCTTGTTTACAAAGCTATTGTACTACCAACCTTACTGTATGCTTGTGAAACATGGACCACTTACAAACGCCATCTCCAACGAAAGATTCCATCAACGGTGTCTCTGAAAAATCTTACACATCACTTGGGAAGACAGGTGAACTAATATCCGTGTACTGGATGAAGCAAAGATCACCAGTGTTGAAGCAATGATTCTTCAACATCAACTTCGTTGGACTGGTCATGTTGTGTGGATGCCTGATTATCGTCTTCCAAAGCAACTACTCTATTCCAAACTTAAAAATGGAAAGCGTAATGCTGGTGGTCAACAAAAGAGGTTTAAAGACTGTCTCAAGGCAAATCTTTAAAAATGTAGTATAAACACCAACAACTGGGAAACACTGGCCTGTGAGCTCTCCAGTTGGAGAACAGCCTTTACCAAGGAGAATGGTACAGAAAAAGGCTGTTCCTAAGACATAACAGGTCCAAGACTGTTCAGGGCTTTAAAGACCAGTGCCTTGAATTGAGTCTGAATGCTATTTGGTAGACAGTGCAAATCATGTAGAACTGGTATGATAGAATCAAGTCACTACAATGGCTCTCAGTATATTGAATGTACACAAGTCAACCATTTCCCGTTGCTCCTCACTTAGCATCATGTCCTATACAGCCTTCTGTTCTCTTAAACTTCCAGGGAACTGTATGCATGTGTCGGACAATGCAGGGGATAAAATCAGATCTTAAGGGATGCAGAAGTTTGTGTTCACCACAATGCGACTTCAACCTTGCAAATCAACATCAGATCACCAACTGATAGCTCCAATTGCAGCATCAGTGCCCCTGAGCTGGAGTGGCCTCTAGTCCATCATATCAAATGATGCCATAAGGTCCAAAATGACCAGCTGTCCTCGATGTAATATCATCGGTAGATCATTCATCACCCTGACAGGCCTTAGTCTTTACCCCATAGGAAAGCGGAAACCCAGCTGTATTGCTATGGCCATTCCAATTATCTTTCCTATAAATAGGAGATTAAAAACCAAGTGATGGCTGGCAAGTATTCTGGTATCAAGGGATGCTTTCTGCAGAAGGACATGTACCTCTGAACACCCATGGCTAGCTGGCACCCTTTCTCCACGAATGAGGGATTCACTGTCCTAAGTATTTTAAGTACCTCTGACCTTCATTGAGAAGATAGTCATGGATCACAGGTGCAAATGGTGGGTTTAAGCACAGAACAGCTGCTCTAGTCCCCTGGTCATTTTGGTTGTCACTTTCTGCAGCATTTTCAGCTCTGCAATATCCTTTTTGAGATACAGCAACCAGAACTGAACACATTTATTCCAAGTGCAGTCACAAACACAGATTTGTATTTTGACATTGGCTGTTTTAGTCTCGAGCTGTTTCCTAATCATTCCTGTCATGGAAGACTTAGAGAGGACACCAGTCAAGAGACTAGACAATATTTTCTTTTTGTCTTTCTTAAACAAGAACAGAACAGTGAGAGGAAACAATTAAGTCCAGTGACACTTAGTGACTAAGTGATGCAATGACACAATCCATACAATCCCAAACATAGAATCCACCATTCTTTACAGCTCTTGGGTGCCGAGTCAATGTTTTCATACTGCTATTCGCCAAGATCCCAATATGTCATCCTGTTCAGACTACCACCATCCAGCAGTGTATACGTGAAGTCTGGATATTTTGTGGCGATGTGCAGCTACTTACACTTAACTGCATTTATTGTCCATTCACCAGTTTGGAGAGATGCTTTTGGATTTCTTCATCACCCTGAACAATTTGGTTATCAACAAACTTGGCCACTTCACTGCTCACTTCTAATTCCAGATCATTTATGAACAAGTTAAGGGGTGATATGATAGCCATGTTCAAATATATAAAAGGATGTCATATAGAGGAGGGAGAAAGGTTGTTTTCTGCTGCTCCAGAGAAGCGGACACGGAGCAATGGATTCAAACTACAAGAAAGAAGATTCCACCTAAACATTAGGAAGAACTTCCTGACAGTAAGAGCTGTTCGACAGTGGAATTTGCTGCCAAGGAGTGTGGTGGAGTCTCCTTCTTTGGAGGTCTTTAAGCGGAGGCTTGACAGCCATCTGTCAGGAATGCTTTGATGGTGTTTCCTGCTTGGCAGGGGGTTGGACTGGATGGCCCTTGTGGTCTCTTCCAACTCTATGATTCTATGATTCTAAGTTTAAAAGCACCATTCTGACAAAGATCCTTGGGAGGCTCCACTTCTTTCATTATCCCATTTGTGAAAATGAGCCCATTTATTCCTACTCCCTGCTTCCTGTCCTTTAATCAGTTATTGATCCATAAAAGGACTTTTCTTCTTATCCCATGATTGCTAGGTTTACACAGGAGCCTTTGCTGAGGGTCAAATAATTTTTTAAAAGTCCAGTAACATAATGTCTACCAGATAACCCATATCTGCATGCTTATTAACATTCCCAAGGAACTCTGAAAAGGTTGGTGAGGCAAAACTTACCATTTCAGGGGAGTTTTTATTTTTCTATGCATCGAGAGCCCTCAGCTCCACCTGTCTGGCTGGCCATGTGCACAGAACAGACAGCTTTTCAGAAAACCTGAATTTTAACTTCCTCCCCAGCAACTTAAATTTTGGTGACAGGACTGCACAATGACATTGACCCATGTTATTACTGCTGACATACATGGCAGCCGCTGATTCCCCCCAAGTGCGATCTACCAGTCTATCTGGATGAAACATGGCACCTGCTGTTTTTTGTACCAGGTAGGCAAGACACCACATGAGCTAGATGCCTTTCTCCCTGTGTTTCCAAAGATCAAACTAGGAGGTGTGAGAGGATATCAGTTTGTTGACCAAGGAATGGATGCCTTCTAAGTGACCATTTTCGTTCTTAGAGTGATGTCTTCCTTCCCCAAGGCCACTATTTTCCATGGCACCAGAGACATTGCCCTGGGAGTGGGGGCTCTTTTATCTCTTGTCCACCAGACCCTCTGCCTCTCTGCACTTCTCCATGTGAGCTGGGAACAAACAAGGGAACAAACTTGTTTCCTAAAACCCCAGAGCTCATTACACTGATCCATTACTTTTTCCAGGAGTGAGACAGATATCCAGGTAACACTTTGTGCTGTGCACTGAGTGGCCCCCAAACTCCTTTTGGATTTCTCTTTCTTTGATTCATTGCTGGTTTTTGTTTGCTTGTTGGGTTTGCTTTCTTGGAAAGATGGGTTTTTATAATACAAAAAGGAGGGAGGTTTGCTTACTATGACTGCCTTTGCCCTGTTGATAAACTCGCAGAGGTGTTTAACTCCTTGCCTACTCAGTTCTTCATTTTGTTGCCTTGTCAGTGGAGCTGAGACACTTTGTCAGCCAGGGCTCCCCTCATGCTCCTAGAGTGCAACATTCTTCATTAGGAGGGGGGACACCAAAGAGTACCCAAATCATGTAGAGAGGAGAGTCCTTGGAGCATATTTCATGAGGTTAAAAAGAACTTGACAATTGCCTTAATTACAAGAAATTCTTGTACAAAGCTACACATGTACAAATTGGTTCCAGGGAGATAATATTTCAAACTATGGTTCACACAGAACTAATGTAAACATGCTTGTGAACAAGATCTAAGGCACGTTCCATCTACAAACACATAGTGAGTCACTGTGCAGCTGCTTTGGGGGGGGGGAAGAGTGAGTGGGTTTATCAAGCCTAAACATGCTTTCCAATCTAGTTTCACTTGTGTCTAATGGTTACATTTCCCCACTGATCTGTTCCCTGTCTAAAGGGGGGGGGGCAACTTGCCAGAGAAACATGTAAATCACACGACTTTCAGTTAGCCTCATATCTTAGGAATTTGTCCGTACCCACCTATCGGCGTTTATTTACCAAAGCTAGATTAAATGTATTTCCATCGGAAGTTCTAATTGGTAGACTGAGACGCATCCCCTACCAGAACAGCTTTTGTTTATGTTCTCAGGACGTCGATTGCATGAACCATATCCTACTGCATTGTGGGCAGTAGGAGCAAGCAAGGGATCAACTGATCAAATCCTTACTAGCAAATTTTCCGGGAAAATCTGAAGCCTCCCATATTAAATACCTTCTGGAGCAGAGGTCTCCAAACAAAGGCCCACGGTGACCCCCACCTGCTGCCGCCGCCCACTCTTACCGGCGTGGCGTGGCAACGGCACGGTGTGGCTTCCCAGTTCTGAGTCGGAGGAGCACCGGAAATAGCTTGTGCGCATGTGCAAGCATTATTTCTGGTGCACATCCGGGTCGGAGGATGCCAGTGCACATGCGCACAAGCTACTTCCGGTGCTCCTCCAACCTGGAAGTGTGCCAGAAATAGCATGTGCGCATGCGTATGGGTGTGTGCTCCCCCGCTCTCCAGCCTGCCGTGTGATTGGCGCTGAAGACACCCGTCCGAGGCTTGGTAAGTTTGCTGACCCCTGTTCTGGAGGATAGGCCAAATGATATTACACTGACCGTGGCAACGTTTCTTTTGGAGGTCACAAGAAACGAAGACCATCATGCTCTAGACATAACAAAATGACTACCTCGGTCTCTTTCGCCTGTTGTTTGGTTGTCTTAACTGTATCTTGTTTTGAAGCTGTTCTGTGGGTCTATGGACCGCAATACGCACACACACACGTAAATAAATGGTTTTGTTGTTGTTGTTCAGTCATTCAGTCGTGTCCGACTCTTCGTGACCCCATGGACCAGAGCATGCCAGGCACGCCTATCTTTCACTGCCTCGAGCAGTTAAATAAATGGTACCTCAACTAAATAAATCCCATCTCTCAAAGTATATTTATTTGATCCCCCCCAACATAAGCTGTTTATATGCTTTCCCCTAAGTTTTGCCTCACCCATTTCCCCAAGGAGCTCCTTTGGTGACATCCATTGTATCTCATGTGATTATTACTCGGATCATCTATCTATAGCCAACTCAATATACAACTGCTTGATTCTGGTGGCTTCCTGGACCATCTCCATGGATTCAGAGTTGGTGACACTGTGTGACAATGATTCCACTCGTACCTGTGGAGTCCAGTTCAGAGAATAGCATTGGAGGATTATGCACTTGCCCCCAGTTGTGTGAGTTCAACTGAGATTGAATTGTGACATGTCAGAGATTCTGTGGGTGAGCAGACTGGGAGTTCAGAAATTTATCAGCTCCGGATACAATCCCACATAACTGTTAGGAGTAGAGCAGAAAGCTTTAAAGTGAAAAGAAAATCGAATATTACCCAGTTCACTTTTACAAGTAACTTGAAAGATGTAAGTTTTGAACAGGTAGAAATGAAATCCTGAGCCGCAACATGTAAACTGTGCACAGCCTGTAAATGGAAACTGTTCAGTTGTTGATATTTTTTGTCTGTTTCAGATGAATCCTTAAATGCTATTTATTACAGGTTAATTAAAAGACCATTGATTATTTGAAACCATTTACTGAATGCAGGCAAGTGCATAGCTAATCTATTTCTATTACACAGTTGTTACACCTCAGTAATTATATCTTTAAAATACAGTTTATGTTTAATTAGCAGAACAGTAGCTTACCCTTTAAAACCAAATTTGGTCTTTACTGTGCGATTCACATCATTAAAGTGTTAAGCAAACATGAATGCATGTAATGTACATTATTTCAGATTTCGGTAGCCCCACGTTAAATGGGAAAGAGAGAGAGAAGAAAAATATGTAGATATGTTTGTCAAACTTCTTAATCCAGATCGATTGAGGAGTGGCACTGCTTATCAGGGGTGTTTTCAAGTGCTAAAGTTAGTGGAGGGTTGACAGAGAAAGCAAGAAATAAAGCAGAGGGCTGACTAGATACAAGATTTGCAGGACTCTGGACAGCTCCCAATCAGACAATTTGTTCCATCAACAAAATAAAATAAAATAATCCTTCCAGTAGCACCTTAGAGACCAACTAAGTTTGTTCTTGGTATGAGCTATACCAAGAACAAACTTAGTTGGTCTCTAAGGTGCTTCTGGAAGGAATTGTTTATTTTGTTTCGTTTTGACTATGGCAGACCATACCTGTAACTGTTCCATCAACCTCATTAATGGAACTGAGCCATATATAGTGGTCCAGCCCCTGGAAATAGCCTCTGTCTCATTAATGGAACTCTCTCTTAGTGATGAGCATATACGCCTCTGTCACAGGTGAAACTCGAAAAATTAGAATATCGTGGAAAGGTTCATTTCTTTCAGTAATTCAACTTAAAAGGTGAAACTAATATATGAGATAGACTCATGACATGCAAAGCGAGATATGTCAAGCCTTTTATTTGTTATAATTGTGATGATTATGGCGTACAGCTGATGAGAACCCCAAATTAACAATTTCAACTTTGGGGTTTTCATCAGCTGCGCCATAATGCGCCATATTATAATCAAATGCTTGACATATTCTAACGCTTTGCATGTCATGAGTCTATCTGACATATATTAAACTCCAGTAGCTAATGAAAACAATTGCATGAGTTATCTCATATATTAAACTCCAGTACTTTTCAATTGCTTACGATAAATGGTCTTTTCCACGATAATCTAATTTTTCGAGTTTCACCTGTATTTTACAGCATCTGCTTGAAATCTGTATTGTCATGTTTTGGTTATGACACATGACCCTTCTCCATATAGGAGTCCAAGTTTCTAGTTTGTTTTCTAAATTATTTATTTAAATGATTTATCTCATAGCAATAAGTTAACAAGCCAAAACAATCAAAATAATTATCTTGCAATAGAATAAACCTTGCGCCTTACAGTCTCATGCGGTTTAGTTCTGCTCCAATATGTGCTGAAATGGCAGTATTCTTCCCAAAGCTGCAAGTTGTAGAATGTCCATCCCTCTATCCATGGAAGCTATTGGTGTTTTAAAAGTAAAATATGTGAAAAAATAAATAAATTGCTAATAAATTTCAGCTATTTTCCCAATGAGTTATCCTAAAGGAAGGATTATCAGATCTAATGGAATTTTTAATTCAATGGCATTGGATACTATTTTGAAATATCCAAAAATGGATTTTTCTATTTCTAAATATGTCTAATGGATTTTTCTCTAAATATGTCTAAAATCAGCATCTACTTGATTGTATCTCCAAATGGTATTAATATGTTTATTTATTTATTTATTGAATTTATATACTGCCCTATACCTGGAAGTTTCAGGGTGGTTCACAAACAAAATAAAAACATAAAAACACAAAATCTATAATCAAAGTAAAAACAACAGCCCAATACCCCCCAAGCCACATTTTAAAAGAACATAGGATGTCAATAAAAGTCACTCAAAGGCCTGGTTTAAAAGGAATGTTTTTGCCTGGTGCTTAAAGATGTATAATGAAGGCTCCAGGCGAACTTCCCTGGGGAGAGCATTCCACAGATGGGGAGCCACTGCAGAGAAGGCTCGTTCTCATGTTGCCATCCTCTGGACCGCTCAAGGAGAAGGCACACAAAGGGGGGCCTCAGAAGATGATCTCAGGGTCCAGATAGGTTCATATAGAAAGTAGCGGTCCTTGAGGTATTGTGGTCCTGAGCCGTTTAACATATGTTCCTTATGTTTATATATTTGTAACCAGAATGACATATCATTGAAACTGATATGCAGTAGATATAGATACTGTTGTGCAAGTGGGATTTGTTCTGCTCATGCGGTTATTTAGTTGAACGTTGACATTAAAGTCAAGCTCAACTTGGGCCATCCAGCAGCATTTTCAAAAGCTTCCTGGAATCAATCTGCTTGACCTTGGTGGTGAAAAAGATACCAGGCTGAAACATCATGTTCTTCTTAGAGCATAAAATTTCATATGGAGGTCAATTAAAGGTGATATCTCTCAACTACTGATATATCTCAACTGCTAATTTAAGATGCCACATGGGAAGGAGCACATTCTAAACTAAAGTGTGTTGAATTCAGACTGTGTAGGACTGAAAGGTAATAAGGATCCATTGCAGATTCCATAAAACAAATGTTCTCCACAGCCTGGTCTTGCCAAAAGACAAGCTGTATTGTTTTAGCTTGAGAAGTGATATCAAGGGCAGCCCCATGTGATGCATATTGCAGTAGTCTTACCAAGAGGTTACTAGTGCATGGATGTTAAAAGATCTGTTGAAGTCATGGCCCTAAAAAATGTTCCTTTTCTTCTAACAGAGTGTTCTGAATTACCAACTCTACGAGCACTCAAGCTTTGTTTCCAGAAAGCTCAGATATTCTTCAGTCAAGTGCAATGGCAATAGATTTACAAGGGATGAAGGGACAAATGCATGGCTTGTACCTGTGGTGCTGACAGCTGAGGTGACACACATGTGGCTCAACCATCGCATTTGAAAACGCTCCTTAAAATGGTTGTGTAGTACAGGATTTCCATTTTACATTTGGCTGCATAAATCACCAAGGGTCTTGCTTATGTCAGGCTTCAATTCATAAGGAAATTTGCACAGGGTAGCAGTCAACACCTAGAGAGCCGGGCAGGTCAGGCTGGCAAAAAACAAACAAACCAGAGTTAATTGAAAGCATCACGTAATAATGACATTTTGTTGTCACTGAAATGAAAAGGTGTCAACAGTCAATGAAAGCCAAAGATCCTCCTTTTAAATGCTGTAATTAGTTGTGAAACAAGAACATACCTTCATCGGGGCTTTTATCTTGCTTGGCATCTGCGCTGGAGTGCTGCTACTAACTGATAAGGTATTTTGTGATCACGATGACATGGCTGATCTGTACATCATGTAGCTTTGTGCATGTCAAGACTTTGAAAGTGGAGGCTGAACTGTGCATTGCAGGGATTGCTTGCAATATTATATTTGTTTGTGTGTTGTTGACAGGGCCGGATTTAGGTTTGATGAGACCCTAAGCTACTGAAGGTAATGGGGCCCTTTATATGTCCAGCTGTCCTTTGTCAACAACAAATTGTCGCTGTTTTTTGTGTTGAATATATGCTATATGGTAATTTATGGACCTAATAGGTATCTAAAGCCATTTGCCACTGTTGCTGTATGTAGGTTTTATGTTATTTGTTTTTTAATCTCATATTTTGGAAATGTACATCCAGGTTTTTTCCCTTCAAATTTTTTTGGGGCCCCCAAGAGAATGGGGTCCTAAGCTATAGCTTGTTTAGTTTATACCTGTACGTAAATCCAGCACTGGTTGTTGAGTCTGGTACACCCAGCGATCTGTGGAGCTCAAGGGCTAGTGCTGTATCTTTCCAACAATTGCTCTGGTAACTCTGAGGAGTAGTGTCAAGGAACTTGAAGCCCATTCATATTTTATTTATTTTATTTATTTATTTATTTATTTATTTAATTCGTTTCTATTATTTGTAGGCTATCCCATAGAAAGAGGTTCTCTGAGCAGTTAGCGGTTGTTGTTTTTTAATGCAACACTGCAAAACATGCAACGCAGCATTAGAATAGCACAATCTTATACTTGCCTACTCAGAAGTACATCCCACTGAGTTCAATGGGAATTACTCCCAGGTAAGTGGGCATATGATTGTGCTTTACTTCACCAACTCTCATCCGCTCCAAAACAGGGCCATGTGTTCTCTGCCTTAGCTGGTCAATATTGCGGTTGTTTCAACCACTTGCAACAGGGCCTATTCAGGGAACAGGGTGACTGTGGCTTGTAGCTGGTGGTTTGTGACCTGTTGTTCCACTTAGCCACAAAGGGAACATAGGATGGAGCACTCCGGATTGTTCCTGCAACATTGGAATGGGCTCCGCAAAATAAGACATGAATTAGTCAGCAGGATAGTTTGTAAAATTCATGGAAATTAGCAACTATGAAAATAGTCCAGTCCATGCCCGTCTTACCCATAGAGGCTAGTGGTGTGGGGTGCCAGGGTGCCAAGTTCTGGAGGACGCCAGGCGAGAATCTGGGGGACACTGCCCAAAAAAGATAGAAAATTCTTTTTGTATGCCACAACAGCTGCGAGAATACTGCTTGCCAAAAATTGGAAAATGCAGGATATACCAAAGATAGAAGAATGGCAAATTAAGATGATGGAATATATGGAACTGGCCAAAATGACTGGATGAATCCATGACCAGAAGGAGGAGACGATAGAGCAAGATTGGAGCAATTTTAAAGTGTATTTAAAAAAATATTGTAATATTTGTTAAAGAGGAAAGTTTTTGGAAGAAATTGAGGCTTAGGTGTGTATTTAGAATTGGAATTAATCAGAAATTAGATAGTAAAGTTAGATAAGGATAGAGAAAGAATGTAAATTAGAGGATTATAAATAAGAATGTTTAAAATGATTTGGAAGACTGCTAAAGATGTATTATAATGAAATCAGCAAAGAGGGATTAGAGGAAGTCATGAAACAAAGTGAGAAAGAATAAGAAAGTTTTTATATATGTTTTTAGTAATAAGAAGTATTTTTTCTTGTTATAGAAAATAAGTTTTAATTGTTTCAATATGTGAAAATCAATAAAAAAAGTTATTGAAAAAAGAAAAGAAAAAGAGAATCTGGGAAACACTGAACGAGCGTGCTGAGTGAGCAAGGTGCGTGTGCCAGTGCGCCGCTCCTGCTGAGCCTCGGCTTGGTTTTTTCCCTTTTAGCCTGAAGGCGCCAAATTCTGCGGGGCGCCAGAAGGCTAAAACAGGGAAAACCGAGCCAACGCTCAACGGGAGTGGCACACGCACCTTCACTCACTTGGCGCAGGCCCGCTCGCTCGGAGTGCTGCTTGCCATGGCCACCGCGGCACGAAGTGGCCAGCTGAGCCGGGAGGCGCCGTGTCCACCCACCGCATCTTCCCCGCCAGAGGAGCCACCCTCCAGCCACTACCCCAAAACCCTAAAAAAGGTCGACAACTCTGGGAAGGGGAACCCAGAGGGATATTGGCAGCACGGCACTGGATATGCTTAAGACCGCCCTGGTCCGGTCAGAATCAGAGAAGGTCATCGAGGAAATAATACAGGTGGTACCTCTGGTTACGAACTTAATCCGTTCCGGAGGTCCGTTCTTAAGCTGAAACCGTTCTTAACATGAGGCGTGCTTTCGCTAATGGGGCCTCCCGCTTCTGCTGTGCTGCCAGCGTGCAACTTCCGCTCACATCCCGGGGCAAAATTCGCAACAAGGGGCATCTACTTCCGGGTTAGCAGAGCTCTTTCCCCTAGGCATTCGTAAGGAGGACAGTACGTAAGATGAGGTTCCACTGTACTTTACAACTAAAATGGACTACATGTGTTAATTATAGGGGCGGGGGGGGGTAACCATTCTGTTAAAAGAATAAACTTCTATTTTGTCTCCCCTGTGCTATTTTTTTACAGCAGGATTCTTCCTCAACATGCAGAATATGAAACATATTTATTTCTATGTATTAGTATTTTTGTTAGTAATCTTTGATGAATAATGTGCTGGCAATGTTTCTATATTTTAATGGTGCTATAATTTCATGTTTATGTCCTCATCTTTGATGATACAATGAATTTTTAAATGGTAAAATCCAAACATAGTTAATAATAATAATAATAATAATAATAATAATAATAATAATAATAATATAGCATTGCCAGTTCGTAGACTGCCAATAAAATATCGGGGGGGGGGAGAACATTTCAGAACTAAACTGCATTTTTAATTGCATTCCATTAAGATATAAAAAAGTGAATTTTATTTTTGAAGGCATGTAAATTGTTAATAAACTAATCCCACAATTAACTAATGGTCAATTTTTACTGATTTTTCTTGCTTTCAGTAGTTCTTCATGGTTCATAAAGCATTACTCAACACAAGTGAGTAAGACCTTTTATAAATAACTTGAAAATGAAATTTGGTTGATGCTTGACACCGGGAACATCTATCAAATTACATAGAAGCCAAAATGTTCCAGAGGAAACATCACTATCGCCTGGATGACATTACATTTGCTAGTATGAAATTTGTGTGATTGCAATTCACGGTCCTCCTCCAAAGCTAAATACAAACCTGTCAAGACGGCTTTTAAGATGATTGTTCTTGGCAGTGACATGGTGCAAGAGTTTCTATTAGTTAATTGCTACGTACTTCAAAGCCAGCAACACATTAGGAAAAGGGTGGGGGGCAATTGTTGGTTTGTTTCAAGGACAGACTATATATATATATATATATATATATATATATATATATATATATCCAACAGATGTTAAGATATGTTTAGAAATCAAAATGGGAATGCTATGTGTTACAAATTAAGGGGAAAGCAGAGATTTTCTGAGGCATCCCTAGAACGATTCATACTTGATGGTGGGGGACTCTACACACTTTTGAGTGAACCCACCGTGGGTATGAAGTGATGTCTTCACATAAGCATATACTGAGAGCCAGTGTGGTGTAGTGGTTAAGAGTGGTGGGCTTATAATCTGGTGAACCGGGTTCGATTCCCCGCTCCTCCACATGCAGCTGCTGGGTGACCTTGGGCTAGTCACACTTCTCTGAAGTCTCTCAGCCCTCACTCACCTCACAGAGTGTTTGTTGTGGGGGAGGAAGGGAAAGGAGATGGTTAGACGCTTTGAGACTCCTTAGGGTAGTGATAAAGCTGGATATCAAATCCAAACTCTCCTTCTTCTTCTTCTTCTTCTTCTTCTTCTTCTTCTTCTTCTTCTTCTTCTTCTTCTGTTGTAGCAGCAGCAGTACTACTAGGCTCATGGAAAGTGCCTGCAACTGATTTTGGGGAGTCCTCTGCTCTGACCTCAGGTTCAGAAAATGGTGAGGAGCTGCCACAGGGAAGTGGGCCTAGGAAACCAGTTTACTACAGCCCTTTCCACATGCTTTACTCTGGATCCAACCTGTCGTGTTTTGTTGTTGTTGTTGTTGTTGTTGTTGTTGTTCAGTCGTTCACTCGTGTCCGACTCTTTGTGACCCCATGGACCCCATGGTCGTGTTTTGTATCCGAGTATAAAAATAAGGAGCCAGTGCGCTCGGTCGATTGCACCACGTGGCTCCAACGTGAGAGCAGCTCTCAGCCCACAGAGTGTGGGAGCTCAGCCTCGGGGTCTCCAACACAAACACAATAGAGCAGAGAGATGTGACAGACAACTAAATCCCCTCCTGGAATGGTTAAAAAAAAAAACATGGTGGGGATTTCTTTTTAAAAAGAAAAAGAAAAAAGGAAGGAAATGAAATCTCCATGTAAGAAGAAAAAAAATCCTGCTTGGTTCTGTGTGGAATCTTAGGAGATAAGAAAATGGATCATTGTTTGGTTTTGGAGTGCTTGTAATAGCAAATAAGCTGGCAGAGTGCCTCTGTGCCACTGCTTTCCCCCCCTCTTCCCCAGGCTTTCTGATGCCTTTCCCGTTTGGATCTCCTGCTTAGATAAAACAGATGACTTTCTGGGCCTGCTTCTGCTAACAGCAGGCAGGAGCGCTGGTGACTGATTGGTTGAAACATGAGGATTAATGGGTATTTATATTTCATTAAATTTTATGCTCACTGGAGAATAATGTATCACTCGCAGATATTGAAACATATGTCAACCCTATCCACTTACATATAAT
This sequence comes from Lacerta viridis, assembly GCA_900245905.1. Taxonomy (NCBI): domain Eukaryota; kingdom Metazoa; phylum Chordata; class Lepidosauria; order Squamata; family Lacertidae; genus Lacerta; species Lacerta viridis. The sequence continues at coordinate 495,865 of OFHU01003807.1, forward strand.
TCAATTTGACTTAAATGCATTGATCAAATTTTATTAAAGTCCAATATATCTTCCAAAAAGGCCCACTAACACAATATCGCTGCTTCGTATTCATCAGATAAAAGGAGGCAATTGGGTTGTAATTCTATTTATACCTTTTTTTTTTCGAGGAAAAGGGGGCGATTATTGGGTGAGGAATAAACATTACAAGGTGACTGCCGGTGGCTGAAGGATTTAGGATGGGGATTATTAAGAGATTTTGCAACTTGCCCTTCTGTTTAGTAAGTTTAGTTGGGATTATCCTTGTGGGAAAGAGCGGTGTGGAAGGGGGTAGATACTACATGGGATGGGGGGGGGACCCAATGTTTCTTTTCTCAGAAGGGAAAGGGAACAGAATTATTGTCATGGGAATTTTGAAAGGAGAGCTTTGGCAACAGACTAAAAATGGGGAAACTCTCTCAATGCATGAATCCTGTAGATCTGAGAAGTATTTGCTCCCCAGACAGCACATTTTTTTGTGAATTTAGTGCCAACTACCATCCAGCGGTTCGAATCCCTGCCACGGGGTGAGCTCCCGTTGCTCGGTCCCAGCTCCTGCCCACCTAGCAGTTCGAAAGCACGTCAAAGTGCAAGTAGATAAATAGGGACCGCTCCAGCGGGAAGGTAAACGGCGTTTCCGTGCGCTGCTCTGGTTCACCAGAAGCGGCTTTGTCATGCTGGCCACATGACCCGGAAGCTGTCTGCGGACAAACGCCGGCTCCCTTGGCCTATAGAGCGAGATGAGCACCGCAACCCCAGAGTCGGACACGACTGGACCTGATGGTCAGGGGCCCCATTACCTTTACCTTTACCTTTACCTTTACCATCCAGATATTCAATGGATATTTGCTGAATATATTAGATCTCTATATGACTTCCAGTCGTACCAACAGAGATCTCAATATTAATATGTGATAACTAATATTTAATATTTGACAGCATTTGGAAGTTGGTGTGCAATAGTATTCACTACCGGCAGTTGATTTGCAATGATATATTACAGTGGTTTTCAAACTTCCCGTCTTCAGGCAATGTTTCCCAGCACTGACTTTTCTGCCCAGACATTTACCTGAAGCCGTGGGACTCCTTCATCCCTGACCATTGGCCACGATGCCTGGAGCTTAAAGGAGCTGGGGACCAATATTTGGAGGGCACCACATTGGCAACCCCTGATTTGTGGAAAACTTTGGGGAAAGCAACTCAGATTGGAACAGGGAGTTAGTGGACTTTCATCTCTACAAAATGGCTTCCCACCCTAACCCCATGGCATGTTATTTCTACGGATCCTAGATCAGGCCTGTCCCAGTGGCACCATTAAAAAAGGAGAGAGCAGCGCATCACTCCCTGTTCTCCATAGAAATTTCCTCTGAGCCCAGTCAGAAGTTAGCACAGAGAGGCAAGAAGACGCCTTAGCTTACTTTTACTCTACTGCTCTTTAGCTAGCGTCAGTTCCACTTGAAGCATCCTTTCAGGATCCCCTTGTCTGAAATCTACGGCTAGGCTAAGCAAACTACTTCTACAATGCCACTTCTCTGGCTGTTACAGGGACAAAGAATCTGGATATTTAGATCCGATGGTATCTAATAGGAAGCCTATCAATCTTTTATAGTAAGAGAATACATAAATTATAAACAAATATGTCCTTTGGTCTAGTCGAACAGCATAATGATCAAAGACACACAATAGAAATGTATTTGCTTCTACAGTATGCTTTATTCCCTGAGCTCCCAGTCTGCGGTGATGGACAGGCAGCGAGCTGTCAGTTTTTGTTCCATCTGTCACACTACACGTACCTCCTGTTGTTTTAAGTAATCAATATGGGGGCTGAAATCACCTACCGCTACCTCTGTTACCTCCTATTTTGTCCACTCATAAATTATGAATCCCTGCACAACATCAAGTCTACAATTTCGATTGCATTTGCTAATCATTGATCAATAATTCAAAAGCCTCTTCTTCTTCAAGGGTCCCTCGTTTCCTGGAACATATGGCACAAGGCTGACAATGTTCGCAAGACTATTCCCTTACACAGAAAGCACCATTTTTTTTTAGGAGAAACAAAACAAAACAAAAAAGTTGTTCAAAGTTTCTTTGTTTTTCTTCTCTCTCTCTCTCTCTCTCTCTCCCTCTACCTCCTTTTTCTTTTTATGAATCAGGCTTTGTACCCCCCCCATCTCCACTCTTGTTTTCTATATTTAATGAGTACACAAGCAGAGCACCTACAGAGAAATGTACTTGGTGGATGTAACTTACAATTGTATAGTGTGGACAGACATGGCACTTAGCAAAACAGTCTACCTCCTGTTTTTTCATCAACCGTTATTTTGATGGGTATATTGTTCATGCAATGCATATGTCTTTTTACCCAACCCCAGTGCCTGTCTTGCTTGCTTTCCCCCTTATGCGCTTATGCATACATTTAATCAAAAGAGTTTTCTTCTTGGACTTTGTGCATTGTGCTTTTATGTATGTGTGTTTCATAATGTGTGTGTGTGTGTGTGTGTGTGTGTTTGCCTGCAGTGCTACAGTTTAATACAAAACATTTAGTAAACGCCCAACACACATCAGTGCATGCTGACTATTCTCAGACAGGTTTTGTGTATGTCTGAACATAAACACACACCAATGTGTGTTTAGGTGACTTTCAACATTCAGACATTTGGAATATTTAGGTGACTTTCAACATTCGGACATTTGGAACTGCCACCGTTCAGATGTGAATGTCAGTTAAAAATATATAAATAAAATTGAACATTCACTCAATTATCTACCTACCTATTCACACACGCATACATGTATATTTCAAGTAACACAGTTAAGGGTTGAAAAGAAGTCAGCAGCTAACTGTTCTTGGATTTTCAGGCAGACTGAATTGGAAAGCATAATGATAGCAGCCCAACTAACTGGAGGGTTTGCTGCTTCTTTGTCTAAGATTGTTTTATTAGCTATTATACTACTATAGTATGATCATGAATAATAAATGCCATTATACAGAAGAGTTCTGATTTCATCTCCACAGAGTCCTCTTAAACAGCCCGATTGTGCAAATGTTAATATATTAGCATACCTGCGCTCAGTGCGTATGTTCAGTGTACAACTTTAGTAAGAAAAGAAAAGTAGGCTGAAACCATTAAAAGATCACCTTTCATCTAACGCTATGTGTTGTTTGAAATTCGTTTTGACAATATAATGTACAAATCCTTGGAACAGCTCAGTTGGCCGAGCATGAGACTCTTGAGCTCAGTGTTGTGGGGTCATGCTACACTTTGGGCAAAAGATTCCTGCATTGCAGGGGATTGGATTGGATCGCCATTATGGTCCCTTCCAACTCCACAATTCTACATTCTATGATTCCATAAAATGAAATCAGGACCCTCGTACTTACAGGACCACCTCTCCTGGTATGTCCCGTTGCTGCATTTTATGTTGTATTTTATGCTGTTTTATGCTGTTTTTAAGTTGCATTTTAATCAATGTTTTATATTTGCTGTTAGCCGCCCTGAGCCCAGTTTTTAAACCAGGAAGGGGGGTATAAATAAATAAATAAATAAATAAATTATAATAATTAACAGCAAAGTCCATTCAAAATTAAGCAAACTGAAGTCCCATTCATCTCAAACTATGCATACAATCTATTTCCCCATTGAACTCAGTGAAACTTGGTGAAACTTTCACAAGAGCAAACCCAATACTAACAACATTCATTTCCAAACACTGTACTGTAGGGGCTGGACTACAACTCTCATCCCATTGGCCACACTGGCTGGGGCTGATGGGAATTAGAGTCCAAAACATACGGAAGGCCATAGACTCACCACTCCTGATTAATACAAAACAAACAAACAACGTAAGTTAACTAAATGTGTAGTCTTATCCTTGTCTCCTCCAAAGTTAGACCCATTGAGTTCAATAGGGCTTACTCCAAGGTGAATTATATAGGTTTGCAACTTACGTAAATATGGCTATACGCTCAAAGTACCCACATAAAGAAGAGGTTGCCCAGTATGTTCCTGCATGACTTGCTACTCTGATCTTGCCATCTTCTAATGGACTGCTATCTGGCAGTGCCTGTGTGTTATTTTGCTGTATTTCTACATTAGGTGTAATCATGGGTGTAGCCAGGGGAGGCAGGGAGGGGCACCTCACCCCCCATTAATCCATACAAATGCTGTGTTCATGTCTTCAGGGGTTCCTTCTGTAGACTCACCTCCTTTTGTTTAAGAGGCGCATCCAAGAGAAATTGGATAAATTCAGGGGCTCTGTGAACAGTCCCCCTCAACAATGAGAATGTCGAGGAACATAAATGTAGCATAAAACGGTAAAGGTAAAGGGCCTGACCATTAGGTCCAGTTGTGGACGACTCTGGGATTGTGGCGCTCTTCTCACTTTACTGGCCAAGGGAGCTGGCGTACAGCTTCCAGGTCATGTGGCCAGCATGGCTAAGCCGCTTCTGGCGAACCAGAGCAGCACACGGAAACACCGTTTACCTTCCTGCCAGAGTGGTACCTATTTATCTACTGTTGCGTGCTTTCAAACAGCTAAGTTGGTAGGAACTGGGACCGAGCAACGGGAGCTCACCCCGTTGCAGGGAATTGAACCACCAACCTTCTGATCGGCAAGCCCTAGGCTCTGTGATTTAACCCACAGTGCCATCCACATCCCTAAATGTAGCATACCGAAACTGAAATATGGACAGCAGAGTATGGCATTGCAGAGTAGTCATCTATTAGTTGGTTCACCATGATTTTGCCTATTTCACTTTTTTAAACCATCGCAGTTAGTGGCTGTCACTATTGGAAATCTACCGTAATGTTTAGCCATTTGCTGTGAGAGTGCTACCTGTCTCTTCTTTTGGATTAGATTGGGGAATCTTTCAGATTTTTTTTTCTTTTCATTTTAAATAATTTTATGTAAGCAGGCTTGAACATTTGTTAATAAATAACCTTGCTATGAGAAAGCAAACACAATCTGAGAATGAAAGCACTTTTCCACTCAAGGATTTCCTCTATTTAAGAATACAAAAGACTGCTGCCAATCACCTACTTGACAAAGGGAGTTAATGTTCCAGAGAGTAGTGAGATCAAGCTTTTTTTTCAAGGGACCAAGACTTTGGAAAACAGACCCATCAAAAGAGTACCACTATTCTAATTTTGCATGGAGCACCCAAAAGGGTCAGGGACATTGTGAGATAACTCTCATTTTGCCTGCCGCACCTCATTTGTGGATGGGATCTTTAAAAAAAAAAACTGTTACAAGTTAAACAAAAGTAATAGAAAGTCATGGTCTGTAGCATGCTGCAACTACAGAGCTTTTTTTGGTCTTTCTGACAATGTTCTGTTGACAGATCTCATACGAATGAAACCTCCATTGTGATACATACTCTTAACCATGTTGCAAAGTTTCTAGACATCTACGGTAGTGAGAGATTTTGTCTTCAATTAGAATTCAGCTTCTTGGTATCTCTGTCCTAGACCCAGATAGGATTTGGTCAAATTTAGAATGAATTGTAGCAAGTCTGAGTAGCAAAAAGATGTGATAGGGGAAGCAAAAGTGACGGTAATCCGATCAGACAATCACCAAAGCTGACAACATTCACAACATGCTGGTTCCAAATGGAAATCAGCTGTGCTCTGTACCTTTCAGAAGACAAAAGGGAAGAAAAAAGTTTTTTAAAGGTGTGTCAATAAGATGTTTAATGCCTGATGGACAAACAACTTGAAGCCATTCAACATGGCTCTCCGTTCAATTGTGAAAAGACAAATTGATCATTTTGAAGAAGACTGCTCCAAAGTTTTCAAAGGAAGCAAACAACTGGAATGTTTCAAGGTTAGAAAGAGTTCAGCTTCAACATGCTTTATTTATTTATATTCTGGTCTGGTGTGGAATTGCTAGAATATATCTATTGGATGGTTTATTCAAGCTGCTGATTGCAATCCTCATCAAATGTCGCTAGGATGCCTTTGGTACAACCAGGCAGTGTCCTGGGTACATGACACATAGTTGAAGTTTTCATACTGTGTTTTAGAAAACTCAGTGGGTTCCTTAAAAACTTTTTTTGGGGGGGCACTCAACAAGAAGATCAGTAGTGTTCCCTGAAAAATATCTTGCCCATTTGTTAACAATCTTTCCCTAAATGCAGAGGTGTAAGTTGGATCAGTTCATAGAAGTCATAGGAAATTGCCTTCTACTGAGTCAAACTATTGGTCCATTTATTTCAGTATTATCAGGGGTCTTGAGATACCTAGAAATGCCTGAGATTGTACCTGGAACCTTCTGCATGCAAAACTGTCAGGGACAGGGCAGTTACAGGAGGAATGGTGGAGACTACCTCCCCAGCTTGATCCTTCCAGGGAGGAGGAAGAGAAAGGCAGTTTAGATTTACAACAGGGGTTTGAGGGAGGTCACAGCTCAGAGGCAGATGAGGGGGGAAGTTGGGAAATAATGGGAGAGCCAGAACAACATCTGGCTGACACATTGTCATTAGAAAGCATTCCAGACCCACCATCTCCCAGAACCTGGTGAGCCTTGAAAGTAGGAGAGCAAAGAACTCAAAGACAGAGGGCACATAGCAGCACCTGTAGAAGAGACGATGAGAATGATGAATGAGGAAATGGGAGAGATGGGGTGGGGTGGAGATTCACTCGGGTCAATGCCATTATCCAAGAGGCTGGGTTCTATAGCCTCTCTCTGTAAATACTGAATAAAAAGCGGATGGTAAGAAACATTCCCTTGTCTTTGTACGTTCCTGGGCAACCAGCTAGGAGTCTCTGGCAGCAGCCTGCCACTCAGCCACACTTTCTCTCCAACTACACTCAGTTCATTCACACTGATGGTGAAGCCCACCTAGAATGGGAGGTTCATGCACATCTCCAGAGGTTGCGAAATTGGGGAGAAAGAGAGATCCTTATTGCCAAACTGGGACCTGAACTGCAAGGACTGCAGAGTAATGGTTCCACATACTCCTTCTTCCACATCGATCTCTACAACGTCAAACCCTGGAATCCATGCATGGGATGGGGTCTGGATGAGCAAAAGGAGTGAGCATGTTATGGATTGCCAGAGGCAGATTTAGGGGAGCATGACCAGTTCTGCGTTGGGCACTGAGTTCTGAGAGGGTGCCACAGGGAACACTGCAACAGTGATGAGCAACGGAAAGTGAGAGGCAGGGAGTGCAAATTTTGGGGTCGCACAGGGCGCCGCTGAAATTTTAAAGCCAAAAGTTCACCATTGTGAATTGCAGATCTTTGGTTTAATCATGATCCTGTTTGCTCCTGTAGCTGGGAATTAAAGTGTTGCTATCTGACTCCTTTATATCGCGTTAGTTTATTCATTTTGATTAAATGTTTGAAGGGCTGATATTTGTAGGCTGAATCGACAGAATCCAGTCCACCAATGTCTCTTAGAGGCTGCATTATTTCATGACTACATGAAGGGAAGAATTAGGCTGTTAAAGTTCATGACAGCTCAGATAAAACTGGCCTCTTTAAAGGGAAAGAAGGTGGGTGTCCAAAACAGCAACAAAAGCAAAAAGTGGGGAATAATGTCAAGCTGGTGCTGAATAGGGACTGTAATGAAACACATTTTTAAATATTGGAGGGGGGATTAAAATCCCAACACATTTTGCACTGAGTCGTCTTTTTTGTTGGCAACTGTCTTATGCATTTTTGAGTCAATATTGGTGGCACCGAGTTTGGTGGACTTGCTTTAGCCACTCCCAATAACGGCATTTTTGTTTGTAGCCTTAGCATTACTTTGGCTGGATCATGCCCGTGATTTATCTAAAGCCACAGCAGTCAGTGCTCTTATTTGTATATGGCTCCTACATGGGTGGCACTGTGGTTTAAACCACAGAGCCTAGGGCTTCCCGATCAGAAGGTCGGCGGTTCGAATCCCCACGACGGGGTGAGCTCCCGTTGCTCGGTCCCAGCTCCTGCCCACCTAGCAGTTCGAAAGCACGTCAAAGTGCAAGTAGATAAATAGGTACCGCTCCGGCGGGAAGGTAAACGGCATTTCCGTGCACTGCTCTGGTTTGCCAGAAGTGGCTTAGTCATGCTGGCCACATGACCCGGAAGCTGTCTGTGGACAAATGCCGGCTCCCTCAGCCTATAGAGTGAGATGAGCGCTGCAACCCCAGAGTCACCCGCGACTGGACCTAATGGTCAGGGGTCCCTTTACCTTTACCTTTACCTACAGAACAGTTCTGAATATGCCTCTCTGTTTTGTCCAAAGGTGGAGGTGGTGGGAATAATACCGACAGCATTTCTGAGGGTTTCTCTTTTACATCTCTCATCCTAGAGAACACTATCCTTAATGAGACACTCATGCACTCATTTAGAGATACCTCCGGGATAAATTCACGACATAGACGTTGCTCTTCAAAATGTTCCCTTTATGCTACGACTTGACCAGTTTTTGTCCATTGTTCACAGCCAAAGGAAAAACGATGTTACAGAAACCCTTCCTTTCTTACTGAAAGAAAAAGGTTATATAAAACAATGTTACAAAATCACGAAGCGGCGGGGGTGGGAGGCGAGCCCATGTAACTTAAAGCTAGGCTTGTTAGATTATTCAAATGAAGGAGCTTCTAACAGTTTAGTTAGGAATTAAGTTAATTGGGTTTGGTGTAAGGTTGGTGTACTTCCTGCTGGAAAGGCTCCCATATTTTCCTCCACAGAAGTACTGGCTGGTCCCCCATGTCACCCTGTTAGCCCAGACTTTAATTAGTTCTGGCATTCGCCTCATAATGATAAATGCTGAGATGATGAATGGAAATGCAAATGAGTGTGAAGTGGCTCAGCCATCAGAGCCGCATATCATTAATACTTTCCTACTGTTAAATCGATCAATGTCATCCCAGGATCCCTCTCTTCAGCGGGTGCAGATGGCCACCCGCCAGAACGCCTTCCATTATATCGGCGAGGGAAACTTTGTCGGTTTCTCCCTTCCATATGCTTTTTATTCCTCATTTCATGATCCTTTTTGGCAGCTCAAATTCCAATATAGTTCCAGCTGAGATGCTAACTGTTATGGTCAATAAGGAAATTGCTAATTTAGAGCAAAACAAACACCAATTGGAACTAGTCTCGAATAACAGTGTTTCCCCCACATGCAAACACACGCACACACGCACACACATTCATTTAAAAAGTGGCAAGGACACCTTTAAAATATGAAATACAATAAACATACAGTACATGCTAATTTACAATAAACCTACAATAATAAAAAAAATCACGTTTCCCCATTTTTGATAGCTATGAACTTAATCTACAACAGTGATCTGGAACCCATCTAGGAGAAGGGAAACTCTGGTCCTAAACCTCTGGCGCCTTGCAGTATTTCTTTGGGAGAAAAAAAGGCTAAGGGGTAAACAAATCCAGAATGGAGTCCCTAAGACAGTTGGATGGTGCCTTATAACCTCCTTCCGGCAACTCCTGCAGCCAAGCTGGTGCCAAATGTATTCTTTGGACCACATCAGCAAGGCCAAGGGTGGTGGGCATCTTGTTGTCTGGCCATCCCAGGACCTCCATACACACTGCTCTGGGGAGGTGACATTGGTGCTGCTAACACAGTGGTTTGCCTTCACCCCTGGAGGCGCACACCATTGTCTCTCAAGACAAATGGATGCCAACAAGATCAGGAACCTCAGGCCCAGGGACAGAATATACCTCTCTATCTGGCCCTCATTACTCTTCCCAGGCCACACCCCTATCCCAGAGCTACAGCCCTGCTCCACACTCTAATTAAGTGCTTCTACTTGGCTGGAAAATGTCATTGTTATTAGAAGGGGAATGGAAAATTTGTGTAGGGTGTGGGTAAATGTAAAAAGTTATATACAGTGTCCATCGCAATGAGCCCAAAGTACAATAGATGATGATCTAATCTTGTATCATATCTTGTATATGATTCAATGTCAAAAGGCAAGCAGTGATTTGGGGTTAATTGAGGAAGAATTTCTATACTATGAATACTGACCATGCACTTGTGTTCAATTTCTACAATATATGTAAGTTGCCAGAAACCCTACCATCCTCTATAAATCTTGTTTAGCTGTTATCTGGCTTCTGAAATGCCTTCAGGTATTGCTCACACTTTCCAAAACTTCGTAAGGACTAGAAACATAGGTGATGGTTGTTTACATGTGAAACCAAGAATTTCAGGATATTGAATTTTGTTCCTAATAGCACACACTGCACTTTTCCTATGCACAGGAAGTACAAAGTGCCCCAATACACCACAATGGACTCCATTCCTTACAGCAGGCAAACACTTTCCCCCACCCATACAATTATATATGAATACCATTTGGAGTGAGAGTGAATGGTGTCTCCAATTCTTTATTCTGGAAATAAAAAACGTGCCCCAGGTACCAAAAGTTTGGGAGTCATTCAACCACCGTGTGGGGTGCAAGAGATCAGTGTTAGAAAATAATCACAAGTTGCCGATTCAGAATTATCTGTTGGCTGATCATAATTGCAGAGATGCTCTCCACATTCCAATTTTGTTGAATCAACGTTATTCAACCTTGGAAGAGATATGGTTAAAATTTAAACAGCTTTTGCTACATACAGTGTGCCTTTTCAGTTTAAAAAAAGTTGACCTCTGGTATTATGAAAGAAAGACAATCAGTTCACCTAATAGGCACTTTATTTGCTAATCAAACCTCTCATTAACAATTAATTGGCACAAAAGTTCGCTGTCCATTATTGCTGTGTCAGTCAGACACTGTGGGCTTCGGAGAATGAAACGAAATGAGCTGGTCAGGTTATAAATAATTTCCACTGGCTACTCCTCTTACCTCAGGATGTTTAAGTAGAGGTCAATGTCCTGTCCCTTACAGCTGGAAAAATGGCTCTTTTGATAAGGGAACAAGTATTACATGTGTGTGTGTGTGTGTGTGTGTGTGTGTGTGAAGAGAGAGAGAGAGAGAGAGAGAGAGAGAGAGAGAGAGAGAGAGAGAGATCTGCAGGGTTCACCATCAGGTTTTTTAAAACAGGGGTCTGAATTACCATCTGCAGTACCACCATACACAGTCTCACAATCTGCAAGGCCAAAGTCAACTTCCCTCAGAAAGAGGTGGATGTCAGAATGGACATTTTGCAGCAGAAGACTAATGCATTGGGGCAGCGTTGCATGATTGTTATTTTAAAACCCTTCTCTTGTCTACTGGTTTCTCTTCATAAGTTATTTTTCCATGCATGGAGGGAAAGATAATGGTCCTTATACCTCTGCCTCTAAGGGTAGAGAAAGGAATGATCTACTGAGGTCTAGATCAACCCCGAATGGCTTCTGGAACAGAGTCAGTATGTTTTCTGTTCACCAGTCTGAAGCTCTGCTCCTCCTCTGAGCAGCAGTGGTTGGTGGAGCAGAAGAGGCTGGGCAGGGTTGCTCACCTGTCCCTACCAGTTCCTGAGAGGGAGAAGGAGTGGGGCAAGGCATGGGAGCAAAGCATGGAACATCTGAATGGCTCCACCACCATGGTTTTTCACTGCAAACTTTACAACGATCTCCGCCAGCAATTCCTGGACCAGCTCTGTATCCCTAGAAGGAGACCAGAGCGGGAAGTCTTACATTTCCTACTAACGGGGACTGACCAGGAGCTTACCAAATTGGTAGCTCAATACCTACATTTGCTCTTTTCTCGTCGTAATATTCTGCAGTCGTCTGAGTTATCAGGAGTCCCAGAGATGTGATCGTGGTCAGCGGAGTCTTGTCTCTTTTCTCTTCTAACATAGTCTGTGCCACTGTGAAAGTATTAATCCGCTTCTGTTTTGTATGTATGTATGTTTGTTTGTTTGATGCCAATAAAAGGTTGATGAATGAATGCTTCACTCCTCACATCTCACACCTCCCTGTCTTCCTCAGGAACCAGCAGTGACAGTAACTGTTCAGAGGGCAAGTGAGAAACTGCACACACCTGCCCCCACATAACTTCAGCTACTACCTCTGTATCAGGACTGCCACAACCTGAAGGTCCCTCAACCTCACCACCACGTCAAGTAAGCACAGCACTGCTGCATCTCTTCCCCTCCTCATGCACCACTATATCCCTTGGTTGCCTCCTCTATTTTGGATCCTTGGAAAGCCACTTTGCCAGAGTTGGCAGAAGAACTCCTGAATAAGTTGCAAAGGAAAGCTGAATCCGGAGGGAATTTTGCCCCTTTATCAAAGAGAAGGCTCTCCCGAGCTCCCATCTCCTTGGGCATGTGGAAATGCATCAGCAGTGCTCTCTCACTAAGGCAGGTTTAATGCCTTTGAATTTAATAAACAGCTGCTGCCCAGTCCCCCCTGTCTGCCGATATTGATTAGGGAATCTGAGATCTTAACTGGCAAGCTCGGCCATCCTGTTGATTTCAAGGTGCCAATCCCTTGGGACCAACATTTTCATGTGGTTTTTCTTCTATATTCCCTCCCCACTTTTTTCTAATCAAATGCATCTGGGGGGTGGTGGCAGTATGGAGTTGGGGGACCCTTTCCCACTTAGCTGTTTTTCCTCTCCCAAATCTCCCAGTTACTTTTTACCTTAAAATGCAAACCTACCAATTTACAGCTCCAAAAATAATACACTTGTCCAAATCTTATGATGGAGTTCTGCAGCCCCCCCCCAAAAGTAGAAAAATGTATATTTTAGGGGGATGCGTGCCTAGAAATGTGTGTATTATTCAAACAAACAAACAAACAAACAAAAATGCATTATATTCAGGAAAATTGCTTACAAAAAATTGTGTATTAGGAAGCATGAACATTAAAGTGCTGGTGACTTCTCAAGAGGATTTTTTTAAAAAATAGTGCAAACAAATGCAGAAATACTGCAAACTAAATTTAAGAGTTGAAAAATGGAATCTTTTAAGAAAGCAAAATTGGTGGATTGGCCCGTCCTTGGATCACACTTTGAAATCTGAAATAATTGTGCTAAAAATATATATTGAAGCATGGGCATAATCAGCTTAACCAACCTCCAAGCCCTAATTAATACAGCAGCAGCAGCAGCAACAACAACAACAACAACAACAACAACAACAACAACAACAACAACAACAACAAGCTTCCCACATGGAATAGTGTTTTACATTAACATTTTACTTCAACAGCCATTCAATTCATTAACCAGACCTCAGTTGTCTCTAAAGAGATGGGCTCATTTCATACTGGGCTAACACTTCAAGGTTTGCATGTGGGGGAAAGTATGAATTGGATGATCTTTCAAATGGGCTTCTGCTTTGATCTCCTGACTCACCTGTCGTTGGAGGGGTATGGTCCATCTTCGTATTTCTCCCCTATAAATCTAAGTGCTGGCCCATAGTGGAGTACCAGTGGCCGCTGGTTGTTGTAGGTGGAGTGAACTGGCAATTGCCCTTGGCCAAATACAGTAGTAAGACCGGACTTCCTGGCTCTATATAGCTGAAGAAGAAATTGCCATAGTGTTGGGAGGAAGATCCCACTACAAAGAAATGTATTTTTAAGACTGCATTTTGGTTTAGCAAATGTTTGTACTTCGATGATGTCACTACAACCCTGTCAATACAGGACAAAATGGTGACCTGTCATTCTGGAAACTGGTAACAGTTTCAGCTGAATCAGTTCAGAATCAGAAAAGAATGAGTTCAAGAGGTGAACCGCAAAGTTGTAACTTAATATGTATTGCTTGCCATTAATCCGTTAACTCCTTTCTAACTTGTGCTATTTGTTACCTTTTCAATCTGCAGGAGAATCAAGCATCAGGAACATAACCCTAAGGCTTAAAAATTGATCCTTTGCTTTGTTTGTTTTTCCTCTCTCTCTCTCTCTCTCTCTCCCCCCCCTTCTTTCCTGGTGAAACACATTATAAAGAAATGACAGCCAGCTTTGCAAGAGGTTCCTCTCTCTGTTGGGGGCAAGGCTTGCCTGATGGAGAGTTGAGAAGCTCTCCTGCATTTTTCTTCTAATGGAAAGCAGAATGCAGGATCTAATTTGAGGTCAATTGTTCTACAAGCTATGTGTCTCTGGAACTTGCAGCAGCAGTCAAGGGGTGATTCCAGCTGTCCTGCTCCCTCATTGAGAATTGTTTTTGCATCTTTCTGAGCACTGTTGGAGCAGTTAGGCCAGCCTCCCCCAACCTGCTTCCTTCCATCATCTGAGCCCATTCATGCATCTGGGGGCTGCCCGTTGAATCTCTGCAAGAGTCCTTGCTCTGGGCTTGCCTCCATCCGACCAAGAAGCATACCCAAATGCATAATGTTGACTCTTTCACACTCTAAAACAGGGACAACAAACACAGTTAGCCCTTCTTCCATGACCATTGATCATCATCATGTTGGGAGTTTTAGTCAACAATGTCTGGAGGGCACCATATTCTCTATCTCTGCTCTAAAAGTAAACTATTTCAGTTGTAAGAGTCAAATGCGCTTCAAATTCAGGAAAGGGATTATGCCTCAACTATCAGAAAGAGCTTTGCCCTAGATGATTTTCCAGTTAGCCTGGGGCTCCCCCAAGGGTTACCCCAGCCATTAATATGTACCATTTGTCAGGTTGGGATGTTTCTGCTTGTGGGCATCTGCATAACTAATAATCCTGCATCAGAATCAAAACTTATACTGAAAATTGCAAGTAGTCCACATGTTTCTTCATTGTCAACTGGCTAGATATCTATATATCTATATAGCTACACACACACACACACACACACACACACCTGGTTACATGCTGATTTCACCGAGTTTACAAAGAGGCTCTAAATTACATGGGAAATTAGAGTTGATAATGGTTCAGAAGACAATTGTTTGCTTCTTACCTATATACCTGATCCAGGTAATATGTGTTGAGGACAAGATGTAACTGGGCATCTCCTGTCAGGTACTTAATACAACATGAAGTGAGGGGAAATCAAGGTTATGGTGTATAGTTACACCTGAGCCTGACTCCTCAGGGTTTGAGTTCCACGTCAAGTGTATCACCCTATTAAAAAGGAGTCATTTAAGACGGGACAAGGTGTGGAGTGCTGCAACATCTAGGAGCTGAGCCTTCTAGATGCACAGTTCAAAAAGCTTTGGAGGAAAGCAGAGGAAAAGCTTCAGAAATGGGAGGCGATTGTACGATGTGATGAAGTGGCATTGGACTGTGCTTGTTCTGCTCGATCAAAATGTCTAATTAAAGCAAGATGAAAGTTCCATTATCATCATTGCCATCGCGGTGAATGTTACCTGGTCCCCAGATCAGGTGCCACGCTATGTACACTTTAAGAATGTGAACCAAGAAAAAAAAAACATTCTAGTGGGATGTGCTGGAAAAGCAGAGAAGTTGCTGAAACACAGATAAGTAGGAGTTTGAAAAGTAAGAAGTATATTTGAAACGCAGCAGAGCTTAGTTTCTGCAGTAAAAGTTATGCTCCTAACCCAGGCAAAGTTGCACCATAGGATAGTGACTAATAGATGTGGATACACATTTATCCCTGCCATGTTACAGTGCAGATGGGAATGTGAACTCCACTGCTCCCACATTTTAGGAGGGGCCACCAAATTTTAGCATCGCACAGTGCACCACTGAAATTTGAGAGCCCACAGTCCACCACTTTTCTATGCCTTTGTGGGAGTGGGCATTCCAGACACACTTCAACAAACCCAGTTACATCTATATAGAGGCAGTTCTCAATATTCTCTTTGATACGCTCCCCCCAAATTCTCTCATCAAGCATTGACCTGGTTCTCAGGGGCTCCTATTGAGTGCTATAGAAACATCAAGGTCAACGTGGACCACAGTTGAGAGTAGTCATGTTTAGTGACTGGGTCAACGGTGGGTGCTGCAGTGGTGGGCCAGCACCACTCACCTGATGTCTGGTAGGTCATATTGCTTCTGCTACTGGGGGGTAGAGAGGAAGGAGCAAGGCTATGGTGAGCATGGTGTGGTGCAAATATATTCACCTGGTGTTCCTGCCAATGCATTTGCACCACACCAGCATTGACACCACATCACCCCTCTACCTCTACCTCCTGGTAAACGGCAGCAATGCTGCTCATCAGAGGTCAGGTGAGTGGCAGTGCCTCACCATGCCACCCACTACTGGGGGGGGGGATGAGCCAAGAATGGGGTCGGGGGAAGGAGTGGAACTCTCGCCTATTCATCAAACTTGGCAGACGTTTTAGTACTTAATGATGATGTTTTGCACCAGCTACTTCTCGCAACCTGCGAGTGATTCCTGTAAGAATTATAAAGGGAAGGTATGCATTTTTCTGTTGTAGAAATGAAATAGTTGGCAGAGCTTGAATGTGTTCTTAAAATTAACAGTGATAATTATAACATTGCAAATGGAGTTAAAACAGCACACCATATCAAAAACATGGGTGTTTGTTTGAAAAATTTGCAGGAAGAATGAAATCAGCAAGGAAATCTCAAGCTTAACAACAAAGAGTGCTAAATGCATCTGGTGTGTGTGTGTGTGTGTGTGTGTGTGTGTGTGTGTGTTAAACATTCATAATGATTGAATAAGTTGTGAAAATCAACCAGATGGTGTAGCTATTGTCCTTGCCATATTCTAAAGACTAATAGAGTTTGTACTCCAAGATTTATAATTTGTCGTCATTTAATTTATGTATCAATAATACATAATAACTCAAAAAGAGACTTACAGTTTAAGAAAGAATCCAAAATCTATATTAGGACAATTTCTTTATTTGACTTAAGAAAGCATCATAACACAGTGTGCAAGCATTTCAGAACTGTTCAACAGGGTAGATGGTAACACACACACACACACACACACGGAGGGGGGAGGCCAATTCATTTGTGTCTTCAAGCATTAAGAGAAGTGTGAAGATGTATCTTTATTCTCCAAGAGAGCGTTTCCTTCCAGCCACTAGGTAAAGGTACCCAATTTCACTTCTATCCACTATTTTCTTTTGCCTAGTATGCTGACTAAAATTAATATTTACCTTTGTTTATACAAGGAGTGCTAAGCTTCCCTTCATTCATGTCCTGTTCTCGACCTACCCAAGGAATTTTGTGTGTTTCACCTAAGGATGGAGCAATAAAACAGTGACAGCTGGTTGTTGCATTTGCAGAGATAGGGCCCCAGTCATTATGTGTATTCTCCTTCCCAGGAGGCCTGGGTGCAATCTGAAATGTGCAAAGCACCTGAAAGGGCCTTATTGCAATGTCCGCATCCTATTCCTACACAACATCTTGAGATTCTTACCGGTACTAGGTGCAGATAGCTTCTCCCCCGTCTTCCAACAAATGTTCTGTTTTTACCATCTGGTCTCATGAAGAGTTCTGGGGAATCAGAAGCCTGCAGGTTATTTTGTGACATTTTTTGTTGACCTAATAATTAAGGACATGAACTGGCCACAAAAAAAAAAATGCCTTGTATATGTTGGGACCAAGGAAAAAAGTATAAAATACTCAGCCGTGACTAATCCCTAAAATGAGGTAAAGGTATAATAAAGATATAACCCAAACAACTAAGTGGAATTAGACAAATATATATATATACTACTCAAATGAAAACCCTCATAACTGAAACCCTAACGAGATGCCGGCTCTTCCTCGTTTCACTGGATAAGAA
Source organism: Lacerta viridis (assembly GCA_900245905.1). Lineage (NCBI taxonomy): Eukaryota > Metazoa > Chordata > Lepidosauria > Squamata > Lacertidae > Lacerta > Lacerta viridis. The sequence goes on from OFHU01003807.1 coordinate 513,419, forward strand.
GTCAGTTTCCTCAGAGGGAAATCAGAAAGTTACTAAGATCAAACCAAAAGAATAACGAGCAGTAGGGGGAGAATCCTCCCAAACTATTTCATGTTATTTAAACTCAGGCTAGCTAACCTAAATAATTCTGATAACAAAACTCATTGTTTTGAAGACGAAGCCGCACGGGCTCCTATGACCAGATGCTACAAGAATATGATTGAGACTGCCCAATCTGTTTTAGTTTCGCCCTGTATTTTCACAGTTCAATGTGTTATTCTGATTTGTTAAACCCAAAACTCTGTTTTCCCTTTGACTATAATGGGAAGTGGAGAAATGGCTATCACTTCCCTCCCTTTTTACAGAAGCAGATAAAATTTGCAGGCTAATGAAACACTTCTGAGTGAATGAAGACTGCCAAATTTCAGGCTGATGCAGCCAGGGGGATTTTGTGCGCGCGCAAGGAACCTTTAAAGACTTTTTAAAGGCTTCTAATTTTGCATTTTAAAAAAATGAAAAACTGGTGATGTAAGGGAGGTGCCTTTGGGTAAGTGGTACTATTAGGCCGGCAACAAAGTGAAACAACTGGAAGCTTACATAAGAGACAAACAACCCCCAGCCCGCCAGGGCCAGGGCCACAGGGGGGAGAGGCCTTTTCAGTGATGGCTCCGACCTGGTGGAATGCTCTGTCCCACGAGACTAGGGCCCTGCAGGACTTGATCTCCTTCCGCAGGGCCTGTAAGACAGAGCTATTCCGCCTGGCCTTCAATTTAGCCTGATCCTTCATTCCTTTTTCCCTTCCCTTTTTCTATGAAGAAACCCTTCTGAGACCCCACATTTAAACTCTTCCCTGGTCTCCTTGCTGGCCCTAGCAGGACTAACTTGGCCAGTTAGCCCTGGCGATGCTACATTTATGGTGTACAGTGGTGCCCCGCTAGACGAATGCCTCGCTAGACGAAAAACTCGCTAGACGAACGGCATTCACTAGCGGAAGGCTGCCCCGCAAGACGAAAAAGTCAATGGGGCTGCCTCGCAAGACGGGAAAAATTCGGCGCGAAAACCTCCGCGCTGCATTGCCGCTTCGCTAGACGAAAAATTCGCTCTACGAAGACACTCGTAGAACGAATTATTTTCGTCTAGCGGGGCACCACTGTACTTTATGCTGTTTTAAGCTGTTTTTAAAGTCATTTTTAATCAATGTTTTATATTTGTTGTTAGCCGCCCTGAGCCCGGTTTTTAAATCGGGAAGGGCAGGCTATAAAACAAACAAACAAACAAACAAATAATACCAGTGCTTTTTTCTGAGGGTACTCAAGGGCACACAGTACTGACACATTTTTTTTTCCTAGAGGAAAAGCAGTAAATAAAACTAGTAATACTTGATAGCAAGAATTCAATGTAATAAAATCACTGGTACCCTAAAACAGAAAAGAGGGAGATGAAACTTTAAACAAGCAAACTAAAACCAGGAGGGGGGGGAATAGGAAATGGGGGGGGAGCGCACACAAACCTAAGGTAAATATGAGAAAACAAGTGAAATGAAAAACAAATAATTAAATTAGGTGTTGTTTGTTGGAAAACAGAAAGAGATTAGAATTAAAAGGAATGAATAAATCACTCAGAAAGCCCTGCAGCTGAACTAAGGGAGAGAGAGAAAATAGAATGACCCTATATGGAGCTCGCCTAAAAGTTTGCAAAGATCTCTCCCTAAATCACCCTCAGTGCAGTGCTGTGGAAAAATAATTAACTAGGATTAAAACCCGGGCCTGTTTGTCAAAACCAAATATTCCTCCAACTCTCCACCACCTTCCCACTTGAATATGGTTCCCTGTTTCCTGGGGACAGCCCCCAGATTTACAAATCTGTCCCCGGACAAAACCCGTTCCCGGAATGTCCCCGGATTTCATTTAATGTCCCTGGATTTATATTTTAAGTGTTGTAGATTTATCAGTAGGGAATGAATGTTGCGTGATTGGTTCAACGGCACAAGACACGCCATATGGGGACTTCCGGCGAGGCAAAATGGCGGGCGCCACAGCAAAACTCCTGAAGCGCCAGGCCAACGCCACAGGCTGGCTCCGGGTTGCTGAGACTGCCGCTGCCACTGCTGAGTGGGAACCGGGGATGCCCGGGCGTCAACTGGGGGAACCACTGACAACCCCCGTGACCCAAATCAAACCAGGAGCGAGAGCGTTTGGCAACCCGGCTGACTGCCCAGCAGTGCTCTGGGGTCAAGAAAACCTCAGAGCCAATGCCGGGAGAAGGAGGGGAGAGGAGAAGGAATAGAGAGAATGAGGAAAGAGGAAAGAGAAAAAAGAGGGGAGCCCTCACCTTGCCACGCCACTGCCGCTGCCACTGCTGAGGAGGAGAGGTAGGAGAGCACCGGGAGGGCCATAGCTGTCAACTTTTCTTGCGAGGAATCCTATTCAGAATAAGGGAATTTCCCTTTAAAAAGGGGGGAAGTTGACAGCTATGGGGAGGGCAAGGACACATGGCTGAGCCCAGGCCTGACCCAAGCCTACTCCACGGCAGCTAGCACTCCAAGAGAGCAGGCCAGGGCCCAGAGGAAGGCCCTGCAACATAGGAGACCACAGAAGAGAAGATATTACTTCTTTTTCTATATATATATAAAAATAACTTTTTAAATAACTTTTTTTTCTGTTTTCAAAAAGAAAAAGTGTCTTTGAAAAAACCCAGATTCTTTGGGGGGAAAAAATCTGGTAGCCTTACACTAGAATTCAGGGTGTCTCCCTTGTCAGCTTGGTTTTCCTTAAAAATAAAAAAAAAAATATGCACCAGTTATTTCATTTTAATGCATCAATTTTGGGGCTCCCAAGTCCACAGAGTATCTCAGGACGTTAGGGAGTTCTTGATATTACTCAAGTTACAGGTGGGTAGCCGTGTTGGTCTGCCATAGTCGAAACAAAATAGAAAATTCTTTCCAGTAGCACCTTAGAGACCAACTGAGTTTGTTCTTGGTATGAGCTTTCGTGTGCATGCACTCACTATATATAAGGGTCTGGTGACTTCTGTTTCAGTGTATCTGAAGAAGTGTGCATGCACACGAAAGCTCATACCAAGAACAAACTCAGTTGGTCTCTAAGGTGCTACTGGAAAGGAATTTTCTATTTTGTTTCGACTTGATATTACTCAATATGCCATCACTGGTTATGTGTGTGGAAAGCATGGTTTTACAATGTTTGAGGCTGAGTATACAGTGTTTCTACAGGATTGTTTTAAAAGCAAGCAATTATTCATAATACAAGAAAAATGGCCACTGGCTCAATATAGTCACCTCCTTGGTTCACATGACCACAACTGTTTTCAATGTTTCTGAAACAATAACTTGGAGCATTCAAGAAACTGTGATCTTTTGTTAATACCAGAAACCATCCAAAAGAACAATAAAACAGGACTTTATTAAAAGTAAAAATGTCCTAAATATTAATATTTGGCATTAAAGAAGACATCGATTTACTTAAAAAGTGGGTATCTCAAAAAAATGCATAATTTCATCAGCCACAATTCAGCCAAAGCTAAGCTCTTTTAAGCTTATGGTTAACATTTCCATTGAAGTCAATGGATCTGAATTGTGCCTAAAATAGATAATTTGGAAGGAATGTGTCACAATGAAATTAAATAGCATGCATTTGTAATTTCTATAGTTTTGCATCAAGTAAATTCCTATGAACAAAATTAAATTCAATGAAGATTCCTTTTTTTATATGTAAAGCATACCACCATCCTTAATTAAGTTATTTCATTTGCTAAGCTAATAAACCAGGGGCACTGCATACTCTGCACTGTGGATACAGTAAATAGCATGTTATATTCACCTTTTTCATGTATTCCCTATAATACACCACTGGTGGGCAGCAGCCAAGTGCAGTGTAGCTGAGTATGATTGAAAGATCAAAATGTAACTTCACAAGAGTGTACATGAAAATAATCTGGAACTTAGTGTGTTTTGCAAATAGGCATTCTTGCTATCCAGTGTTTAATAATTCATCACCCAAGCCCAGCAAAACTCAGTGAACAATGAAATAACTCAGAACCACAAATATTAGAGCAAGGACATAGCAAAGGGAAAATCTAGTATGACATAACTCTGGAGTTTAAGAACAGATCAGAGCTGTAATAAATATACACACATATTCGAAATGCATGAAATTTCCCAGTGTTAGCATTCAACATTTCAATGAATTATTCAGAATTTCAATTTGAATATTCCTTTTCAATATTCAATTTGATTTTTTAATGATTTTTTTACTTTAAAATGCAGATATTTAAAACTTTGCGGCATCTTTTAATTTGGTAAGTTCCAAATCCGAAAATACAAATGTCTATAGCATGTTATCTATCAAATGCTATACAGATATATTTTTGTAAAAAAATAAAATGCAGTTATAATTCAGCTACCAAATACTGTCAAATATTAAACACTGTTGTGATCCTCCTGCAAAATCGTGCCACATATAACATAACAATGATTTCCAAACATTCTCCTGGGATCTGAATTCTTTGGAATCCTATTGGAGTGTCTTTTATCAGAAGACAAGCTTTCCTAAAAGGAATAATGCTTATTTATCATCAATCTGGATCTTCTTCTGCCCTGCACAGGCACAAGGCAACGTTCAGTGTGCTCAGCACTTCACAGTGGATAATGTTGATGGCCCAACAATGCATTGCCTCAACTAAGCATGTGCCTTAGCACATATCCCCAAATCACCTTCATTGAACAGGCACTCCTTGGCAGACAATGTGGAACTCGTTCTCTTGAAGGAAGGAAGTTTGAAAAGTGCTGTGATATGCCATTGCACATCAGCTATCAGGACTGTCGAATACACCAGATATAATTGTGCGCCAACTACCAAATATTATGAAATATCAGTTGTCGAATGTCAAACATGAAACTGAAATATTCCCGAGTGTCAAAGGCAGATATCAAGTAGTCGGTGAATATCTGACAAATATTTGGTTATTCAGAGAATATCTGGAGGCTATTTGACACCAACATTCACAAGGGAGAATTTTGGGGGGCAAATTAATTTCAGCATGTGTAAGAACGACCATAACAGATCCCTCCGCAGGCGAGGGGATCAGCATAGGTTTAGACTGAGCTGTCTTTCCTTCATCATCCTCCCTGGTTGACTGTCAGAAACTCCCAAGAGCATGAATATATTGTGGGAGGGTTGTATGGATTTGTGCCTTGCGGGGACATGGAGGTCACCCAGTGAAAGCAACTGCACATAGCTAAGGGTTTTTGTGCAACTGAAGCTTTTAAAGTTTGGAGTGTTTTTAAAAGGAATCCTCCTCTTCGAGTTTTTGAAGAAAATTTGCATGAATGTGACATCAGGAGTAAACAGCATGGAGGAGCAGAGCCATGGATCTGACCTCCCCCTTATGCAGTCACTGCAGGCCAGAAACGCCTCAAGTCCAATGCAGCTCATTTTTTTACGCAGTTAGTGGTCCGTATAGTTAAAGCTATGGTTTTCCCAGTAGTGATGTACGGAAGTGAGAGCTGGACCATAAAGAAGGCTGATCGCTGAAGAATTGATGCTTTTGAATTATGGTGCTGGAGGAGACTCTTGAGAGTCCCATGGACTGCAAGAAGATCAAACCTATCCATTCTGAAGGAAATCAGCCCTGAGTGCTCACTGGAAGGACAGATCCTGAAGCTGAGGCTCCAATACTTTGGCACCTCATGAGAAGAGAAGACTCCCTGGAAAAGACCCTGATGTTGGGAAAGATTGAGGGCACAAGGAGAAGGGGACGACAGAGGACGAGATGGTTGGACAGTGTTCTCAAAGCTACTAACATGAGTTTGACCAAACTGCGGGAGGCAGTGGAAGACAGGAGTGCCTGGCGTGCTGTGGTCCATGGGTTCATGAAGAACTGGACACAACTAAATGACTAAACAACAACAAAAGATGGGGATACATCTTTACCCATGTCAGATGTTACTTTTAAGTTCAGTGAGATAACTGGATGACTATTGTAATGTGTATTTTGATCATGGGTGGGGAATCTATGACCCTCCATACATTGCTGGACTGATCTCTGGTGGCAACAGTTAGGGGCTGTCTAACAATGTCTGGAAGTCCACAGGCTCCCAACTCCTGACTGAGATGCATATTCGCATTGCCATGCACATTGGTTTCCCTTGCTTGGTTTGGATGATTCAAGTAGCTGCTGGACAGCTCAGACAGTAGAGCACAAGACTCTCAATCTCAGAGTTGTGGCTTTGAGCCCCACATTGGGCAAAAGATTCTTGCATTGCAGGGGGTTGGACTAGACTCTTGTGGTCCCTTGCAGCTCTACAATTCTAGGATTCCAAGTCTAAACAACCACCTCCCAGTGTGACTGCTATACCCAGCTCCTTAAAATAAAAAATAAAAAATAAAAATCATGGTCATATTCCTAAGATACTGAGCCATAAGTAGAAATCAGGAGAAAGTGTATGTGTGATTTTGTGTAGAAATAAAACCGAGTTGCCTTAAACAAATTATGCTTACAGTGGAGTTTAATGCTTTTGTGAATCTTAGAATTGGTTGGGTTACTAAATCCTTGGTTGCTAAAGGTTAAGTAACTTTTTCTTGAAATAATTGTGTGAGATTGTGCCCTTGGCAAAGTTCTACCAAATTCAGTTATCCACATAATAACAAGCAGGACTCAACAGGTATGTTGGACAAGATTCTCCTCAACAAAGTTACATGATTAACCAATTCCACTCTATATTCTCTTCATGAAATGTGAAAAGAAAATGTGACCCCCCTCCTCCCATGTGCCCTTTCCCAAAAGTGAACTCAATGGGACTTACACCCATGTAAGTGATGATGATTAGAGTTAACATGGAACTTGATTCTGTGTTTGGTTAAGCTTCCAATTTGTGTATTACCTCCAAACACCCATGTGTAAATGTGTACAGAAGATTAAAAACCCATGGAAAAGTTGTTAAATAACTTTGGCACTTTCTTGACAGTACTCCTGTTTTGTAGCTAGCATAATGCTCTACTTGGGTCTGGATCATACTTTTATATGTTTGTGGTTGGGCTAGATGTTATCTTAGGGTGCCTTGCAGACATGTGATTTTATAGCTGTGATACTATGATCTGTAGAAGAGGATAATTGCAAAGAAAATGGTCAAACCCATTTCTTTGCTAAGCCAATATCCTAGGCAGATTTGTTAAACATCTGCTTTGTAAAGTAAGCATGGGCCAAAGTGTTGCCATAGGAACGAAATAGCTGAAGACACCTCCAGGGGGAAGGCACCTCCTTCCCCTGGCTGGAGATGATGTTATCAATATCTCTATGTCCGCAAGACAATAGCCAAGCAATCCTGGGCCCACAGCTGGAAAGAGATAGGGAGCTGATTTCCTTTCTGTGCAGAAGTGAGAACAGGATGCTAGACTAGGTGGGCCATTAGCATGAGCCAGCAGTCCTGTCTTAAGTTCTTATGTGAACTGCATGTAAGAATGACCAAACCGGAGCCATGTGTCAACTGGACCTTAGATTTAGGTTACCAGATGTCCCCATTTCCCGGGGACAGTCCCCAGATTTACAAATCAGTCCCCTGACAAAGTCCTATCATTCCGACTCATTTCAATGAATTGTCCCCGGATTCATTGCAAAAAAAAAAAAAGTCTGGTAACCTTAGCTTAGATGGCAAATTGCAGAAAACAGTGTGCTTAACCATTTCCCCCTTCAGGTAGAATGGAGCAACTTAATCAAAGCTTTAGGTTTCTTTTTGGTTTTTTTTCAATAGTCCAGCTAACCAGTTAAGTTGGGGGTAGATGCTAGATCCCTCCAGTTGCTGGCCTGATGCCCCTAAATTATAAGTTTTAGTAAATGTACAGGGAATCAGGCAGAAGGCCTTTTCGGTAGTGGCACCTGCCCTGTGAAACGCCCTCCCACCAAATGCCAAAGACAAAAATAACTACCAGACTTTTAGAAGACATCTGAAGGCAGCCCTGTTTAGGGAAGCTTTTAATGTTTGAATATTGTATTTTTATTTTGTTGGAAGCCGCCCAGAGTGGCTGGGGAAACCCAGCCAGATGGGTGGGGTATAAATTAATAATAATAATAATAATAATAATAATAATAATAATAATAATAATAATTCAACGTTTGAAGTATTCTATGGAAACAGACAAAGGCCAGATAGGGTTTGAATTTTGAATGATGTAGGCTGGGGGGATGTCCTTGGAGTCAGTTAGCAGAGAAAAGGAGAAGGAGGGACAGAACTCCATGTGAGTTGGGGATGACCAGCTAAAACAAAGAGATACAGAGGATAGCTTATTGCTGTCCTTTGAATCCAATGCTGCCCTTAAAGGAGAAGCCAGACCCTCAGAGGATGTCAATGCTCTACAGTCCCTCCATCTACAAAAGGTTCAGGGTGTATATCTATGTAAATAAAACCATATATCATAAAGACACCACAGTCTCTGCTGTGCCTCATTCCAAAGGATACACAAACCCAGGTTAAGTGCCAAGACCCCTGGAATTTCGCTCTGCCTAGAAATTGGGGTAGCAGGTAACAGAATATCTTCCCTCACTGCAAGAAGTGAACTTACAGGGCACCTGGCAGAGGCGGAGGCCCTCCAATCAGATGTCAAGGAGATAAAAAGAACAACTACACAACTTTTAAAGGACATCTGAAGGCAGCCCTGTATCAGGAAGTTTTAAATGTTTGCCATTTTATTATGCTTTTATATTTTGCTGGAAGCAGCCCAGAGTGGCTGGGGAAACCCAGCCAGATGGGTGGGGTAATAATAATAATAATAATAATAATAATAATAATTTGTACCCCGCCCATCTGGCTGGATTTCCCCAGCCACTCTGGGCGGCTTCCAACAGAAATCAAATAACATTTGTTGTTGTTGTTGTTCAGTCGTTCAGTCGTGTCCGACCCTTCGTGACCCCATGGACCAGAGCACGCCAGGCACGCCTATCCTTCACTGCCTCTCGCAGTTTGGCCAAACTCATGTTAGTAGCTTCGAGAACACTGTCCAACCATCTCATCCTCTGTCGTCCCCTTCTCCTTGTGCCCTCCATCTTTCCCAACATCAGGGTCTTTTCTAGGGAGTCTTCTCTTCTCATGAGGTGGCCAAAGTACTGGAGCCTCAACTTCAGGATCTGTCCTTCTAGTGAGCACTCAGGGCTGATTTCTTTGAGAATGGATAGGTTTGATCTTCTTGCAGTCCATGGGACTCTCAAGAGTCTCCTCCAGCACCATAATTCAAAAGCATCAATTCTTCGGCGATCAGCCTTCTTTATGGTCCAGCTCTCACTTCCGTACATTACTACTGGGAAAACCATAGCTTTAACTATACGGACCTTTGTCGGCAAGGTGATGTCTCTGCTTTTTAAGATGCTGTCTAGGTTTGTCATTGCTTTTCTCCCAAGAAGCAGGCGTCTTCTAATTTCGTGACTGCTGTCACCATCTGCAGTGATCATGGAACCCAAGAAAGTGAAATCTCTCACTGCCTCCATTTCTTCCCCTTCTATTTGCCAGGAGGTGATGGGACCAGTGGCCATGATCTTAGTTTTTTTGATGTTGAGCTTCAGACCATATTTTGCGCTCTCTTCTTTCACCCTCATTAAAAGGTTCTTTAATTCTTCCTCACTTTCTGCCATCAAGGTAGTATCATCAGCATATCTGAGGTTGTTGATATTTTTTCCGGCAATCTTAATTCCGGTTGGGATTCATCCAGTCCAGCCTTTCGCATGATGAATTCTGCATATAAGTTAAATAAGCAGGGAGACAATATACAGCCTTGTCGTACTCCTTTCCCAATTTTGAACCAATCAGTTGTTCCATATCCAGTTCTAACTGTAGCTTCTTGTCCCACATAGAGATTTCTCAGGAGACAAATGAGGTGATCCGGCACTCCCATTTCTTTAAGAACTTGCCATAGTTTGCTGTGGTCGACACAGTCAAATGCTTTTGCGTAGTCAATGAAGCAGAAGTAGATGTTTTTCTGGAACTCTCTAGCTTTCTCCATAATCCAGCGCATGTTTGCAATTTGGTCTCTGGTTCCTCTGCCCCTTCGAAATCCAGCTTGCACTTCTGGGAGTTCTCGGTCCACATACTGCTTAAGCCTGCCTTGTAGAATTTTAAGCATAACCTTGCTAGCGTGTGAAATGAGTGCAATTGTGCGGTAGTTGGAGCATTCTTTGGCACTGCCCTTCTTTGGGATTGGGATGTAGACTGATCTTCTCCAATCCTCTGGCCACTGCTGAGTTTTCCAAACTTGCTGGCATATTGAGTGTAGCACCTTAACA